>JALAZF010000120.1:1500000-2057500 GCA_022829125.1 Lathyrus tuberosus | reverse complement strand
GACCAGACGCTACCTATAATGACGGTTTTATAAATACCTGTGGTGAAAGGCCTCACATTTCACCACGGTTGGAAGTTTAACCGTCATTAAAAGCATTTTAATAAGATTTAAAAAAATGCGCGCATCCAGCACGCACTATTACAACGGTGTATATGATGTCGTTGTAAACCCGGCGTTGTTGTTTGCGCATTTTGTAGTAGTGTTAGAATGACAATGTTTCATGAAAATACATTATTCTACATTCGGAACTAGGTTTCTTAAATCATTAAAACTTTAACTTGATCTAAAAAGTGCACATGATTTTTAAATTTCGGACAACAACAATCATGTAATCGGTTTCATAAAACGATTAACCAATTACCTGACTTAAAAAGTGTAAATTAAACATTTTAATATTTCTGGCATAATGGGTATGTAACCGACTACACCAAAAGTATAACCGACTGCAATCCTATAAATTTTAAAAAATATGCTTTGAAAAGGCTTGAATTGATTATTTTTGATGCATGAATTCTTAGAAACATTAAAGATAAAAAAGTGAATGGTTTTCTGAGTATCTAAGGATATACATGATGTGAATTGTATTTGAATACCTTTGTTTCATGATCAATCTCTTTTAATTCAACATCAAATGACTTTTTTAATATTGAAATTTAACTGAGCTAGGCTTCAATCTTTTTCTTATTTGATAAGCTTTTGTCTTCATCAAAACTAACTCAAGATAGATCTTGAATATCTTCTTCACAACCTCTCTCTTTTTAATGATGATACAATATATTGATGGGAAGTTTTTGTTTGACACTTGATTCTCCTTTTATCTTGTATATCTCTCCCTTTTGCTTTGCATATCAAGCTTTGGAATCTTTAAATGAAATAAACAAAAACAACCATTCCCTTTCTCCCCCTTTGACATTATCAAAAAGACGAAAAATAATAAAATCCAAAGCAAATTAGTATAGGAAAAGATACATCTTGATAGATGTATACATAAGATGAAAAACTATAATAGAATATATTAAGACCTTTATCTTCTTCACAATGCTCTTTGGAAATGCCAATCTTTTTTATTCATATTCAACCAAATAAAATGTTTAACCTTACCATATCATATCGTCCTCTTATGTCTTGAATAATTGATATTTATTTTACAATTTTAGAGTATGAATTTCAAGTACACCTGCAAAATAAAATCAATAGTTCTTTCTAGGTATAAAAAATTCTTTGGATCCTTTTTCGTTAGTCCCTTTCTCAACCCACACATAGGTACATCCATTCTTCTCATATAGCATGCATTGGTTGTATGACCTTTACAATTGCAATAAAAATAAATATGTGACATGTTAGGAATTTTCTTATGATCATAAAAATAATTCTTGTTATATGCCTTTCTAGGATGAATATTATGACATAATTTTCTAGATTGAACATTGTAACAAACTTTGCTAAATTTGACAAAGATAGTCTTTTTGATTTGACTAGAATTTTCAAATTTAGAGTATCCTAATCCACTTTTATCATGAACATATCTTTGACTACTTAGAACATTATCCAATCCATTTTTATCTTTTTCATATTTGCATATAACTTGATCAAAATCAACAATTTTGGTTTCTAGAGATATACATTTATCACATGTTGATGAACTAGCATAAATGTCAACTTTTGCTTTGATTTTATCTAACTCTTCATGTATATCATTAGATTTGCTTTCTAAAGAAGAAATAATTATCTTTTGCATTGAATTTAATTTAGTAATCCTAAGACATTCATCTTCTTCTCCTCGTGTGTTCATCTCCTCTTGATCGATACTTGGAGAAACTCCATATATCATTTCAAGAGTATCCATATTTTCTTGGCGATTTTGAAATTGTGAACGTAAAAGAATTTACTATCATCTAGAGACATTACTATAAAACTCTTGGTTTTGAAACCTATTTCAAATTTTCTCTTTTCTTATTTTGTCCAAAGGGAATTGGGTTTTTCCACTACTTCTCCATTTATTTGGCGAGTATGGATAAACAAACCATTGATTATAGTTTCCCGTGATTCATAATTAATAATTTGAATAAAGATTATAAACCTAGCTTTCCATAGCTCGAATTTACTACTATAAAGAGTTGGTGGTGTGTTTGGGAGTCATCTTCCTCCTAAGACAATTATTTCTACAGGAGTTAGGCTTTAATGTCCATTGTTGGACATGCGACACCAAACACAAGAAGGGAGTGAATTGTGTGTTTCAGAAAAATTCAAGTTTGAAAAACATTTCAGATTATTATTAGAGTTTGAAAACATTTTTAGACATGATTTATAAATAAAGTAGCAGAAAAATAAAGTTCAGAAAGTAAAGTACGGAAAATAAAAGTTAAAGGAAGAGAGAAAGACACCAGTATGGAGGTTTGATCAAAAGAGAAAAAGACCTAATCCTCTCCCCAAGATTTAATTCTTGAGAGTATCTGATAAACTTAAGAGCTTTTAGTAGGTTGAACTCTCAAACCCCCTCATACAAGGAAAATGAAGTTTGTGACTAGCTTCCAACCAAGCAGTAAACATGGAGAGAAGTGGTTAGTCTCCTTTCCACAAGAAACCTAGAGTGGTGAGTCCTCATGCTTCAAACTAAGAGTTTATCATGGGCTGATATTGAACCTTGAGAGCTTTTGACACCAGGTTGAGCTCGTGAACCAAAACTTGGTTTTATACTAGGCTAACCAAAAACATGTGAGATTTTACCATCAGGCTTATGTCGAATCGAAACTATATTTTAATACTAGATTGAACTTGAACTAAACCTTGGTTTTATATTGAGTTAACCAAGAACCTATGAGATTTTAACAACGGGCTGATCTCAAACCTAAACGAATACTTGATCACATAATCCGCAAGCCAAAGCTTTTTATGGGTTTAGCTTCGAACCCAAACAGATTATCACTAAATGGATGAAATGTTCAACCAAGGTAAAAAAAACTTTCTTGGTGAACTTACAAATCTACCCTTATAATATTATAACTTCTTCACTTGCAAAACGACTTTCTTGAAAGCGCTGCGATTAAACTTTAGTAATAGAAAATAAAGAAAAAGAGTTTTAGAGAGTGGATGAGAAGCGAGAAATGAAATCATGTTTCGAGATATTAAAATATGTGGGAAGGGACCTCTATTTATAGGCTAAAGGTTGGCACAAAAAAGGAAAATATTTATAGCCAATAATGATGAGCCAATCGACTGACATAATGCTCCAATCGATTGGTAAGCCTAAAATTAATTGATTAATAATTTCAAAAAGAAAATAAAATATATTTAGATGTTATCATTAATTAAGACATTGTTATAATCTTTTAGGGTGAATTTTTGAACTACTTTAATCGTTTAGAAACAAGAGACAATCATTTGGTAAGAGCAAAAACTTGCTCATAACTTTTCTAACAGTTCCTAACTTGTCGGGCACGACTTCAAAACTTTTTTAGAAATATTTTCTTGATAAAAACATGTTTAAAAAGTTGTTTTAGTCTGTGTGTGTGTGTGTGTGTGGTATAACTTTACAATAAATCCCTTATGCTTTTACAATGTATATTCACTCAAACGTGTCAGGGCGAGCTTTCACATGCTTTAAGTCTTATCAAATACTTCATTCTTGTAGAAACTTGCTTGAGCTTGAGATGAGGCTTGAGTTATATTCCATTTGGTTGCCATCATTAGATAATAAAGTTCATCAAACCCTTATTATCTAATTTTATCTCTAACCATTATAAACTTGACTTTTAGTTGTTCTCATCAGAAATTAGTTATCATCGTCAAAAGCATATTTGTCTTTGAGAGAGTTTCTTTAATTAATGACCTACAAAACAAGGTTTCACATTAATTGCCTCTACGAACAGCAAAGATCTTTCCTAAGGATTCAACATTTTAATTGCCTTTAAGGGCGGCAAGGATCCTTTGTAAGGATCTAGCATTTTAATTTCCTCTACGTGCGACAAGGATACTTTTTAAGGATCAAATATTTTAATTTCCTCTAAAGGTGATAATGATCCTTCGTAAGGATCCAGCGTTTTAAATGCCTCTATGGGCGACAAAGATCTTTGGTAAGGACTCAACGTTCTAATTGCCTTTGCGGGCAGCAAGGATCCATTATTTTAATTGCCTTTAAGGGAGACAAGGATCCTTTGTAAGGATCCAGCAATTTAATTGCCTCGATGGCCAGGAAGGATCTTTCTTAAGGATCCAACATTTTAATTTCCTCTAAGGGCGGCAAGGATCCAGTGTTTTAATTTCCTCTAGAGGCGGCAAGGTTCCAGTGTTTTAATTTTCTCTAAGGGCGACAAGGATCTTTCTTAAGGATTTAGAGTTTTAGTTGCCTCTAAGGGCAACAATGACCCTTCATAAGGACCCATTATTTTAATTGCTTTTAAGAACGGCAAGGAACCTTCGTAAGGATCTGGTGTTTTAATTTCCTCTACAGACGCCAAGGATCTTTCGGAAGGATCCAATGTTTTAACTCTCTCAATGCGCAACAATGATCTTTCGTAAGGATCAGACGTTTTAATTGTCTCTACGAGAGGCAATGATCCTTCTTAAGGGTCCATCATTTTTTATTACCTTTAAGGGCGGCATGGATCTTTCTTAAGGGTCCATGGTTTTTTTATTACCATTAAGGATGATCTTTTTCAGAACCTTTAGATTTCCTACAAAAAAAGGGATGGGTAGCAATGTTGATTCTTAAAATTAAATAGATTGAGACGCCTCATTTAAAACCTTCCCCTATAGGATACGAAGGAAAAGAGTGTGTCCATAGAAAAATAACATGTCCTTATAAGCGTCGGAGACATAATGCTTGCCTAATCAAAATAACAAGAAAACAAATAAACAATGGTAAAACAAATAAATTTTGGTAGAATAAATGGCACCATAGAGCATCTCCTATGGGCTTTCAATCTTCACTCTCATTTACCGTCTGAGGTGGAGCCTTTTCATCCCCGCGAACTCCTCCTGGTGGTTTTATTTCTGTTCCAACCTTCTTGGTGTTTGGTCCTAGGTTTCAGACTTACTTAAGCTTGAGACTTTCTACATAACATTTCTTGGTGATTTCCTAATCTCCCCGGATAACTACTACCTTCCAGTTTGATAATAGGTATTTCATGCACAAATACATATTTGATGGGGGCGACGTCCAACTGATTAAATGTCATATTCCTTATAATAATATTATAAGAAGAGGGGGTGAATGACTAGATAACTGACCTTAATTTTATTTGCTTGCTCTTGTGTTTCAAAGTTGGTCCTCAGCGTTATATAGCTTTTTAGTTATACAGAGAATCTAACTAGAGATCCCTTAAAGGGTTTTAGGTCATCCGAGTCAAGTTAGAGTCTCTCAAATGCATCCCAATAGATGATATCATGAAATTACCTTGGTCCAAGAGAACTCTTTTGATCTCTCATTCATCATAAGTAACAATGATTACCATGGGATCATCGTTGTGGGGGTGGATTCCAACGACACCTTTCTTAGAGAAGGCGATTTCGGTTTTAGGCGTCTTTGGCTCGCCTTATATATTCAGTACTTTGAGGGAATATCTTCTATGGGTGGAGCTTGTCTCTCTGCTCCTAGTGAATCCTCTTGCATTGGTGTTAAAGGTGTGTCACATGACCTTGTTGACTTCCTTGATAGATGTCTCCTTTCCTTTTCTTGATCCAGGACTTCTGCATCCTATCGCCAATAGGGTTAGATCCTCCTGACCCTCTAGAGGAGACGCCCTTAATATACTTCTTGAGATATCCCTCTTGGATCAGCCACTGGATTTCCTTCTTGAGTTGATAGCAGTACTCAATGTGGTTCCCTTTAACCTTATGGAATTTACACCATTTTCCTGGTTCGGGCCCCATAACATATGCTTTGGGGGCTGGAGGTGCAGAGATGTTGTGAAGGTGAAGGACATTGTGCCAGATTTGGCCTCGGTGAGTGTTCAAAGGCTTGAAGCTCTCTTCCACCTTGCCTACTCGTTTGAACGTAGTTTTGTCTTTAACGGGGAAGGTTTAATTGCCCTTACTTTAGTGATGCAAGCCTTCGGTACTAGGAACATGCTTTCACCGTAGGATGCCTTTTTCTCGGTGTTGCTCTCCTCGTCTTTGACGTAGAATTCCACCGTGGTGACCACTTCTTCTATCGAACATGTTGGTTTCTAGGCGAGGGATTCGTTGAAATGTTACCGCTTTGAGACCAATTTGGAACACCCCCATGAAAATTTCTTGGTTTGGAGGTACGACCCTTATGGTTGCTCCGTTAAAGCGAATGAGGTAGTCCCTAAATGATTCTGAAGGACGTTGTCGTATGTTGAACAGACTCGTGATGGACATTTCTCTGTGTCTGTTGGCGACGAACTAATGTATGGGTTTCCTCACTAGCTTCTAGTGGCTAGTGATTGAGGCGTGAGCCTGACCTATCTACCATCACAAGGTTGCGTCCCTGAAGATGTCAGCTAGTAATTTGCACTTTAGGGATTCAGGTGCTCTAATGATGGTCATCTAGATGTTGATGGAGGCGACGTGTTCATAGGGATCACTATGCCCATCAAACTTTGCCATATAGGGAGGTTTGATCCCTTCAAGGACATGTGCTTCCTACATTTTGTCCGAAAGTAGTTGAGGATCTAACACCTTTCTCTCCTCAAGGGGATTGGTCTTTTGATGGCGTTGTCAGATGTGGAAGACGTTGTTCTCCAAGCTCTGGTTCTGACGACGAAGTTCATCCATAGCAGCATGCATCTCCGTCAAGGCATTGGCATCACTAATTCACTACTACAACCAGTTTTCTTCGACGTAAGGGATTGAGATCTCCTATTGACCATGTATAGGAACGGAAGGATACAAGAAAATAAGGTAGTAGTGAATATGATGTATCTAACGGAGGGTGTGGCCTAAGTTAGCTTTACCGAAGCCCCACGGTGGGCACCACAGTACTTGTCAAAAAGTACAAGAGTGTGTGATATCCCTACGCAATACTTATAGACCTTTGTAGTTTATGGTGGTTAGGGCATGCTCAGGGTGATGAAAGACCCTGTTTAATGGTGGTTTTCGGCGTGTGTGGAGGGTTAGATCGCGTGAGGTGAGATGCTTTGTCTTTAATAGGTTATAAAATGCGTATAATGATTTGTCTCTTCTCTTGATAATGATGAGGTTTTTATAGAGGTCTTTGGGTCTAAGGTTCAAGAAACCCTAAGAAATGTTAACCCCCCCCCCCCCCCCCCCCAAAGAAAAACTAGAGCTGTTTGTTGACTGTCTATTTTCTAGGGAGTCGTGGTGCAACTTTGTTTGGGTTGTTAGTGTGTGGATAATGATAATGTACATGTTTTCCCTTAAAGAGAATCCTGCCAGACACAAAGCTTTCACAAACATATTACTACAAGGATGAGTCACGATAAAATATGTGTGCTAACCGTTTTCCCTTATTTCTTTGTCTTATTGTATTTGTGATTCACTTTAACTTCAATTATGATTCACTTCAACTTCAATTAAATGTTAAATAGTATAAGAGTTAAATATCTTTGAAAAAATATGAATGAATCTACACATATTGACAATAAAGGAATCAACCATTCTTATTCAATCAAACCTCTTATCTTTCATATTTAATAGAGAAATATTTGAATAATAAAAGGATATATTTTATAATTTCTTTATCGCATTAGATCTTTAAAAGATAGTAGGTGATGACTATACTCATATTTAAATATTATGTTAATATTTTATTCAAAGTATTGTTTGTCTTGTCTTAGTCACTTCTTGAGCTTCTTGTCTTACTTGGTTGTCTGTCATCTTTGAATTCATTTTCAAGTCAAACATTACTCAAGGAGAAACCAATGTCAAGCGTGAGGGAATTGATAAGCTCATGTTTTGTAGAATTTAAAAAGAGTATTTTTCCTCTATTTTATCTTATTATTTTATTAAAAGTCAAACTTATTATTGTTTATTCTTTATAATTGCATAACTGATCCAAAATTTTATTATGAATAGAAGACATAGGCGGAGTTTTGGATACATAAGGTAAGATTTAAAGTTCAACTTTTTTTGGCTAGGTAGTTTAACGATTAGATTTACATACTTTTAAAATATAAAAAAAAAAGTATTAAAAAATCATGTATTTAAACACAAATTCTTGTATATATGTTTTTGTAGTTAATACTTAAGTTGTATTTAAACACGAAAATACAAACTTTATTATACAAGGATTTATATAAAAGATGACAAACTTCTTTAATAATAATGAAAAATAGGAATATAATATAAATATAATAATATATTATATTAATTATTATTTATTATATCTCAATTGTGTATGGCCGTCGAACGAGAATGAGAAAAGAGCATTAGGTTTAATCATAAGAAGTGGCGCAGCCATGCAAAAGTGAAGCATGACAGCTTTGAAAAGGAGAATGGGAACAACACTACGTGACGGCGGTGTTGCGAAACATTTCACATCCCCTTTTCGTTGTGTACTTTTTGTTTACCAAGTTGATTTTGATATTTTTATTTTGAATGATAATTTTATTTCGGTAATATACAAGTTTTTGTTATGAAATAATACACAGATGATTTTAATATAAAATAAAATATTATATTTTAATATTCAGATAGACGTTTTAATATTTTCATAATATTTTCGATCAATCTTAAAATTGTCGCTTCTAACTTGAGCGAACTTTTGTTTTGAAACGGAAAAATATATTCCACATAGCTCTTTCATCTGCATCCGTTTTAAGCTCAAAGTTATTTAATTCAATCTTCCAGCCGTTGTCAATCGACGGTGAACGGTACTCGAGTTTGACAATTTTTTAATTGTCTACGTAAGATATGAGATTATGGACTTCATATTTCCGATCTGCAAAAGATGTGAACTCGTTGAGCTTAAACTTTCTCCCGAGTGTTGCGCTTGAGAAGGAGACATTTACAACATATCAGATGATGTTTATTTGTGACATTTGAGATATTTTCTGTTTGTGAGAAATAAAATAAAAAACTAGAGCTCTAAATTTATAGAAGTTGTAGCAATATGTGGACCACAAAAATTCTATCAAGCATTCATGCTGGTTTTAGAGATATATTTTCGGTGACACCCTATTGTCTTATTTCAGAGATACTTCTTCGAATTCGCTTGTGAATCAGGCATAATGAAATAGGCAGACAACTGAACCTAATTGATAACTTTGTTTGGCAAATGAAAAAATGTCTTGGCAAAGATAAAAAAAAAAGTATTAAAATATTAAGAAATTATATATATTACACTTCATTATTATTGAGACACAATTACATACACTTATTTGTCCGACTAAACAGAAAATTAAAACAAATTGAAAGATTTTTGTCGGCTAAATATATGGTATTAAACGTACCCAGCTGTCCTTTGACATCAATTACATTAATTATGGAACACAAACAATAGTCAAAGAGAATCCCTATAATTATGGCACAACAAATGGAGAGACGTTGGAGGATTAATGCTTGCAGCTGTAAAAAATCAATGCAGTAAACTAAACTGATTATTTCTCTACACAATATGGAAATTTAGCTATGTTTTAGGGATTCATTAAACTGCAATTATGTATAACCGTTGTACACACTGCTGGCTGCTCCTATATATTTGCTCCATCTCTATTGTAATATGCAGTGTTCGCGTTTCACAATTCTTATAAAATAAAATCAATCCATTCTTGTCCTTATTTTCTTCTTGGTATCCAGAGCCTTTGTGAACACCACCTACAAAACCATGACTTCTTTATCCCTCAATGTCAGCAACTTTATCACCCTAAAACTAAGCCCTGCAAACTATCCATTGTGGCGTGAACAAGCGTTAGCACTTGCAGAAAGCCAAGACTTGGTGGGTCATCTTACAAATGAAGACCCAACACCCACTCAATACACCACCAATACCACAAACTCAGAACAATTTGTTTCAAAATTAACTAACGAATTCGTCACTTGGCGCAAGTCCGATCGTCTTCTTCGAGGTTGGATAATCGGAACCCTCTCTGATGAAGCACTTGGACTGGTCGTCGGCATCGACACTGTCCACGCCGTTTGGGTCGCACTCAAATATGCATATGCAGAAGATTCACAAGAACGTGAATTCACAATCCGTCAACAAATCACATACCTCCGCAAGGAAGATGACCAAACTATTGGTGAACATACACTACACCAAACAAGACATTAGACAACGCTTTTTTAGGCCTTAGACAGCGCTTAAAAGCGCTGCCTAAGGTAGTGCTGTCGTAGGTAAAGACAGCGCTTTTTATTTATGAAAAAGCGCTCTCTAAAGTATACATTAGAGGGCGCTTTTTCAAGAAAAATCGCTGTCTAATGTATGCCTATAATTTTATTTATCAATTTTTCTATATCTTTAGAGGGCGCTTTTTCAAGAAAAAACGCTGTCTAAAGGCCCTCTTTAGACAGCGCTTTTTGAAGCGCTGTCTAATGTATGCCTATAATTTTAGTTATCAATTTTTCTATACCTTTAGAGGGCGCTTTTTAGGAAAAGCACTTTCTAAAGGCCCCCTTTAGACAACGCTTTTTAAAGCGCTCTCTAATGTATACCTATAATTTTAATGAATTTTTTCTATACCTTTAGAGAGCGTTTTTTAGAAAAAGCACTTTCTTTTGTGAACTATAGGAAGCGCTTTTTCTAGAAAGCGCTGTCTTTTCTCTACGTATAATTTTAATGATTTTAAAAAAAAAATCCCATTTTAACCATTTTTTTATGCAGAAACCTGTATAATTCAAGCCATTTCAATAAACCTGTATATTTCACATTTCCATTAACAATTTCTAGTATGGTTCATTAACCATTTCCACTAATCCCATAAATCACATAAACCCATAAATAACATAAATCACATAAATAACATAAACCATTCACAAAACTATACTATCCCATAAAATAAACCATTCATAAAACTATACATTCACATAATCCCATAAATCACATAAATCACATAAATAACATAAACCATTCACAAAACTATACTATCCCATAAAATAAACCATTCACAAAACTATACATTCACATAATCCCATAATCCTATACCTTATATATATATAGGATTCTTTTTTCAATAAGGTATTCGCACAATTCCTCCTTAATTTCTTGCAATTTATCCTTCGTGTAATGAGAACACGCGTATTCATCAAAGTACTACATAACAAAACAAAATATGCATGATTTAGTTAAAAATAATAAATTATATGACATATCCGATAAATATTAAAATAAATCCTAAGTTATAAATCCATGCATACCGTAATAGGAATCTCTAATCGATCCATTTGAAGGATTTCTCTCATAAACCTCAACAAAATACCCGCAGTCTATGCCATTACGCTGACGAGGGCACTACACATAGACAAACAAATAAGAATTAATATATAGTTGTTTTGTGTTATCAAGTAGCATCACTAATAAGCAACATTGTGAAAATTAATATACCTCCACTTTGACCCATGTAACGTTGGTTGCTTTAGCCCGTGCTACTCGAGATTCTCTTTGTGCTCGGTATACGAGTATTGCTCTATAAAAGAAAAACGTAAATTTAGAACAATCTCACAGAAATAATTAAATATACAAATACACACGAATATTTCGAACAATCTCACTTACGTATCAACCACATCCTTCATATCCTGATATGTTGACCAATCAGTATCCAATGAATTCAGATAATAGACCACTTCTCTTGTAGGATTAATGGCAACCAACAACCAGTGTCCACTGTAAAATATAACAAAAGTTTAGATGGATAATTTATACGCAAAAGATATAAATTAAAGATTAGAATGAAATTAGAATGAAAATCTTACCCGTTTCCAGTATTATACAGTAAAAGAAACAAACTTTCTGTCTTGCTGGCCATAAATCTCTCAGTTAAGTGGTCTCTTACTGAAAGTGCATTTATACCAATTGTCGGTGCATTGACAAGGGTGCAAGAGAAGAAACGGAATCTGTTTGACAATTCCGTCCCCCGCATCAATTTTTCATACAAGCACCTTAAATAAAAACATTATAAACATTAGACTATTTTCATTGAAATGTGTAAATAAATTGTTCAACTAAATAAATAATAGATTGATCGGAGTACCAGATGTATGAATGCATAACACCGATGCCTAATTCAATATGCTTGAAAATCTGTTCCATGTCCTCTCTTCCGATTATCTCGGAATGAGGAAAACCAAAAACACCTTCGTCCATGTCTATTTGACGAATAGCACCATCCATCAAATCTGACATTGCCATAAGTGTTTCTAGACACGACTGAAAGCGAGGAGGAGCTCTTTTTGCATGCGCGGTTCTAGTAGGAGCTTTTTTCTTGCTGGCCTGTTGTGAAGCTTGAGCAGGAACCTAACAATCATATAAGTTAGGTAAAGTAGAAAATCATGAAACTTTTGAATTCGGATAATAGAATAACACTTAAAATGTACCTGTCTTTGTGATTCAACAGACTCGTTTTGCCGCAAAACCCCTTTATTCTTAGCTGCGGGTTTTGTAGAAGTCTAACATTACCATGTAAAAAAAAATGTAAGTAATGGTTCAGAATGATTTTCATAATTGTTCAGATTTGACATTTGAATACTAAGAGATTCGTAATGGTTTTCAACATACCTCATCATCTATGGAAATGAGGTCTAACGGCCATGCAACAAATGAACCTATTGCATCTCGCAGCAATGTAACCTCTGAAACCGAGTCGGGTATGGGTAGTACCGCATCCGTATCTAAAGAGATATCAACTGACACTTTCAGATGTCCATGAGGGAGCGGTTGATGGTGAAGTAACTTTCCCACATGGTTATGCACTTTTCCCTTGCCAACCATGCGATAAGTCGGTAACGACAAATACAGCTGGCAAGATGAAATGCCCTGAAGCAATATAAATATGTAACTGTTAATGTGTATAAAGGTCAATTAAAATAAATGTGTTAATTTAATTAAAATAAATATGTGCTAATTACCTCGGGAATTTTATTTTGACAATTGATACTAGCTTTGTCACTAGCATCTTTCAAACCGGAACCGCGTTTTTCTGCCTCATATCTCTCTTTATCCTTTTGCAATTCACGGACTTGCGCCTTTAGTTCCTCCAATGATTGCATGACTTCTTGGTTGCTGGGATTTTTTCTCTTTGGATACAAGGAAGATGGAGTCACACCAAATCCTTTACCTCTCACCCGGCCGGAATACTCAGGAACATTTAGTACTCGATTAAGAATGCTCCTGCAATCCTCGCCTGTGGTTAAGGATTTAGATAGAGTCTCCTAAAATTCATTGACATATCAAAAATTATTAGTGGGGATTACAAATTAATTATATTTTAATAAAATTTCGATTAACTTAAAGACATAATGTTATACTTACACATTCGTCATAAACATGCTGAACATCTTCCCTGACAACTCCATCCTTACCCACACGAGCTTCCTTCCACAAAACATGTACCGGAAGTGATGATTCTTCACTTTTCGTCTCTTCTAACTACACATTTAGTTAAATAATAAATTCATCAAGTATAACACAATAATATAATTAATAAAATCATAGCATTAATATATACTTACCAATTTTTGTTGTAACCGTGCATATCCCAAACGCCCTTTTCTGTATGGATACGCGGGTTTTGATGCTCTTTGGCGATTAATGGCACTCAATTCCTGGATAAACAAGTTTAAGTCATATCAGAACAAACTAATGCAACAAGTATATAATACAATTAATAGACATGACAAGATAACATTACATTGAATTTTTCGGATTTCTGTTTGGCTACAAACGTGCTCCATTCTCCGGGTTCAATCACGTCCGCATACAACTGTGGAAGTTCTGTTTCAACAAAATTTTTATCCGCATCCCTAAGATATTTGTTTGATAATAAGGCTCGGAACCCTCTGTGTCTCTTTCCGGCCAACTGAAGACAATATTTTTTCTGGCTTTCATCAATATTAAAGGACCTCTACAAAGAAACATACACATATAAACATAAAGTGTGTTAGTATAAGTAAATTAAAGACTTATCTTATCTTATAAACATAAAGTGTGTTAATATAAGTAAATTAAAGTACCTGTATCTCAGTCCATATCTTATCTTTACCAGCTTTCAACTTTGGACTCCTCCAATTATCACTGATAATTAGAATATGCTGACGGACAAGTAAACCAATGTATGAAGACAACATTGAACCGTTAGGCTCAATTAGTTGGTTCTCATCACTCCAATGTACATCAAACTTGATCCCTTTATCTCTAGCACGGATGATTGACTTCATAATAGTTATTCCACGTTTTATTTCACTTTCTACATTCGAATGTTCATTCTGAGCTTCATTTTCATCATGTGTCTCGTGTGTGTCGTCATGGTCACTAGCCATTTGACCTGTAAGAAAGAAAAAAACAAAAATTAAATGACAAATATAAAAATCCATAATCCATAATCCACTCATTTAGGACACTCATTTAACGATGCATACTCATTTCGAAACAAAACGTAATCGTTTGGACAGACATGTATCTTATCATAGCTCATGCCAATAGAGCACAACATCTTTTTGGCCTCATATGTTCGATTGGGAAGAACATTATCCTCTGGAAGCATATCTTTCATAAGGGCCAATAACTCTGTGAAACTTTTATCCGACCATCCATTGCCCGCCTTTAAGTTGTACAACTTTAATACCGCAGACAATCTTGTGAATTTGGTGCAACCATTATATAACGGTTTCTCTGCATCGCTTACCAACCTCTCAAACATTTTGGGATAATCCTTATGATCTTCTTCAAGTGCTTCTGCAATCTCTTCGACTCGATCAGAATCGTATGTATCTGTGCCATTGTCGTTTGAAGCATATGTTGTATTATCCCCCGGTTCAACATTCCCGTTAATTTTCTCACCATGCAAATTCCAACATGTATAACTTCTATCAATTCCACTCCTCATTAAATGCGCTGCCAACTGAACCGCGTCAACCTGACTCCCAAAACAACAACCCAAGCAAGGACATCTTATTCGACTAGGGTCTTTGGCGTGCGCAATAGCAAACTTAATGAATTCCGATACCCCATTCTCGTACTCTTTCGACAATCGACTTGAAGACATCCATTTCTTATCCATAGTTATACTAATTAAACTAAACAAAAACAAAAATAAAAAATATTTACCTGTAGGTAAACGATCCGACTTTCACACTTTGATCACAAGTAACCCCTATATATAGCAAATTCAATAAGTTAGCAACTCCATCATATCAGTTCATTCAAAGCACTGCTAATTACAGTGGCGAGAGAGAACAACAAATTACCTTTAGAGATGTAAACAACTTCTAGACCCACACAGTGTCCAGATAGGTTAGAATTACCAAGATCCCCCTGTACACGTATCATAAAATGAAATATCATTAATTGACCAATTATGAGTCATAACTTGATAAGTGGCAACATGTAATCACAAACAAGCAACATACTTAAGAGCAAGCATACTTAAACAAGTAACCAAGCATACTTAAACAAGTAACCAAGCATTAGAGCAATTCATCATAAACCTAACGAGATTCAAATCTAAGCAATACCTAAACAAGTAAACATGCATCAACTTAAACAAGTAACATTCATACGATGACCTAAATCTATCAAGAATCAAGTTTAAATCATACTTAAACAAGTAATCATCATATCACAAAGATAACCATCAAAGCAATTATTGAGCAAGATAAACATCTCATGCAAAGACAAATATCATACTTTCTTTGACCATGCAATACAATAACTATCATAACTCCACTTTCATGGCTCTATATATCATAACTCCATCAATACAATAACTATCAATATTACAATAACTATCATACTTTCTTTAATCTAGAATATAGAAACAACAACTAATGAAAATAGAAACAACATGTTCAATATTAGTCGTTCTAAACATGTTCAAAAATAAGTTAGAAATAACTCATTCTATGTATGGATCATTCTTCTCAAAAATAAGTCAGAAGTATGTAAACATGTTCAAAACTTTATAACTATGGTCATTACCCATATCAACACTACACACAAATTTTTAAGGGCATATATTGGCAGCACAAAAATAATGGCAGTGACGGAATAATACGACGGCAAAATGGTAGTGACAAGAATGAAAACATAACAAAAATCGTAAATGAAAACAAGAATGAAAACAAGAATGAAAACAAGAATGAAAACAGAATGAAAACAAGAATGAAAACAGAATGAAAATCGTACCTCTTCTTCGTTTCGTCTTCTTCACGAAAGCAATGGAGAATTAACAACCAAAATGACGGAAAAAAAGTGAACGACGACAATGAACGACGATGGCAGTGGCGAATGAACGACGACAATGGCGAACGAATGACGGTAATGGCAATGGTTTTCAGTAGAGAAGAATGATAGCAAGGGGTTCAGTAGAGAAGAACGGTCGAAAATGAAAAGAAGTGTCTGAAAATGATTAGAAATTGTTTTATATTTTAATTCATAAATGACCTTAGAGGGCGCTTTTAAAAAGCGCTTTCTTAAGTTCTACCTATAAGAGCGCTTTCCTCAGAAAGCGCTTTCTAAGGTGGGGAGAATTTAAAACCTATAGCAGTGCTTTCTGAAAGCGCTTTCTAAGGTTAACCTTTAGACAACGCTTTTTTAAAGCGCTTTCTAAAGTAATACCTATAGCAGCGCTTTTCAAATAGTGCTTTCTAAGGTGGCTTCCATTTTGGGCATTTAACAGCGCTTTCTAAAGGCAGTCTTTTACAGCGCTTTTTTTAAGAGAATTTTTTTAAAGACTTATAGCAGCGCTTTGTCCAAAAAGCGCTGTCTTTGTTGCGCTGTCTTTGTCCAATTTTGGCGTAGTGATATTCACATTTTCAAAGGTTTATGCGACAACCTTGCTGCAATTGGGAAACCTGTCCCTGATAAAGAAAAGGTATTTTACCTCCTCACAATCCTCGGACCTGAATATGAAACATTCACAACAACCATGCTAAAACCTCCAAGGTCATCATACTCTGAGGCAATCTCACAACTACAGAGCCTCGACCAACGACACAATTGGTTTTCCAACCGTGCTAAGATGCAAAACACATTTGCTCCTCAAATGGCCTTCTATGGCCAACAACAAAAATCTCATCAATCTTTCTCTCAAAACCGTGGGAACTCTCAAACCTTCACATCGACAGGGCGAGGGTTCCATGCTCAACAACCTAGTAGCCATAGTAAGAATAAACACATCTTAACCACCCAGCAGAGACGCCCTCCACACCGGGACAACTCCGTATGACTTCTACAGAACGAGATCTCTATCGAAATGAAAAATGTCAATATTGTGGCACAGAAGGCCATATAGCAAAGATATGTTGGTGGGTGCCTAAGAAACCAACTCAATCTGATGATATACCTCAAGCACTTGCAGCACTCACCTTGGACAATACAATTGCTGAAACATAATGGATCTCGGACACCGGAGCCTCCAATCACATGTCAGGTAAAACTAGTATGTTGAGCAACATTCGACAGTGTTTAGGTACAGATTCTGTGCTTATTGGTGATGGTTCTCCTCTACCAATTCATGGTATTGGTGATTCCTTCATTAAGCAAAAGAATATCACACTGCCCCTTTAGGATGTCTTACTTGTTCCTGATTTAACAAAAAATTTGCTCTCTGTAAGCCAACTAAACAAACATTTTCCTGTTAATTGTGAGTTTTCTAATATTGATTTTTGTGTAAAGGAACGAGAAACTGGGGAAACAATGATCACAGGGAAACGCAAGGGTGATCTATATGTTCTTTCTTCTTTTCCTTAATTGTATTTCTCACATCGCTTCAAATCTGGCTCAGCAAACATTTGGCATCAACGACTAGGACATCCTCAAACTTCAGCTTTACAATTACTAAATAATAAAGGGTTAATTGATGTAGTTGGAACTGTTAAACTTGAACATCTTTGTGATAGTTGTCAATTAGGAAAACTTAATAAATTACCTTTCTCTTCTTCTGAGCATTCTAGCTATGTTATATTTGAAAAAAATACATTGCGATTTATGGGAACCTGCTCCCGTTTTATCTATTTCTAAATTCAAATATTATGCATGTTTGGTTGATGATTTCTCCAAGTATACATGGATTATTCCTTTGCAACACAAATTTGATTTTGTTAATGCTTACTTATCCTTTGAGCAGTATGTTAAAAAACAATTTAACAAAGAAATTAAGATCTTTCATTCTGATGGAGGAGGTGAGTTCATCAACTCCAAACTTTCAAATCACTTTTGTTTAACAGGTACTACACATCAAGTATCATGCCCATATACACCAGAACAAACAGGTATGGTCGAAAGACGACATAGAATAATACGGGAAGTAGGTATGACTATGTTGTTCCATAGTGGTGCCCCTTTATTTCTATGGGTAGAAGCTTTTACTACAACTCTTTATCTTATTAATAGACTCCCATCTTCTTCTCTTAATTTTGAAACTCCTTATTTTTTCATGCATGGGACATATCCTAACTATTCTTCATTGCGATTCTTTGGCTCTAAATGGTTTCCTTACACATGGGACACACGGCGCAACAAATTTGATCCAAAAACTATTCCTTGTGTCTTTGTTAGATATAGTGATACACATAAAGGATATAAATGCTTTCATCCTTCTACTAAGAAATTTTTTATCTCACGGCATGTCGTTTTCGATGAATTATTTTTTCCATATAAAACTAATCATCATAATATAATTCTCCCTCCTACACAACATATAGTTAGCATATTTGATTCTTGGCTACCCTTTACTAATTCTAATTCTTGTGCAGATTTGACAGCAACAACTTCCACTTCACCACCATGCTCCAGTCCGCTACCCACAAATTTAGCGCACTCTCTTGCCTTACAACTCCCTATTTCGCCTATTGATCAACCAGAACAATCCTCACACATTGAACTTGAGCAGCCTGAACACTCCTCACATCATTTACATACTGAAAATGAGGTTGAGCCTGTGACTCCTACTCCGCCTATTGATCAACCAGACCAATCCTCACAGATTGAACCTGAGCAATCTGTCCTTTCATCACACCATTTACATACTGAAAATGAGTTTGAGAATGTGATTCCTACTTCAAATCAGCAACCTGAGCCAATTATTACTGTACCGATTTAACTACCACATGATGTACCTATACATTCAATGGTTACTCACTCACAACACGAGATCACAAAGCCTAATCCTAAGTACGCCTTGATTACCATGCCTTGTGCCGACATTCCACGTAACCCGCATAACATTCGTTCGGCATTATCTCACCCCGGATGGAAAGCTGCAATGGGCGAAGAAATCGAAGCCTTGCATAAGAATCAAACTTGGGAGCTTGTTCCACGCACCCCTAACTTGCATGTTATTGGCTCTAAATGGGTCTTCAAATCAAAACTCAAACCTGATAGGACTCTAAATCGCCTCAAAGCTCGCCTTGTTGCAAAGGGATATCACCAAGTTGATGGAGTGGACTATACTGAAACCTTCTCTCCAGTAATCAAGCTGGGAACCATACGATTAATTATCACTATAGCTCTTGTTAAAAAATGGTCCATTCGGCAACTTGACGTAAAAAAATGCTTTCTTGCATGGCGTGCTTGCTAAAACATATACATGGAGCAACCTCCTGGCATGAATGATCCTTAATATCCAAACCATGTTTGCAAACTACAAAAGGCTCTTTATGGTCTTAAACAAGTGCCTCGAGCATGGCTTGACCGTTTTAGTTCTTATCTCATTAATTATGGTTTTTTCTATAGCTTGGCTAACCCGTCTTTATTTATTTTGCACTCTAATGTAGGATCCTTAATTCTTCTTCTTTATGTAGATGATATACTTCTTACAGGATCCACTGCCTCTCTAGTCGCTGACTTCATTCAACTCTTGCAATCCGAATTCTCCATGAAGGACTTGGGACCTCTCCACCATTTTCTTGGAATTGAGATACTCCCGACAATTGATGGCCTTCATCTATCTCAAACACATTATGCTATTACTATCCTCGAATGAGCTAACATGATTGATTGTAAGCCAATGAGTACACCACTCGAAGCCAAGACCAAGATTGGGTCAAATGACACTCCCCTTGATGATCCAAGCCACTATCGTGGGATTATTGGAGCTTTACAATACCTCACTCTTACTCGTCCTGACCTTTCTTATAGTGTTAACTATGTCTCCCAATTCATGCATTCTCCCACAATTATCCATTTAAAAATGGTTCAACGTATCTTACGATATGTCAAAGGAACTATTGATGTAGGTCTCCATTTTACTTCCAACACTACACTTGACCTTTTTTCCTTTTCTGATGCAGATTAGGCAGGTTGTCCTACCACTCGACGCTCTACCACTGGCTATTGTACCTTCCTTAGAGGAAATCTCATCTCATGGTGTGCAAAGAAACAACACACAGTCTCCCGCTCCAGCACTGAAGCTGAATATAGGGCCATGGCAAACACTACAGCTGAACTCACATGGTTGACATTCATCTTAAAAGACCTTCGCATTTCCCTTTCCTCCCCTCTAATACTCTATTATGACAACATTAATGCTCTTCACATGACCATCAATCCAGTGTTTCATGCTCACAACAAACACATTGAATTGGATTATCATTTTGTTCGCGAACGAGTTTCACTTAGACTTCTTGTTACTCACTACATTCCCACTAATGATCAAGTTGCTGACCTCTTCACTAAACCAGTGTCAAAGTCTATTCTCATGCACTTCCAGGACAAACTCTGCCTTCAACATCGGCCTCATTTGAGGGAGGGTATTAAACGTACTCAGCTGTCCTTTGACAGTAATTACATTAATTATGGGACACAAATAATAGTCAAAGAGAATCCCTATAATTATGGCACAACAAATGGAGAGACGTTGGAGGATTAATGCTTGCAGCTGTAAAAAATCAATGTAGTAAACTAACCTGATTATTTCTCTACGCAATATGGAAATTTAGCTATGTTTTAGGGATTCATTAAACTGCAATTATGTATAACCGTTGTACACACTGCTGGCTGCTCCTATATGTTTGCTCCACCTCTAATGTATTATGCAGTGTTCACGTTTCACAATTCTTATAAAATAAAATCAATCCATTCTTGTCCTTATTTTCTTCTTATGGGTGGTACCTCCTTTGACTTTTGTGCATTTGATTCTCTTTCAATGTTGCTCAATTTCTCGAACTCTTGCATCCTTTCCAAAAAATGGTTCAGCCAAGTCTCAACTTTTGTTGTTGAATGAGTTGTCCACTTCGGTGATGTAAGTGGTATAGGGCATCCCGATTTCAAGTAAACTTGAACAAAATGTCATGATTTTGAAAGCCACCCAATACACATAATACGATCTTTTTGGATTTTGAGGTGGGGTGGTGAGTAGTGGAAAAAATGTTTCCGAAAAACTGTATTGTGTAAGATCAATACAAACTTTATCATACGCACATGCTATGAGGTGAACCGTTTCAAGGAAGTGCATCCATTTAGCCTCTAGTGTCGGTCCACTAAGGCAAGGAACAAGAGACTCATAAATTGCATCGAAGTTTTCTTTATGTATATAAAGTCGTGTGTATAATTCTTTATGAGTCCTTAACTTATGAATAATTTAATGGCGAACAAGTGTATGATTATCTTCTCCTGTACCGAGTAAACACGAAATAAATTGATTACCGTAATTACCATCACCCTCAACGTTGACGATCCGCTCGATGTATTTGTTCATAAAAATCGGCATCTCGTCAATGAGTGGAATCTTTGGTGAAGGCAGCGAATGAGGTGGTTTTCTAATGCGAGCTCCTTCGAAAATACTTTTGAGATTTTCAAGTTGGTGAGTCCGTAAAAACTTTGTCAACATGTTCAAAATACGAAGGAGACCACATCATTAAATTATGACTCAGTGTAGGCTTGAGCTTCAAGTCGGTGGTTTCCGAATAAGAAATCTCCCTCAATTGTTCTTTTATGCAGAGTTTCATATTGTCATTGACTTTCAAAAATCGCTCTTGTATCACTTCCCATTCGGTCAAGATAGATATATTATGAAATTCTGGTACAGATGTGTGATGTCTCGTGCAATGTCACAACATCGCAATCTGCTGTATGAACAAGGTAATAATAGTAACAGTAAATCAACACAAAGATTGTTCACCCAGTTCAGTTCAACAACCTACATCTGGGGGCATACCAAGCCAGGAAGGAAGTCCACTATTAGTAGTATCAAATTACAGACTCAACAGACCAGTTGACAATCTACCTAATTCAATCACTACCCAATGACCCTTCTACCTAAGTCCTCCCTAGGTAAGAGACTCCATCTCACTCCTAATCATCGCAATGATGTCTAGCAGTCAACAACTCCGCCACTGCATCGAAAGCTTATTTACCAACAACTTTTCTAACACAGAAAACTAGAAGACACACTTCCATGACTCACATTGGAGTTGCTTAACAGCTTCCTCCAAGAACAATACAGTACTCATTACCTACAGGTTTCTGAGTAATAACACAGTGACCATCTCACAACCCGAGTGGTTCACTTAGACAAAGCCCTAATGTTCTACATCTTGGACCCGTGCCAAACTTAGATTACAAGCATTCAATTTATAACTTTTTCCCAACTGGATTTGGGCCTTCAAATCACAACATATCAGCTGCTACAAATCTGCAAAAGATTCTCCTACAAAATAGGTCTTCAATCACTCTTCCTAATTTATCTCCATATCTTTTTGCACAAAATCAGTAACAAACTATTCTCCATATCTTTTTGCACTAAAATAGTAACAACCTATTCTCCAATAATCTTCACTTTTTAATTCAGCTGCAAGATCTTCTCCATAAAAATATCTGATTTGATTTGAATTTAAAAACAGATTTTATCTTCAAATCTTTTTAAATCTTCAGCCCTTAAACACAGCAACAAATCTGCACAAAATCAGATTGCTACAGAAAATATTTCTCCCAAGATATTCGCACACTAAATTTCTAACAGAACTGATCAAATCAAACTTAAACGCGCAGCCCTAAAACATCACCACCTGATGTTCTAATGTTCTGGTATAGTGATGTCAAGACATCGCATGTGACATCACTCTTCAGCACTTTAACTCTTCATCACCTTAACATTCACTAATGTTATGACTCAATGTTAAGACATCAGACACATGACATTAACATTGTTCAACTTTGTTTTACCAAAATTCCAGCCAATACAAGAACTAACAATCTTCCCCTTTGGCTAATTTTGGCTAAAACAATCTCAGCTAACATCAGCAGCAAAAACCAACAAGCTGCATAAACTCACTATCACATCAGCATAGGGCAAACTCCCCCTCAAACCAAGAACCAGCTCACAGCTGTTCAAACACTCTCCCCCTCAACTGCTGCACCATATCAGAAAAGGCTTCACAACCACACCACGCCTTGGCAACTCTCTCCCCCTTTTTAGCCATAATTTGACAAACATTGGGGTAAATGTACACTAGTTGTCCAATCCATTGATACACCAGGTCTAAACTGTCATGGCCATCAAGCACGACATAACACCTTCACCAGAGCCACAAACAATCTAGATAACCAAAAGTTCAACTCCCCCTATCTAAGATAACTAGTGCTCCATTGCAAGATGAACACCTTAAATGAATGGAGAACATAAGACTCATCTTCATGTCTTCAAGAGTGCACCCTCTGCTCAACACACCTGCTGAACGCATTCACTTAATGCTTGATCCTCAAACAACACTAGTACATTTAACTGACAGAAGTTGCTCCTTCAACAATAAACACCACAAAATCACCAATGATATCCTATGACACCTTTATGATCATCTAGTAAGAATGTACCAGGATCACCTCCAACAACCTCTTGGATTGAGACCAAAATCATCATTGATCCCTCTCATCCAGAAACCATCCACACCCTGTACAAATCCACAGCCATAGGCATTCTTGTTCCACACAATCATCCATAAGATCTGAGGCACACATACACTGCCTTCCACTACACGTTAAGTAAAGTCCTCTTACTTTGAATTAATACCACACACCAAGACAAGTGTGACATCTCCCATCAACAAAAACTCCTACAGAGTTCTTCCAGAAACTGCAGAGCAAAGTAAATTCTCCCAGGCACAAACCAATATGTCCTTCAGACTCCTTCTCAGAAGCATGTGCGTATATGATTCAAACAATTAGCTTCACAAGGGTAGAACCATTTATGTCCACACCAACATGCCATCTAACAGCCTAATGTCATAACATGTTATCTGACATCATCTCCTCACAAGATTCAACCAATCTTCACAATCTTGATCAGCATGCAATCTTCACAATATATGTACCTTTGCAGCAAAATCCATAGACAAGTACTCCCCCTGTCATGGTTAACTAATGCTCTAGATGAAGATGAACATTTGAGCACACTTGTTGAGCACATGCATTTTGGTACCATTGTCCCTTTCTCCACAGGCATTCATTCCTTATCATGCTCTTCATCTTCAGACTTTCAATCAATCAATACCTGATCTACTTCAGTCTTCTCTACATTTTCCATCCAAGGTAGACCTTCTACTTCATCATTATCCCGTATGACTATGTAGACACTCCTTAGGCATAATGTAGGCACCACGCTTCTGAACCAGAGCATAATCATCCTTCACCAAGGATATCCAACCAGATAATGTCCCAACACAAGTTAGAACATCTGCCACCCACCAAGAGAATTAGAACCTCCTTACGTTTTCACCTAAATACTCTTCTGCATAAGAGCAATCAGTTTCAAGCATCCTGCTTGAATACACATAATGAAACCAACCAAATTCTGCCTTTTGATTGATCTTCAATCTTCTTCAGAACTCCCACAAGATATCCTGATCCACCAATGAAACCAGATCTTCGAGTCACATGAACTACTTGCTCCATAGAAAGACATCTTGGATTCACCAAGCCTCTTCGTCATGTAACATTTTCTCAAACTACAGCTCCCGCATACTGTATGAGACAGACCTTTTCGAAGCATCCATAACTTCCATTACTATAGATCACCTCTATCTTAAGCTGATGTGCCACATCACCAGCTGAGACTTCTGATGTTAAGCTAGATGTCAGACCATTATGACATCCAACTGTTGAATTCAGCTCCTCCTTCTGCCACTCAGAAGAACCTCCTCCCTTTGCAGAAACAGATTTCCATGCTCTCATAGACTTGATTCAACAATCAAGTTTGAGTAGACAACCTCCATCCTGCTTAGAAACTCCAAAGACATCAAACCTACCACATCTGAATCTTCAGAAAATAAGTAGTCCAAGACTACCCCATAGCAAAGAGTCACTTCCCTTAGTAGAGCCGTCAGTAGAAAGCCAGAGATAACTACCACTTATCCTCGACCTTCACAACCAGAGCAAACACCATTCTCCAACCTGGTCCAAGCTGTAACCATCAAGATGTGATGTCTTCATAGCTCCCGTCTTCATCTTCAACAGCACCAACACACCACGAAGAGAAATAAACAGCCACACAGAGAACAGTATATTCTCAATACTTCAACAGACTTGCACTTTTACATCAGACATATACATAGTCTCCCGTCAATGTATTTTGTCATTAGTTGAATGCACATCCTTATCAAAAGCAGATAAATACTCAACTCTTGTCAAGGTAACCTTCTCACACAACTGCCATCTACTGATTCTTCTCCAAAACAAACTATCATGACAACCACAAAACTCTTCCAGGTAAGGTCAGTGTCTTGATCTTTTACTTTACCCTGAGCAAAGAACTGAAATGATGTTTCAACATCAGTTCTGACATTAGTCTTAATCACATCTCCTAATCATATTCATCCACACATATCTCTTGCAGGGAACATACGAGAGCATATCAGCATCTTCCAAGATTAGACCAACAAAACTGCATTATCTTGCATAACACACTCTTCCAGAGGCTTCTTCTAATAAGCACAAGGTTCAGACCTCCTAACCAAAGAGTAATAACTGCCATCCTTCTGCAGAAACATACCATAGACAATCTGCTACTTTGAATCCTTCAAGGCACAAAACTGAAAGAGCTCAAGCAAACACCAATTGACCATCGGCTGAATTACCCTGCTACTGCACACAAACTCTTGGATGCCTTTTCCCTTCTCTTCAACCAGCTCCTGCTGAAATGCTATGACATTATGAAGAGCATCTCAAAAATTGTTCAACTTCACAGCTTCGGTGATCCTTCAAAGCAACTACACTCTAAAAGGTCTTGACTTAGCATTTACCACAAACTGCTGATGTGTAGCGCGATGTCGAGACATTAGAATTGACATATTAAGCTTAGCTTATTTCTTGATGAAACTTCCTCCAGTTCATGTATCTTCACAAGGGAATTCATATTCAGATATACCAGAACTATATTTGACATCATAACCAGGAAGATCCTCCTAATTAGGTCACCACAACTAAGCTTAAGAGATAGCTTATCAAGATCTTCACTCCCGCATGAAAGATTTGACAGTGATACTCTTTTGCTTTGGCTCCACCTTCTTCTTTCACCATCAAGAAACTTGATAAAGAAGGAATCAATGTTCTGGACAGATCGGTCTTCAATGCCTGATATGAAATATATTCTTCTCCAAAAAAACTGAAACTTCCATGTCATACACTCTTCAATAAGATCCATTCACCTTATGATCACTTCTTTCCCAAAACAAGAACATGAGATAATCCTCAAGTATCTTTGGCATCTCTAACCAAACGGTTGAAGTTGTCTTGCATAAACTACAACATCATAGAATATCCTGCTGAGGAGACTAAACCCTAATGTCTTTCCAAGAGAATACCTTTCTAGAATCTCACCACCAGAGATACAAGAACCAACCAGGGTTACATCAGATACCATGCAGCGGAACATACAACAACTCCTCAACAACCTTCAGGCACTACTCAATAATCCTTGCACACCATCACCATAAACCAAGTTCCAACAAATCAAACTCACAACAACAGTTCTCCTGATAACAACAGACAGGTCCAATACATACCCTGTCATGAATAGTCCATCCTTCACTTCAAGGGATCATACACCCAACTATATGAACTGACCAACTCCATAACTCAGCAAAACTATCTTCCTTGCTCATGAACCAGAAAGTATCTTCCCTAGATCTCATCCAGAAACAGACAGGATGCCTGCTCTGATACCAATTGAAATTCTGGTACAGATGTGTGATGTCTCGTGCAATGTCACAACATCGCAATCTTCTGTATGAACAAGGTAATAATAGTAACAGTAAATCAACACAAAGATTGTTCACCCAGTTCAGTTCAACAACCTACATCTGGGGGCATACCAAGCCAGGAAGGAAGTCCACTATTAGTAGTATCAAATTACAGACTCAACAGACCAGTTGACAATCTACCTAATTCAATCACTACCCAATGACCCTTCTACCTAAGTCCTCCCTAGGTAAGAGACTCCATCTCACTCCCAATCATCGCAATGATGTCTAGCAGTCAACAACTCCGCCAGTGCATCGACAGCTTGTTTACCAACAACTTTTCTAACACAGAAAACTAGAAGACACACTTCCATGACTCACATTAGAGTTGCTTAACAGCTTCCTCCAAGAACAATACAGTACTCATTACCTACAGGTTTCTGAGTAATAACACAGTGACCATCTCACAACCCGAGTGGTTCACTTAGACAAAGCCCTAATGTTCTACATCTTGGACCCGTGCCAAACCTAGATTATAAGCATTCAATTTATAACTTTTTCCCAACTGGATTTGGGCCTTCAAATCACAACATATCAGCTGCTACAAATCTGCAAAAGATTCTCCTACAAAATAGGTCTTCAATCACTCTTCCTAATTTATCTCCATATCTTTTTGCACAAAATCAGTAACAAACTATTCTCCATATCTTTTTGCACTAAAATAGTAATAACCTATTCTCCAATAATCTTCACTTTTTAATTCAGCTGCAAGATCTTCTCCATAAAAATATCTGATTTGATTTGAATTTAAAAACAGATTTTATCTTCAAATCTTTTTAAATCTTCAGCCCTTAAACACAACAACAAATCTGCACAAAATCAGATTGCAACAGAAAATATTTCTCCCAAGATATTCGCACACTAAATTTCTAACAGATCTGATCAAATCAAACTTAAACGCGCAGCCCTAAAACATCACCACCTGATGTTCTAATGTTCTGGTATAGTGATGTCAAGACATCGCATGTGACATCACTCTTCAGCACTTTAACTCTTCATCACCTTAACATTCACTAATGTTATGACTCAATGTTAAGACATCAGACACATGACATTAACATTGTTCAACTTTGTTTTACCAAAATTCCAGCCAATACAAGAACTAACATATTAGATTTATCGTCTTTCATGACACAATCATCATCAAACTTAAGCCTCTTCTAGTGAGTCTAAACCTCATCCATTCTTATCGGGCCACCAAGTTTCACCTTTTTCGCAATAACACAAGTACATGGGAGACCCTATGTTTTCACAATTGTGCATTCACACTTTGCGCTATCGGAGCCTACATTATCATCTCGTTTAGCTTCGTCAAAAATATAATTCAACCCCGCTCGAGATATGTTACCGACCAACTGAGAATAAGGATTGTTGTCTTTAAATATGTGTTCAAAAACTATGATGTTCCAACCAAATGATGTATGTATCTCATTATGCTAGTTCTGAATCATTTCGTTCACAAAGTTCCAATCTCTACAAAAATCGACCTAACTATTTCCCAACCAATTTTTCAATGTAGCATGGGCAGACCTAACTCGGTTTGTTGTTGTATTCTCATGGTGTCTAACTTGGTTGTTCCATGCACAAACAATTTTCTCCTTCACTGGTCAAGAATTGTGCTTTCAACATATTTCAACAAATCAGGATATTTCTCGCACACCTTTCTGAAATGTATAACAGAATTGGCCTATAACTCTTTATGGAAGAATTTATTATACCATTCCATGCATCCATTATTTTTTCCACAACCACGCCCGCCTTCCCCATTTTTCCATCTTTGGTCTTTATTTGTTTCGTCCATACCACAGGTTCAACCCGACTTCTCACATTCTTTGTTATGTGATACCTACAAAGCAATGCATAAGAAGTAGGAAATACCTTTACAACTGAATCCATAAAAGCGGTATCACAGTCGGTAACAATCCCTTTAGGCATCTCTTCTAGGTCCTTCAGCATTTCCTATCACGCTTCTAAGGCCCAAGTAACATTCTCCTCTTTTTCGCTCTCTAGAAATGCAAACCCGACAGAATAGGTATTCTCAGTAGAGTTAACACCAACCATCTCCAATAATGGAAGTCTATACTTGTTAGTCTTGTAACTTGAATAAATTATGAGAAAAGTAGAAAATGTGTTAAACAACTTGATGGAATCAGGATGAGTCTAAAATATATCTCTAACGATTACTCCATCCTCGCACGTTTGGTACCTAGACACATAACTGTTATCATCCAAAAGTTTCAAGAGTAGATACATTTCAGTTCTATTCCCCCGTCGCCTTGTTAGTTTGGTACCGAATATTGTACACTTGCTTGATATTGAAATATCGTCGAGTCTTTTAAGTCTCAAAGTTGGAAGAATATTTTCCGGTTGAACGAAATTTAATGTCATGCCAATAACGCATTCCTTCTCTTTCAATAAGAAGTGACACACAATTCGATGGCAGACTAACTTTTCACACAAGTCATGGTTATGTACACCACATATGACGTTAAATCTTCATTTATTGATTGTCAACATATAACCACGTAACTTAAAGGGACACTTACATTTTCTTGAACCTGTGTCGTCTCGTTTAAAATTCTGCGAGGAGATCTATATTTTCCGCTTCTTTCACACGTCATTGTCACAAAAGCAAATCTTCTATCTGAACCATTATTAGACCTTCCGATTACCACACCAAACCTCAATTTGGAGGCCTTCATACGAATCCATTGAAGCATGTGATCACGAAATTTAAACTTTTGCTCTTTTTTAAATTGGTTGCGAACATCTGCCTCCTTCACAACAACACCTTTTGCATCTGAAGACACAACATGTTAAAGGAAAAAATCGGGGTGCACCATATCTAATGAAAACAATTACAATAGAACAGTAAATAAGTGCTAATGATGTAAGTAGAACTGAAAGAATGATAACAAACATATTCTAGAGATGCATTTTCGAATGAGTTCATACTCGTTCTGGAAATGTATCTTCGAAATAAACACATGTTTTTCAAACTGGAAACAAGATTAATGTGAGCAATGAGGCTTGAAATAAATGATCTTTACCTAGAATTCCAACTTATTTATCTCCCTTTGATGTGTTGAAACACAAGATTGAAGATTTGGAGTGAAAATGTGGATTGAGAATGGAAGGGTTTTTGGTGAGGGTTTGGAGTGGAAAATAAGTATGGTTGTGTGATCATGCAGTTCATTATTTTATCAACTTATTACGGAGATGCATCTTCGTAAATATCTGACAAGCAAAGGTCACAGAAAATTCAAAATTCTGACCATTGCCTCCGAAGATGCATCTTAGGAATGTCCACTAGGTTGATCAATTATCAATATATTTGTTAAAATTATCCAGAGATGCATCTCTAAATTTTTTTAGTATTCATCTAGCGTGTCACTCATTTGGTGCATAACATTGGTGCATGGTGCGTTTGGAGATGCATCTCCGAAAACTTAGGGGCAATTTTGGTTTTCCATAGGGTGTTTTTCCACCCCATAAGGTGCCATAAAAAATTTCCTATGATTATATATATGTTATGTTGAAAAATTAATACATATTATATCTGCAACCCAGTAGAAAGAAGATTTTTCTATATGGTTAGGTTCGCGTGCTTGAACATTGAATCTAGCATTTATAATTTCAAATAACACATTTAATAAATTTCCAAAAAATAATTTCAAATGGAATCGAACCCATGCAATTGGAAAACGCAAGTTCTACCATGACAAATCAAGCTAATCAAAATTTTGGCACGTATGCACTTTTATATTTATGTATAATAATTTCTTAATCATTAACCTTTAATGTAAAATTTAAATAATATTTATTTTCATTATTAAATATTTAAAAAGATGATTATATGATAAAAAAATCAAGGTTATTTGCTCAGTTTTTTTTATTAGGGGTGTATTTTAATTATTAGCCTGATGCTTCTAAAAAGTTAGGACTGACCCTGATTTCACATACAAAGTTTCAATACAACTTAAGAAAGTCTTATGGAGTCTTCGACCAATCATATATAAATTTCTACATCCACTAGTTTTGATTTCAATTACATACTATACACAATATAAAATCTTAATGTTAATTAGAATATCATCTACTACACATATTTCATTGTTAGATAATATGATGTTCCTCTTGAGCCATATACTTCATCAATTTGTAATCCGCATCACTAGTTTCTTGTTCTTTGTCACTCTACCCTTCAGTTTCTTTAAGAATTACGAAAGATGTTCTCTACTCACATAAATCTTCAAGTATCTCTATTGTAAGACATTCAAAGATTTTACACCAAACTTCAAAAGAAAATGAACAAAGATATATAATGTGTTACAAACGTTCCTCTTCTATGAAATGAAACATAACAACACACACACACACACACACACACACACTTCCATGCACAGTATGAACCACTTCTCTCCTCATAAGTTTCTTCCTGGTAAGCAACATATTCAACATAATTTTTTATCCGAAAACTTTAATTTTTTATGAAACCTTTGCTTTCCACAACCATTGCATCTTCTTATGTGTTTCTTCATCCCGTTTGCTTTTTTTCCCTACCTCATCAACATTTTGTAGCAGGATTTGACTGTGAACTCTCCATTTTCATTATAAATCCAAACATGCACATCTTCCACAATTCTTATAGGGGATACTTCTGTTTAAATTTCTACAACCTTCTCACATTGATCTACTATTTAATCTTGTATGCTTGCCTCTAATATGTTAAGATTCCAAACCCATGTGTCTCGATTACAGCTACTCATGTCATTCACTTTTTCCTATTGATTTCCTAACAGGTTGAATAAGGCTAGAAATACAATCATCAAAGGTTAAAGGCCAATCCATTTCCTTCTCCAAACTGATATGGCACAACCTTCTCCTAACCTGCAAGTTATGTTGTTTGCAAATTATTCGAAATTCCTTACTAGCTTGCTTCCAAGTAGTTGGATATCCCTTCACCATATGGATTCTTTCTTGCCTCTTTTATATTCTTCTTGGCTAATCATTTTCCACTTCAAATCACCATACATGTGTGTTAGAATCCCTATCCATATTACAACATGCTAGAATCCCTCTCCATATTACCTGGAGGGATTAACCAATGTATCATTAATGTGTAAATGGAAGTGGAGATTATCAACTGAACATGTTGTAATATGGAGAGGGAAATGATTAGCCAATAAGACTTTATTTCCATATGGAGTGGGTAAAATGTGTTAGAATCTTTGTCCATATTACCTCATGTTCAGTTAATAATCTCCACTTCCATTTACACATTAATGTTACATTGAATGCTTTAACTTTTTTGACTTCTAGCCCCCTTATTTTAGTTTTACAAACATTTAACCATTTTACCCACTTGCTTCCTTTCTTGTCTTCAGCTCCAACCAAAAAAAAGTCACTCTGGTTCTTTGTTATTTCTTTCAAAACTTGTTTTTGTTCTTTGAAAAAAGAAAGCAAGTATATGGGGATATGGTTCAGAGTTTAATTCAAAAGGTTAATCCTTACACTAGTTGACAAAAGTCTCTCTTTCCAAGATTTTAGTTTTCTTCTTATTTTTTCTATGATTGGTCTCCATGTGGATCTTCTTCTGAGATTTGAACATAGTGGTATACCTAGAAACTTGAAAAGAATGGTATCCAAACAACATGAAAAGGAAATGGAAGGCTTCCTTTATTAAGTTCTCTTTTGTATTTACACCATATGGTTTACTTTTACAAAAATTAAATTTCATACAAGACACTAGTTCAAAACCTCTCATGACTACCTTAATGAACCATGGGTTTTTCCAAGAGCTCTCCTTTATTAATATTATGTCACCTGCAAATTATAGTATTTGGTATTCCACTTCTTCATTAACTTGGAATCCCTTAAAATCTCCCTTCTTTGAAGCTTTCTTAACCAACTGTGCTCATACCTCAGTTGTCGTGCAAAATAAAAATAGGTACAAAGAGTCCCCATGTCTCAATTATCTACTTCCCTCGAAGTCCATGGTTGGGCTACCATTCACTTGTACCAAATGGGTAGTTTAAAAAATGTAGGTCTCCATCTACAACATCCACTTCTTTCCAAATCATAATCTCATCATCATATACCTCAAATAATTCCACGACACACAATCATATGTCTTTTGAAAGTCAACCTTTAACATCAAGCATTTCCCTTTTTTCTCGCATCCAAATTTAGAATTTCATCACAAATACTACTTCATCTAATATTTTCCTTTGTGGTACAATGGTTGTTTGGATACTCGAGATTAGCTTTCCCAGATCTCTCTTCATTATTGAGGTTATGATCTTACATATTATCTTGTATAGGCATCTAACCAAGCAAATTGGTCTATATTCTTCTAGATCTTGTGGGTTTTCAATCTTTGGTACTAATACTATGAAGGGGGAATATATGGCTTTATGAAGTTTAGCATTCTTGTGAAATTCATTAAAAAAAACTGCACTATATCATTTTCAGGTTTTCCAACACCTTTTTAAAAACCCAAAAGTGTACTCACATGGTCTTAGGATTTTTAACCATCATTGTCCCACACTTCTAGTATTATCTTTTCATCTTATGGTATATGATTTGTCTGTGGTTCGATTTGTGTTGGTTTTTGAGCGATAATTGAAAAACTCACGAAAAAATCACAAATGACATTTTTCTCAAAAAAAAAAAAAATAGGGAAAATCAAAAGTTTGAATCCGGGGTGTGTGTCTAACACCCTACTTCCCGTCTCAATAATTAATAAATAAAATATAATTCTATCAAAGTAGGATGTCACTTCACAATACAAGAAGTCTAAATGTTACTTCATTTAACAGCAGAATTAAACAAAAGTATGACATCCATAGCCTTAACAAATCATCCACAACAAAAGTGGTTCAATAATTACTTTAAATTAAAAGATGCGTAACACAATAACATAAAGAAAACAACTCGTTCACCGGTGTTACGTATCATAGAAATTCCACCAGTAGACTCGACCGATAGCAATGTGAGGTACATCTCCAACTACTCAGGTATCTGAGTGTCTGTACTCCGAGGGAGCACAAACACAATAAACACAAAAAGAGTGAGAAATTCATTCATATAATAAACGGTGTATAATAATTAAGAGAGTAGTATTTATACACATAAATCACATTCATTCACAATCACATTCTCACTATAACAAATGCACAAACACAACATAATTACAATACAATGAGATCCAACAACATTACATAATGCACGTGGTACAAATTCTCACAAATGGTTCGTCATACAAACCTGATTCCCCCTTTGGAATCCCGAACTCCCCTTTCTGAGTTCCGGATAAGTCTTTCGCCCCCCTTCAGACCTATGACTTATCTTCTTCAACCTATCAACAATGAATGCATGACATGATAATAATGCAATTAACACAACAATTATGATAATATTTAGTGATCCACAATCGATCACGTAATTGCAACCATGCTTAATGTAATTCACCCTTATAGAATATCACCAATATAATCAAACACACCCTCTCAATCATTCACAACACATCAAATAATTTGTCAATACAGACCTCGTTCATATTGATCACCTCATACACTTCTTTCTCACCCTCTAACGACCTCTGATAAAATTGTTAAAAATATTTTATCCCTACAACAAAGTTACAACCCTTTGTTTAATTTGCCCAACACTTCAAACCCCATCCCAAAATGATTTACGAGTTAAAAGTTATGATCAAAACCGTGCACGAAGGCGTTACTAAAAAGTTGTTGTTTTTCTGAAATTTCCAGCACGATTTTCATCTTCTTTAACCCTAAAAACGTCCATGAAATCATCACCAAAAATATTCCATGGTTTTAAACTCAATCATAAACATACCAATATCAATCACCACTTATATTCATATAATCACACTAATAAATTCACAATTTCATACCCTACCATCATCATAATCAACATCTCAAACCCTTAACATATAATAAACATAAAATTCAGCAACAATTCAAAATTCATCATCAACAAATATCAATTGCTATAGCCACAACAATTACAATTCATTCCTCACAATCATAGTCCTTCAATACGGACCTCATCCATATTTGTCACCCCATACACTTCTTTCTCACCGGATACTAACCTCTGATAAAATCGTTAAAAATATTTTATCCCTGAAATAAAGTAATATCCCTCTGTTTAAGTTACTCAAGGCTTCAAACCCATCACAAAATGATTTACGAGTTGAAAGTTATGATCAAAACAGTGCACGAAGGCGTTACTAAAAAGTTACTGTTTTCTGAAATGTCTACCATGATTTTCATCTTCATCAACCCCAAAAACGTCCATGAAATCATAACCAAAAATATTCCATGGTTTTAAACTTAATTATAAACATACAAATATCAATCACCACTTATATTCATATAATCACACAGATAAATTCACAATTTCATACCCTACCATCATCATAATCATCATCTCAAACCCTTAACATACAACAAACATAAAATTCAGCAACAATTCTTCAAAATTCATCATCAACAAATATCAATTGCTATAGCCACAAGAACTACAAATCATTACTCACAATCATGGTCACAAATTAACAACAATCATAAAATGGCATAAGACCAATCTAAGAGGGTAAGGACTCCTCACTACCCTCTCATGATTAGACACCCTTATAGGAATAGTTTCTCCTTACCTTAGAATTTTAAACTCCAAGCTCTTTTATAATGGTGATCTTCTTATTCTTCTTCCTACCCTTGCCTTTTGCCCTAACTCTCCATTTTTCAATTATTTCACTTACGTTCCCCACTCATTGTTCTCTCCCCATCTTCTTATAAGTAGACCAATTAAATCCCTTCTGTGGCCAACAACGTCGTCTGGGCTTCAGCTCCGGTGCGGTTGAAAGACGGCCGGGGGGGTGTACCTGCAAGGCACTCTGACGCTCAAGTAAGGTAACTGTCAGAGAATAGCAAGTACAAGATGAGAGTAAAAAGTGAGTGTAACCTGACCCTTTCAAGTGAGAGGGTATTTATAGAGAGCCCCCAGCACGGGGCCAACGGTCACTAGTACTGGGCTGGATTGCCAGGCCCAATCCAAGCAACTGCCAGGGCTTACGTGGCATAGTGAAGACCAGCACGTGGTCTTCGCCCTGGGGTAACTGCTCCTAGATCTCTGGAATTAGGGCAGACTGATTCCATCGGGAGTGGGCAGTTACATGAGAACGTGTCCTCGCGGGGAAGAGTCTTGCGTGTCGGGGAGAGACGTGTCCTCGCGGGGAGGACTTGCTCGCGGACGGGGATGACTCCTCGAGGGGAGTAGCATCTGGATGTCGAGGAGGGGCAAGCTCCGGGGAAGGCTCAGCGCCTCTGCCCGAAGCTCTACGCCATTTGTACCCGACACTGCTGAAGAGGCGTGTGCCCGACATTGACTGAAGTGACGCGTGCCCGACATTGACTGAAGTGGCACGTGCTCGACATTGACTGGACTAAGACCTTCGTTGGGCCGCCCTAGAACGTGTGGGCCAGCCTGCTCGGCTGAGGAGCGGACCTCCGGCCCAGTCCAGAACAATTATTATTATTATTATTATTATTATTAGTACAACTACTACTACTACTATAATATTAAATCAAACTAAAAAAATCAATTACTAATACCTATATATATATTATTTTCTAAATCATATCATTAGACCAACTATTTAATAAAATAATAATAAAAGCAATACTTTCTCTATATTATTATTGTTATTTTAAATAAATATTAACTTATTTATTATTACTACTAAAGTAATTTAAATAAATCTAATAGTAATACTATTAATATCATTGTATCCAACACCCCCTACTTCTCGTTAATTACTACCACACCCCTCACTTAAAATATTAATATTCTAGGGCCACTACCCTATACCTAAGGCTCCCCTACTACCTCAACCATTCAAAACACATACAACACAATTAAATTATTCTACAGAATTCACTATGCTAAGGAAGTGAAAAGACAGCGTTTTTTTTTGCCTTTAACAGCGCTGCCTAAGGTGGCGCTGCTGTAGGTAAAGACAGCGTTTTTTTTATGCAAAAGCGCTGTCTTATGTATACTTTAGGCAGCGCTTTACCTTGAAAAGCGCTTTCTAAAGTAGGCCTTTAGCAGCGCTTTTTCCTGGAAAAACGCTTTCTAAAGTAGGCCTTTAGTAGCACTTTTTCAGGACTTTTATGCTTTCTTTTGGCATCTTTAGGCAGCACTTTTTCAGGAAAAAACGCTTTCTATTGTCCCCCTTTAGACAGCGCTTTTTAAAGCGCTGTCTAATGTATTTATTATTTCACTTTAAGGCAGCGCTTTTAATGGAAAGTGTATTCTATTGTGTATTATAGGTAGCGTTTTTTCTAAAAAGCGCTTTTTCTAAAAAGCGCTTTCTTTTCTTCACGTAAATTTTGCTTTTTAAAAGCACTTTTTTAAAAATCAGAATTTAGGAAGCGTTTTTTTATTTAAAAGCGCTGTCTATTCCTTCTTGTTTAGAAAACATATTTTTGGAAATAATACCATAAACCTGTATAATTCAAGCCTTTGTTTCAAACAAATAGGCATTATATGATATTCAACAAGCCTTTATTTCAACACATAGGCCTTATATTTCAACCATTGAGCCTTTATTTCAACAAACAAGCCTTTTTTAAAACATAGGCATTATATACCATTATAATCCAAAATATATACACCATTACCATTCAACACATAAACCATTTGATATAAATCAACACAAACATGCATCATATATACACCAATCCATAATTCTAATACCAATTTGTCCACCTAGAAATCCTTTAACTTCTAAAGATTCCTAATATACAACAACTTCCAAAACTATACAACATTCCATAACTACACAACAACTTCCATATCTTATATGATTCTTTTCTCAATAAAGTATTCACACAACTCCTCCTTGATTTCTTCCAACTTATCTTTCGAGTAATGAGCACACTTGTATTCATCAAAGTACTACATAATAAAACATAATATGCATGATTTAGTTAAAAGTCATAAATTATATGAAATATTCGATAAATACTAAAATAAATCCTAAGTTATAAATCCATACCATGATTGGAATCTCTATTTGATCCAAATGAAGGATTTCTCTCATAGACCTCAAAACATAATAACCGCAATCTATACCATTACACTGATGAGCACACTACACAGAAAAATAAATAAGAATATATAATTGTCTTGTTTTATCAAGTACCATCACTATTATAAGCAAAATTGTGAAAATGAATATACCTCCACTCTGAACCAAGTAATGTTGTTTGCTTTAGACCGTGGTACTCGAGCTTCTCTTTGTGATCGGAATACTTGTATTGCCCTAACAAAATTAAAACATATATTTAGAACAATCTCACAGAAATAATTAAATATACAAATACACACGAATATTTAGAACAATCTCACTTACGTATCAACCATATTCTTCATATTCAGATATGTTGTCTAATCACCATCTAATGAATTCAGATAATACACTGCTTCTCTTGTAGGATTAATAGCAACCAACAACCAGTGACCACTGTAAAATAAAACAAAAGTTTAGATGGAAATTTTCTACGCAAAAGATACAAAGATTAGAATGAAAATCTAACCCATTGCCAGTATTATACGGTAAAAGATACAAACTTTTTATATTGCTGGCCATAAATCTCTTGACTAAGTGATCTCTTACTGAATCTGGAGCATGAACAATTAATGGTGCGTTGACACGGGCGCAAGACACGAAATAGAATCTGTTTGACAATTGATTCTCGCACATAAATTTGTCATACAAGAACCTTAAATAAAAACATAATAAACATTAGACTATTTTCATTGAAATGTGTAAATAAATTGTTCAACTAATTAGATAATTGATTGATCGACGTACCAGATGTATGAATGCATAACACCGATACCTAATTCAAGATGCCTAAAAATCTGATCCATGTCCTCTTTTGCAAGTGTTTCGAAATTAGAAAAACCAAAAATACCTTCCTCCATATCTATGTGACGAATGGCACCATGCATCAAATCTGATGTTCCCACAAGTGTTTCAAGACACATCCTAAATCGAGCAACAGAAGCTCTTTTTGATCCGGTCCTTAGAAGATCCTTTGTTTGGTTGGATACGCTACTAATTTTCTTGCTGACTTGTTGTGACTCTTGAGCAGGAACCTAAAAATCATATAAGTTAGGTAAAGTATAAACTCATGAAACTTTTGAATTCGGATCACAGAATTAACACTTTCAATGTACCTCTTTTTGTGATGCAACAGACTCGTTGTGCCGCAAAATCCCTTTATCCCTAGATGCGGGTTTTGCAGGAGTCTAACATTACCATGTAAAAAAAAAGTATGTAATGGTTCAGAATTGACATTTGAATGCTAAAACATTCATAATGGTTTTTAACATACCTCCTCATCTATGAAAATGAGGTCGGACGGCCATGCAACAAACGATCCTATTGTATCTCGCAGCAATGTTGTCTCTGAAACAACGTCAGGTATCGGTAGCAACGCATCCAGCTCTAATGCAATATCAACCGATACTTTCAGATATCCATCAGGGAGCGGTTTATGGTGAAGTAAATCTCCCAAAGTGTTATGCACTTTTCCCTTGCCAACTATGCGATAAGTCGGTGATGATAAATATAGCTGACAAGATGAAATGCCCTAAACCAATAATAAATATGTTACTGTTAATGTGTATATATGTCAATTAAAATGAATGTGCTAATTTAATTTCATAATAACATATATAAGTACCTCGGGAAATTTCTTTTGACAATTGATATTAGCTTTGTCACTAGTATCTTTCAACTCTGAACCGCGCCTTCCCGCCATATATCTTTCTTTGTCCTGTTGCAATTCACGGACTTACGCTTTTAATTCCTCCAACGTTTGCATCACTTATTGATTTCTAGGATTTTTTTTCTTTGGATGCTTATATAAGGATGATGGAGTCACCCCAAATCCCTTGCCCCTCACACGGTCGGAATACTCAGGAACATTTAGTACTCGACTAAGTATGCTCCTGCAATCCTCGTCCTCACATATAGTTAAGGATTGAGATAGAGTCTCCTGAAATTCATTTACATATCGACAATTATTAGTGGGGATTAAAAATTAATTATATGTTAGTAAACTTTTGATTTAATTAAAGACAAAATGTTATACTTACACATTCGTCGAAAAAATGTTGAACATCTTCCCATACAACTTCATCCTTGCCGACATGAGCAGTCTTCCACAAAACATGTCCCGGAAGAGATGTTTCTTCACTTTTACTCTCTTCTAACTACACATTGAGACAAATAATAAGATCATCAATTATAACACATTGAGATAATTAATAAGATCATAGCATTTATATATACTTACCATTTTTTGTTGTAAGCGTGCATATCCCAAACGCCCTTTTTTGTATGGATACGCGGGTTTTGATTCTCTTTGCCGATTTATGTCACTCACTTCCTGGATAAATAAGTTTAAGTCATATCAGAACAATCTAATGCAACAAGTATACAATACAATTATTGGACATGACAAATTAACATTACATGGAATTTTTTGGTTCTTCGTTTAGCTACAAATGTATCCCATTCTTTAGGTGTAATCAAGTCCGCATTCTTCATTGGAAGTTCTGCTTCAACAAACTTCCCTTGCTCATCCTTTATAAAAGTGGTTGATAAAAAAGTTCGAAACCCTCTGAGTCTTTTTTCGGCCAATTTTTAGACAATACTTTTTTCGGTTTTCATCAATGTTAAAACACCTCTACGAAAAAACATACACATAGAGTGTGTTAGTATAAGTAATTTAAAGACATAATCGTCAACAAAAATCTAATAACATCAATCATATATGGTATGTACCTGTATCTCAGTCCATATTTTTTCTTTACCGGCTTGCAACGCTGGATTTCTCCAGTTATCACAGGTGATTGGAATGTGCTGGCGAACAAGTGAACCTATGTAACTTGTCAACATTGCACCGTTAGGCTAAATTAGTTGGTCTTTAACACTCCAATGTACATCATATTTGATTCCTTTATCTCTTGCACGAATTATTGACTTCATAATTGTTATTCCTCGTGTAATTTCTCTTTCTACATTCTGAGCTGAATCATTTGCATCATTTGTATCGTGTGAGTCATTTGTATCCTGGTTACTAGCCATTTGACCTGAAGTAAAGAAAAAATAAACATCCAATTAGTACGTCTTTTCTTTGCCACTAACATCTCTAAAAATAGCTAACTTCTAGTCCAAGTTTCATGGCAATGCAATGTTTCCTAACAGTTCTAACCAATCAACATTCACTCAAACTCATTTAGCAAATCAAATAGCATGAATCTAATGAATTGGTTCTGAACTTACACAACAGTTCACAAAAGGAAACCAGATGAATCGAACAACAGGCAGTGAGGAGAAACAAATTTGAATCACATAGCAGCAATAATAGAGAGAGAGGCACACACACACGAAGAGAACAGACCAGAACAAGAATCACATACACACCAATAATAACATGCAGCCATAACATCACAAACACCAAAAAAGAATAACACGCGGGGAACGAATTCGAAGGCAAGAATAGAAAAAAATACATACAGATATATAGGTACAATTAAATCACACACGCGGTAGTAGACTGAGGTAACAATATAACTTTATCACATACGCACGCACAGAACAATATGAATTGAATGACAACAACAAAATTACAACAGCGAACAACACGCGAAGAAATTCGTAACAAACTTCAAAGTGTACCTTTAATTGGTAAGTCAATTCATTTTCACTCAAACTCATTTAGCAAATCAAATAGCATGAATCAACATTCACAACAGTTCATAAGATTTCAGCAACTCAATTCATTAGCATAATTAGATTCAAACTTACTAACACATTCTAATAATCTAACTACCAAGTTTCACTAACTGTCAAGTGTAACCAAACTAACATCTTCATAACTTTGATGTCAAAAACTCAAATAATGTGAACCAATTCATACGATCACAGTACCAAAATTCATGCTACAGTCAAAAACGAAAAACGTACCAGACGCGAGAGAGAACAGAACAATGGCGGTCGGAGAACGATGGCAGTCGGAGAACAGAACAATGGCAGTCGAAGAACAGAACAATAGAGGTCGGAGAACAGAATAATGGCGGTCGGAGAACGATGGAGGTCGGAAACAGAACAGTTGCGAAATCGGCAGAGAGAAATGAGGGAGAAGTCGTGAAAATGATTAGAAACAAATGATTAGGGCTTTTTTATTTTTAATTAATAAATTACCTAAGACAGCGCTTTTTGAAAGTGCTTTCATAGATTAGCCTATAACAGCGCTTTTCCTTAGAAAGCGCTTTCTTTTCATTGGCCTATAGCAGCACTTTCAGAAAGCGCTTTCATATGTGGGGCCAACTTAAGGACTTTAGCAGCTCTTTTTGAAAGCGTTTTCTAAGGTTCCCCTTTAGCAGCGCTTTTTAAAAGCACTTTCTAAGGTTATACCTTTAGCAGCGCTTTTATAAAAGCGCTTTCTAAGGTAGTGACTCCGTATGACCTTTAGCAGCGCTTTTTTTAGCGAATTTTTTTCAAAACTTATAATAGCGCTTTCTGATAAAAGCGTTGTCTTTGCAGTGCTGCCAAAAGCGAATTTTGGCGTAGTGATTAGATCATACAAATGAGGTGTTATAGGGGGCTCCGACGATCAACGACGGTTAAAGAACAGTGTCGCGCAGTGGTACGACAGCGGAGGGTGCCGAAAAGCAGGATCGCGAGATGACGGGTCGCGGCGGTGGGCATCGGTGGCTACTGGAGTTCGAGCAACGTGGTAGCGGCGAGCTGTGGTAGCGGTGGTTGTTCGACTGCGGGAAGCAGTGGTTTGGGCTGTTCGGCGGTTCGTAGGGTTCGATTTGTTGTCTAGTCATTGAGTTTTTGAGCAATTTTGAGTTCAGTGACTTTTCGTTACCTTTTTTATGAGTTTAAGAGTCAGATTATTTACATTATAGTTTTTTTTAGTTGTTTCGAGTTGAAGATCATAATATAGGATGCGCTTGAGTTGTTGAGTAATTAATAATAATATTATTGAGTTGAGTTGCAATTTGAGTAATCTGATTGGTTTGGAGTTGTATTGAAAAGGCTTGAGTTTACCTTAAGTATTTGTTGCCTTACCTTATTGGTTGTCTTACATAATTAATAATGTGAATTACTCTGTTGGTGAGTATTATTGAGATAATATGTTAGTAATTTTGCATTGTTAAAGAGTATGTGTGAATATTATATGTTTATATGATTGAGCTATAATTGTATAACATATTTTGAGTTGACTAGTTCAGAGAGAACTACCGTGTTAGTCTTACATTGTCAAACTTGTATGTTCAGAGAGGAGAACTATTGTGTTGGCCTTACATTGGTAAATTTGTATGTTCAGAGAGGACCTTTGTTAGTACGAGATGTGAATATATTTCCTTAATTTTGAGTTGACTGTTGAGTATGTGTTTTGAGAGTTGTTGTTGAGTCTCATGCATTCATGTATATCGGAGATATGTAGGACTTTGTTCTGATGAGGTCACGGTTCAGAGAGAACCAATGACAATCTCATTTTCAGAGAGAGCATTGTGTTCCAGAGAGGAACCGAAGATATGGATAATTCAGTAACATACCTTCAACATCCAAACCTCGGTACCACATGCATCTTGGAGGATGAGTACATTGCATTAATACATTTTCATTGTGATTGTTTTTGTTGTAAATTATTGTGTGAGAATGATAATTAATGTTATATGTGACTATCCTTATTGTTTAATGTACTGGTATCATTTGTATAGTTATTGTCACCCATGTTTGTTGTTTTGTGGTGTTCTGTACTCTCCTGTAGTACAAATAATCAGGTATAGGAGTAATTGTTGTTGAGCTGGAGGGGGGCGTTGGGGCATCTTCACTTACTTGATGTTTTCTGCGTCATTTAGTTTCGTCGCTGCTCTGATTTGACATTTTAATTGATGTTTTTGAGTTGTTTTTTGATTATTTAAATAATCAAGTGTTTTATTTTATTGGAATATTATAAAGCATGTTGAAGTTGAGTTTTGCTGCTATATTATGTTTTATTTGAAAGAGTAATGTTTGTCGAGTATGTGTAACATTTGTTTTTGAGCAAATAATTGTTTATCTTTTATAAATAAAGAGTCAGTGTTTTTAGGGTGTTACATAAAACATATTCCTCCTAGTCGTGAAAATCAATATTTAACTCTTGATAGTTCCGAGACCCCTTCTTTTGTAACACATGTGTGTACTTTATATGAGGAAAATGATTTAGATGATGTGCATGCTACTCGTTATAATCATCAAGAAGGCATATAAGAAACTAGCAAGTAAATGTTTTTTTTATTGTTTATTCATAATTGATTATTTGTTAATATGGTATTTGGATCAAACTCTAGTGTCGACAAGGGTATCTTCATTGTTCGACATGAGTTATACATGTTGTAGTCGAAGTCTATTCAAGTACGCTATTGAAACATGTTAGCTTTGTGTTTAAGTTAGCATGTCGAATTGGGCCTTGCTTGTAAACTCAATTGTTAAGTTAGCTTGTAGCCTAAGTTAGCTTAGTAGTCTATAAATAAACTAGTTCTCTTAGTTTGTTGAGAGAGATTAATTGTTGTTATTCACTTGTAATATTTGAATCCTTATGGAGTAAGTGAGTAGTAAAACAGTTTTAACCAATCATTATTCTTTTTCTTCCTTCTTCTCTCTCTCTCTCTCTCTCTCTCTCTCTCTCTCTCTCTGTGTAAAACCTAATAGGATTTCTAGTGTTTGTTCAAGAAACTCAATCTTTATCTCATAACTTTGTTATGTTATTCATGACATTGATTCACAATAGTTAACCGTTTTTAATTGTTTTTAAAAGTGTGGCAACAAGTGTTATTATTTCAACTTATAGGTGTTTAGATACAAGAGACCAAAAGACGTTCGTTCACGTAGTGCATCTTGCTTCCTTTAGATTTATGAGTCAAGTGCATACTAATTTTGTATGTTGGTTATTTTCTTGTTTGATGTAATAATGTATACAATATTTTTCGTTTTGGTGTCATTTTAGATTTGATGTAATAATATATAGTCTTTGTTCATAATGTTTACCATTTTTGTTTTTGTTCACTAATGTGTTGTTGTTGTATCTATTATGATTCATAAAAATACAAATTATAATGAAAATTAAAAAAATTATATTAAAAAAAATAAAGTATTTTCTCATGGTTGGATCTTCCATCCGTGGAAGTTGTGATCCCCTTTATCTATCATCTCGGTTTGAAGTCAAAACCATGGTAAAAAGTTAAGCTTATCACATCGGTTCAAATTCCAACTATGAAAAAATGTATGTGATACGTGCCATTTTAATATTCAAAAATACTAATTTTAGACATCAAACTCATGAACATTCCACTTTTTATCATAGTTGGGCATTGCAATAGTGGTGAAAAGTGACGCGCTATCAAAATTTTCACCTCCACCATTAACCCGAAGTGAAAAGTAGCACCATTTCTATCACGCACTTCATTATTAAGAACAATCAATCTTAATGAAATCTTTCTCCCAACTGAAATGATAAATACTTTTTGTAGGAGTGCTCTGTATCTTTTTTTCTATGGAATTACCATTTATATTTAATTTTGTAATCAATCCACCTGATGAGATTTTTGCCTTGGGGAAATTCATTTATAGTCCAAGTATTATTGAGATTGATAGTTTTAATTTTAGAATTCATGGCTTTGATTCAATGCTTTGACTTACCTTCTTGCTTATATGTAGATGGTTCCATAGAAGTTTTTATATTATAAACAAATTGAAATGAGATAAATAGTTTTTCATAATATAAAGCATAAAAAATGGGATAAGTAACAATATTATCATATCTGTATGCCATGTTACACTTGAAATCTTAAAGATAACTAGGAACATTTCGGATAGATTTTCTAATAGTTTAAACTTAAAATTTCTTTTTAGTTAAGATTGTTAATGAGTACTTAGGTATTACTGATTATTGTCTTATATTTTTTAAGTCAACTAAATTAGATCTGCTAAGAGATTTCAGGTGAAATTTTCTACTGCCCCTAAAAAATCATGGAGCAACATTACTAGAACATATTTAAATATCTCAATATCTCAATGAACTTTTAATTTTATTTTTAACAAGGGAGTGTTTGTATCATGGATTTCAAATTTATTTTTAAAAATGTGACTTTAGTTTTTTTTTTTCGTTCTCTTTCAAGTATTTATAAATTATTTTTTGGAGCTTTTTATTTTTGAAAATTTAATTTAGACTTGCTTTTTTCATTTTTTATTTACTTATAATAAACTTATATTCCCATAGAAATAATATGCAACCACCGATAACTTCTCATTTTTACTTATTTAAATTTTTTATTTTTTATTTTAAAATTTTGAATTAAATATATTTTATAAATATTTTTAAGAATTTAAATTATTTATCAAAAACAAAGATACAATATTTTAAAATTCGAATTGATCTGGTCGGCCGGATCATTTAAACCGTAAACTAAAGGGTAGGGCGAGTTGAAAAGTTCAAAAGACCAAATATATAAGGTAATTTCTTATCACACCACCCTTGTTTCTTAGGCACCATCTGAATTTTCGGTTTTGCCCCCTGATTCCGGATGTGCACATCCGGACGCACCAATTTTTTTAAAAACGCTGATTCTTTCCGGAAGTGCACATCCGGAAACATTCCTGATCTGCAGATCCGAAAAAAGGCAGGACATTATTTTTTTTTTTAAATCGGTTTTTTTGCTTGGTCACATATGTTAATAAATCGTCGCAATTTAATATACATTTGACAACATCCATATATAAAATAAAATGATATATATATATATATATATAATAAATCTCTGTCAAAATACAGTGCATACATCTAATATAAATATAATACATCAAACAAAAAACTACTGCGTATGGCGAAGGATCTCTCCTGGCTCCCCTGCTCCTCTGCCCCTACCCGCCATCCTGGATCGATGTCTACGGTACTGAAGTGCCCCCTGAGCAATCGCAATAATCCTGTCCACGGCAAGTCTGGCACCAGAGCCCTCAGGGAGGTGACCGTCCGCAATGGCCTGCTGCGCTATCTGCTCTATCTGACGACAGCGTGGTAGGACATCCTGAGTGTGGTCCAGCTGAGACTGTCGCTCCTCTAATATCTCCTGATGAGCAGGTCTGGGTGGCGATCCCTCAACAGTGGGCACCATGCATGGGTGTGAGACGGTGTAGAACCACACGATGTACCCGGCAGCAACACTCTAGTCTGTCTCCGCTCTGGTCGCCCGAGCCTCCTCCGGTACCAAGTGGGACTGGTAGTCAGCATATAGCTCATCTATCTGCCTGCGGGTCAAGCCTAGAGGAGTAGACTCATGAGGCATACTGGGGATCGTCTGCGTGTAACCGAACTGACGCAAGACGCGCTCTGGCAGGTATCGGGCAGTAACGGTCGAACTGCATGCCAACCATCCTGAGAACAAACAAACCTCATCGAACGGGCGCGTCACACGGTGAGCGGCATAGGGGCAATACAAAACGTCCTCAGCAGCCATCCGATCTAGATACACTCTGAAGGGGTTCGGCGCCTGGTTCCCTCTGAGTAGGACAAATGCAGCAGCACATGGCATATCCTCAATGTACCCCTGGGCAATCCCCCAACCAGTAAGATAGGGAAAGTGCTGTAAAATCCACGCCTGAAATGGAAAACATAACATGGGTGTCAAACATTATAATGAATACAGAAAGAAAAGAAATGAAAAAATCACTTAGAATATTAGATTGTTACCACGTATAGCGTACAGCTGCCTGCCACAGTCTTGGCTGCCCAGCGGCAACCATCAGAGAGCCTGGAATAGGTGAATGCCAGCGCAGCCGCCCCCCAGTTGTACCCATGGATCTCTGTCTGATCCGAAAGGTACCTGAGGTAGACGATATCAACATAATAGGCGCTAGTGTCCACAAACACCTGCGTGCCTAGCAAAAATAAGTAGTAGCACCTTAGGGCACGCGTCCTGTGGATCGCCACCTCAGCTGGATCACCATCTGCCCGTCCTGCCTCTGCAAGCGCCTCAGTAAATCTATCCATCAAAAATGAGAACCGGACGTGTGCGCCCCTCAACTGGTGCACCTCCACATGTGCCTTCTCTGGGCTAGCCCCAAGCTCTGTAACCAACAACTTTATGTCGTCCGCCTTCGTCATCCTACCGTGACTCAGAAGGGTACCCGTGATCGGTAGATGTAAGAGGCACGAGATGTCGTCTAGCGTGATCGTGATCTCGTCGTACGGTAGATGGAATGAGGATGTATCAGGGTGTCATCTCTCAACAAATTCCATCAGGATACCGTACTGGATCTGGGAATACCCAATCCTAGACAGGCCTCTAAGACCAGACTCCGCAAGTGCAGACGTGAACCACTCAGCCTCTGGCAGCATCTCAATCGTGTCCATAACCTTGCCCCCATGGTTATAGAACTTCTGTGAATCCTTATCCTGAAAATTTCCAAATAAAACAATGTTACAAATGAACATATTTTCAACGAATACAATTCTATAAATAAACCGAGAAAGGTTACCTGTCCTAGCCAGACATATCTGGCAGTATGCTCAGAGTACCCCGCGAGTAGGGACATATTAGACGGTCCCCCGGGGTAACCGCCCAGCTCATCGAAATCGTCATCATCGTCAACACCCTCATGTGTTGGGTGATCACCCTTTAAAAAAGGAAAAAAAATAGTCTTCCAGATGTGCACATCCGGAAGGACTCAGAATTTTAAACGTTAGGTATTCCCGGATGTGCACATCTGGAAGGACGCAGAATTTTAAACGTTGGGTATTTATGGATGTGCACATCCGGAAACACTAAACGTTTCAATATTTCCGAATATGTACATCCGGTACGTATTTTGAAGTTTAAAAACGACAGCCATGGCCACTGTAACAACCAAAAGGGCATTTTTATGCCCTGATCGTCCGTTTGAAGCAGTAAAAATGACCTACATTGTCTCTAACCTATGTTATTCATACAACCTAACAATTTCTACACCTAAATGTCTACTCTAAATCGATTACTCGAAAATTACTCCGAAACTCTAAAATTTGAAAACTTACCGATTAAAATGTGATACGGAGGATTTCGAGTGTGTTGATCGTTGTAGCAGTTGCTCTGCGCCGAACTCGAGTGGAAAAAATCGAGATTTATGGTGATTGAAAATTTGAGAGTTTGAGAGAGTTTGAGAGATTTTGGAAATGGAAAGGTGAATAATGAGGGGGAAGAACGTCTGGCGCGAACTAATAAGAAATACTTCCGGATGTGCACATCAGAATTCTTTCCGGACATGCATATCCGGAAAATCTCTACGATTTTTAAAAATTTGGTGCGTTCGGATGTGCACATCCGGAATAGAGGGGCAAAAAAATAATTTCACGTGGTGCCTAAGAAACTTGGGTGGTGCATTAAGAAATTGCCATATATAATAGATCTAGTAAAAATCAGTGTGATCCGACTAATTCACCAATCAAGATAATGTACTAGTAAGCAGTACAAAAATTTCAAAATTCTAACACATCGCCTCCCTTTTACCTCAAGTCAAAATATGAAACTTTCATAATCTTAACAATCTACCTCTCTTCCATTAATCTACGTCAAAGTTCAATTCTCATAATCAATCTTCTTCTTTATTATAGGACTTAATTTTGTTGTTAATTGACTTTTTTTCATTTGCATTTTTGTTATCATTATTTAATTTTAATGTTACATTTTTGCCATGTGTTTATTAATTGTCATTTAATTTAATTTGGATAATTTTGCTCAAGACTTGTAATTTTAGGGAATTTTTTTACCCAAATACCCCTATTTTTCAACAAAATTCTCAAAATACCCTAGTTTTCAGAATAATTCTCAAACTACCTAACTTAGGGTTTAGGATTACACAAGGGCGTCAGTCCTATTGGCGACCCTTCTTTAGGGCAACAAGGCTATCGGCAATTGAACTGGAGACAGCTTATCAAGTCGTACGTCAATTCAATTGGCGACCTAGTGCAAAGGACACAACCCCGTCGCCAATTGATGTGGAGACAAGGTGTGTTTTGTAAAATTTTTTCATGGTGAAATATTACATTAATTTTACATTAGTTCAAATATTACATTAATTTTTTTGCACGATGAAATAAAATTTTCATTAATTTAATAAAATATTACATTAATTAATGTTGGTGATCGGGTGCATTCAACTGGCCACCGGTTCCACATCTCCTAAGCACCATCACTCATTGCACTCGGCCCCCTCGTTCCCCTTGTTGTTGATTCACGCCCGGTGTTTGAGGAGTTGAAGTCTCAGGAATATTTCGAGATGGTTCCCTTAGGATGTCTTACATTCCCGTGAAGTCTTGGGGACTGAAATTGAGAGTGCGACCCATGCCCGGGTAGTTTGGATGTGATGAAGGAGTGATTAGTGTGCGGCCTGGACGATTGAAGGGGGACATTGGTGTGAAGGATTCGTTGCTGAAAGGTTGAAATGGTAGTGGTGTTTGAAAGCCATAAGGCTGTTGAGATGGTTGATTGTGTTGGCTAGGGTATGATGTTTGGGCGTTAGGGCTATGGAAAGATGTTTGCCCAATTTGGCTATGGTATGATGTACCCTCGTTTTGGCTGTATCTTGGTGCTGTGTTGGGGGCATAGCCATATTGAGTTTCTTGATAGTAATCATTTTGTTGAAGATGGTATGGGGGACGCTCTTGGTATTGTGGTTGGGTGTATGACATGTTTAGATGGTTAATGGGTTGGTAATTTTGTTGGGTAGGGGGTTGTGAGTAACATGACCTTGGAGGTGGGTTAGACGTTGAGGCTTCTTGTGTGTAGGTGGTTTGGCGTGGGTCGTATAAATACCTATCTTCGGAGACAAACCCATTTACAACCGATCTGTACCAAGCTATATAATTATTTGTTGGTATAGATGGGGTTGGCATCACCGGCTCACGTAAGACATAGTGGTTGCGGTTCATCCATTTACGACGCTTAGTTTTTGCAAAATCCTTCCAGTCGTCAAAGTCCCATTGATCATTAACTCTTTTTAGATGCCATTTACTGATGTCAACAGGCGGATCTGGGATGTTTTGATGCATTCCAAATTGCAGTTTAACACGGTTACCATTGTGCATCTCCACAGTTGTGAATCTGATGATCGGGACACATGCAGTCCAAACGGCAGCATCTTCCTCGCTGACTTGATGTAGGTCTTCCATGCCTAAATATGGACGCCGTATGAACCGAAGAATAGAAAAATATTAGATAGTAAAATATATGATATAAAAGAAGAGGAAATGTTTAGGAGGACTTACATCTGCGGGTGTTAGGTGATCCAAAAGATTGCAGTATTGAATGATACAATGTTTCGGACATCTATTGTAACTCATACCCTTAGCTGACCATCTAAAAAAAAGAAGTTTAAGTTGAAAATGTTAGACACAAAATTTTTAAGGATAAAAAAAAAATTAAGTTATTAACTTACTTTTGTGCATACGGGAAGGAAAAGTCGTTGTGGTTGACGGACGCTAGGGATGGCAATCTAGACCAACCCTAAGCTTGGAGTAAAACAGCGCATTCAAAAAAAGTAGATGCATCTTTTTTGGTGCACTTACACAAAGAGCTATACAAATAAGACAGACAAGCGGAACCCCAACTATATTGTCTTGTTTGATTTAGATATCTCAATAAGGGTAAGTACATAATGTGCATAGAAGAATCAGTATCCTCGGGAAATAAAAGTAAACCAATAAGAAGCATAAGGTAACACCTGGTTTTCTGTATTTTCATATCTTCTGTAGACTCTGAAGTTAAAATAAAACCGACGTACCATGCTTTTAGTTGCGAGAGCAAGATACCTTGGCCTCTCGAGGTCTCATCTACTGAACATGGCTCTACGGAAATACAAGGGCACCTTGTTTATGGCTGTTGCACTAGACGACGACAGTAATGTCTTTCCTATAGCATTTGCTTTGGTTGAGGGTGAGACCGCTTATGCTTGGAGTTTCTTCCTTAAGAATCTAAGATCATATGTCGCTCCACAAGCCAACCTCTGTTTGATTTTAGACAGGCATGCTGCTATAGAGAGTGCTTACAATAACCATGATAACGGGTGACATAATCCTCCTTCTACTCATGTATATTGCATTAGACATATTTCACAAAACTTCATGCGTGCAATCAAAGACAAGCACCTTCGCAAACAGGTTGTGAATGCTGGTTATGCTCTAACTCAACCAACATTTCAATATTACCTTAACGAAATAAGGATGTCAAATGCAGATGCAGGAAGCTGGTTGGATAACATTCCACTTGAAAGGGGGACAAGAGCTTTTGATGGTGGCTGTCGTTGGGGTCACATGACGACAAACCTTGTGGAGTCCATGAACGGGGTATTCAAAGGAATAAGAAACCTTCCGATCACCGCTTTGGTGAGTTCAACCTATTATAGGTTGGCATCACTTTTTGCAACAAGAGGCGAAAGATGGAGTGGAGTGTTAGCGTCTGGTCAAGTATACAGTGAGAGCGTTATGAAATTGATGAAAGAGGATACTATCAGAGCCAGCACACCTGCAGTTATAATCTTTAACCGACATAGGCAAACATTAAGTGTATAAGAAGCAATGGACCATAATGAGGGGAGGCCCAATTTATCGTATGCTGTCAGGCTAAACAGATGTTGGTGTGACTGTGACAAGTTCCAGGCCCTCCGTGTACCTTGCTCACATGCTATTGCAGCATGCGCACATGCTCGTCAGGATGCTTATGGTTATCTATCTGATGTTTACAAGGTGATTAATGTTATGAATGTATACAGCGAAGGCTTCGCAGTGCTACCAATGGAGGATTATTGTCCTCCATACCAAGGTGGCATAGTTTGACACAACGATGAAATGAGAAGAAAGAAAAAGGGGCGCCCAAACAGCAAGCGTATATAAATTGAAATGGATACCGCTGATAAAATGATAAAACTATGCAGTATCTATCGTCAGCCCGGACACAAAAAAAATTGTCCCAATGTTGGAGGAACATCTGCATCATAATTTAACTTATCTTTTCATTTGTTGTAACCAAATATTTTCATATATTGATGGGTCTTTGTTACAACAATTTTAACAACAAACACCACTGACACAAACAACTGTAACAACAAACAACAATGTTAACAACAAACAACACAAACAACTTAATACATTCCTAACAGATTACAACAATCAAACTAATTTCATTCGGTCCAAACATGGCTTCCCTCGCATCTTTGTCAGTCTTCACACGAACCCATCCACGCAGCCGATCAAGTCTCTCGATACTTCGGATTTTCTCCCCTTCACCAATGTCTCCCTCCAACCACCGATTCAGCTCCCTCTTAAGTTGATTGAAACTTTGTATGTTCCAAAACAGCATGTCGATCGGTGACTTCTCTCGTGAAAAGACGACTTTTCCTCATTGACGACGATATATTTTATGAGTAAAACAAAGTTGCGAGATGAGATGTGGAAGTAACTGAGCTAAACACCTCTATTTATAGGAAAAAATTTCAGTTTCTAGGGAGTCTCTACATCAATTGGCGACTCCCTTGTGTCTCTTGCACTAGGTCGCCAATTGAATTGACGATTTGATGAGCTATCTTCAGTTTACTTGGCGACAACCTTGTTGCCCTAAAGAAGGGTCGCCAATAAGACTGACGCCCTTGTGTTATCCCAAACTTTAAATGGGGTAGTTTGAGAATTATTCTAAAAACTAGAGTATTTTAAAAATTTTATTGAAAAATAAGGGTATTTAGGTAAAAAAATTCAATTTAAGGAGTTTTGAATATGAAATAACGGTTATATAATAATAATTTTGTGGTACTGTTGATTATAATGACAACTTATCCTTAACTTATATGAATTTGATTACTGAATTCTTTGATTTTTTGAGTTTGATTCTAGAGTGTGTGTTGAAAATTTGTTTGAATTGAAATTTTTATTAAGATTTTACAATCATAAATGTCAGGTAATATTTTTATTTATTTTTATATATTAAGTCAACAATCATACACTCCAATAAGTGATACACCGATCTACCCGGGAACGCAATAACTAAGTATCTTGACCGGATTGATTACAGTCTAAATTTTAAAAACATTGCAAAAATTAAAATAAATTTTTTAATAATAATATTCCTATAAATAATAGAGATTAATTGGAATACACTGTCAGTGTAAAACTACTTTACACTAACATTCAATTAAAATGAATCGTTTTGACACATAATTATGAAATTAAAAATAAAAATAAATAAATTATAATTAAACTATTTTAATAACTACTTCTTCCATATTTTTTTCTTTTTATGTGTTAAAATAATTCATTCTAATTTGATGATAGTGTAAAGTGTTTTTACACTGATAGTGTATTCCAATTAATCTCTAAATAATATTCTCAAATTATAGTTTTAATTCTTGAAACAAACATCCTGTATTGATTTTTAAAATTAGCCACTTCGCTAGAGTTTTTATTTTGAAATGTTTAAACTACTTTATTTATTATTATTTTAATTAAGTATGATGTAAGGATGTTGTTACTCTTTAATGAATTAGATTTATTTATAATATATAATTTTACATTTTAATTTAAGATTGGTTGTTATTTAATAAGCAAACAATTTTTCTTAAAAAGTAGAGAAAAACTAACGATTGTTTAAGTTATCACAATACCTTAACCAATATTTTAAAATTAAAATTTTGTAACAGGACAAAATGTATATAACGCCATTTTGGTGGTGAAAAAAAACATCAACGACAATTAGAACGGTAGCTATTTTCCTTTGTAGTGCGTCTTGATATTTTATCCAATACTAGCTTCGAAGAAGGTTTGGATTTATGTCCACGAGAAAGAGAATTTTCTTCGACAAAAAGCTAGAACTTTATGGCTGTCGGAAGGTGATTCTAATTCTAAATTCTTTCACAAGGCCATGAAACAACGGTATAGAAAGAATGCTTTGTTAGGTATTAATTCGTCGGTGAGGTGGATTGATAAGGTGGAGTTGGTTAAATAGGGGGTCAAGAATCATTTTCGTAACATGTTTTGTGAAACTTTTTCCAACATACCTAATTTGGACGGAGCTTCTTTTGAGCCGTTATCATTGGAGGATAATATTATGCTCGAGGCACCGTTTTTGGAGGAAGAGGTCAAGGAGGTTGTGTGGATTAGTAAAGGTGAAAAAAGTTCGGGGACCGGATGACTCCAATATTGGCTTTTTTAAAGCTTGTTGGAAAGTGGTGAAAGTTGATATTTGTGGTTTCGTAAATGAGTTTCATTCTGTTGGTAAATTGCCTAAAGCGATTACAACAACTTTTTTTAATGTTGATTCCTAAAGTAAAAAATTCGGGTTTGTTGGAGGATTATAGACTGATTTTTCTAATTGGAAGCTTTTATAGAATCCTTGCTAAATTGCTATCCTCTCGTTTGAGGTTGGTCATTGGGAAACTCATATCCTCTTGTCATCGACTTTTGTCCCTAATAGAAACATGATGGATGAGGTTTTTGTTATCAATGAAATTATGGATTTCGCAAAGAAGAATAAAAGGTGTTGTATGATGGTGAAAATTGATTTCGAGAAAGCGTATGATTGCGTCTCTTGGGGATTTTTGAGATATTTGATGGTAAGGATGGGATTCGGGGTTTGATGGAGAGGATGGATGGAAGCGCTAATTTTCAATAGTTCCTTATCTATTTTAGTTAATGTGAGCCCAACCGAAGACTTTGCAGTTTCTAGAGGTCTTCGCCAAGAGGATCCGCTTTCCTCTTTTCTCTTTTTGTTAGTGGCGGAGAAGTTAACGGCTATGATGAGAAAGGCTTCTAATGTGGGAGATTTTGATGGATTTTGGTTTAACAACTGATCGTGAAGGCTTGATCAGATCCTGAGGTGGGCGACCAAGAACGTCTGTGATGCTGGGCGTGAGATGAGAAGGAGGGGGGTGTACCTGTAAGGCACTCCGACGCTCAAGTAAGAAAGGGTCAGAGAAAAATGGAAAGTAAAAAGTATGAGTTTTTTAGGGTGATTATTCGATACCTGACCCTCTCAAGTGAGAGGGTTTATATAGTTCCCCCAGCGCTTGACCAACGGTCCTATTTTCGGGGCGAAATAACTGTTTTCCCTGAAGAATAGGTAACTGCCCAAAACTAGCCGTTATGTCGGGCAGGGTGCCCAAAACTAGCTGTTGTGTCGGGCAAAGGCGTGGTTTGGGGCACATGCCCTTAGCTGTTCGTGGACCGACGAAGTCGTGCGGAACGGGCATCAGTGATGGGGAGGAGCGATGCACTCCTTGCCCGGTTGGGGGAGGGGGCAGAAAGATAACTTTTTCCCCTTTATGGATTGGACTTAGGCAAATGGGTCGTTCTGAGAACAGAAGCGGATTGGGCCATGCCTAGCCATTGGTCTAGTCCAGAACAGGAGCCCCCCAAGTCGTTGCTCCCGATCATGGGAGTGATGACTTAAGGATATCCCGTCGTTCTGGGGAACCATAGTGGAGTCGTCGTTTGGCGATGGATGGAGTTGTCTCGCAGTGCCCGTGGGCTCTGGTGTTCGTAAGATCCATGACTGTGTCTTGTTTGCCCGTATCTATCTTTGCGACCTACCTTGGGGATGTCTTTCCGGCCGTTGGGCCAGAGGGGGAATGGAAGGTGCATTTCCCCTCCGAGGATGATCGGATCAGTACAAATTTTGGGGAGTTGTTCGCTATGTACGAATACGCTTTTAAAAAGCTGGGGTTGAGGTTGCCCTTCACCGATTTTCAGCAGTCAGTTTTTGCGCATCTGGATCTGGCCCCGTCGCAGTTGCATCCCAATTCGCTGATGTTCATCCGTGCCTTTGAGTTGACGTGCAAATTCTTGCAGATAGGAGCTACTCTTCCTCTGTTTTCACCATCTTCCATCTCCAGCCGCAGTTGACGGGGAAGAGATACGGCTGGGTGTCGTTGAAACAACCCCGTAAGTTGTTCAAGCCCTTTTCGGAGTCAATCCGGACGTTCAAAGTAAGGTTCTACATCATAGAGCCTGTGTCAGAGAGGGCCCAGGGAAGTACGTATGTCTGGGTGGTGTCCGTTGATGAGGATGGTAATGACATGTGCGACGAAAACGAGAAGCTGATCAGGGATAGAGAATTCAAGTTTCCCTTCCACTGGAGTGCTGGCCACTTTTATAAGGAGCCCAGCGAGTATGTTGCTCAGCCGCACATGCTGGACGGGTAGGATGCGGTTGGCTATGAGAAACTGGTGAAGTATGTTAACTCTTTCCGGCTCGCTGAATGCTGGACGAAGAAGGGGTCCCCGATTTTTGTGGAGGACGGTAGCCAGCGGATTGAGTATCGTTTTATTAACACCAAGGTGCTTTTGGAGTGCAAGACTCCTGCGGATGCTTACAAATTGCTCGGCAGTCTTAGTTACTTGACTTGCCCGACATATTTTTCCTTGGTCGTCTAACATATTTATTTTATTTTTGCAGGTGAGATGCCTTCTGCTCATGAAAGAATGGTAAAGAATGCTATAGTGAGGAACAAGCTCGGGGAGGCTGCTCCCAAGACTCGATTTGCCCAGCGTGCTCCTACTCCTCCTCAACCTGCTGCGGGGACCTCTTCGCCTACTCCTGCTCAGGGATCTCCTTTGCCTCTGGCCTTAACGTTCAAGCGGTCCAGGGCCACTGAAGGGATAGATCTCACCCGGGCGCCAGAAAAAGGGAAGTTCGAACTTCCTCCATGTATTCTTGACAGAAGATTCTTCGAGGGGACGTCCTTGGTCGTGCCGCGGGCAGAGTCTCTCCAGCTGGAGGGCATGGATCTCCCGAGCAAGAGGGCGCTGGTGACGCAGGATGCCTCCGCCCTGGTCAGAGTCCTAGAAATGGCGGGCATCTATGCTGAAGGGGATTCTTCGACTGAGTTTGAGCTCAGGGCTGCCCGAGCTACCATCTCGTCTTTGGAAGAGGCGGCGAAGAAGGCCAAAGAGAAAGCTAAGAGCTCTGGTGATACCCGGAAGAAGGTAGAGGAGGAGGCTACCAGGTTGCGGGAGGAGAGTGCTACGCTGGCAGCGGAGAAGAAGGCAGCCGAGGAGCTGATCGAGCAGTTGAGGCTAGCAAGTGCTTCGACCGAAGATGAACCTGAGGGTGTCCGAGAAATGAAGACGAAGGCCGAGCTGGTTGCTCGTATGTTGAAGGTTGAGGATGACAACATTGTCATTGGGGACGAATCTTTTAAGAATGATGTGGCCCAACTACGGGTGGTCAACCCTGGGGTTGAGATCTCCACCGAGGGTATCCACTACCTGGCTCATGTCGAGGATGGCAGAATTGTCAGTCCGAACTCCCTCCTTGGCGGTGACGAGCATGCTGAAGTTTTGAATGGGGAGACTCAGGGGCCTGAGCCCAACCTCGAGCAGCCTGAGCGGATGGAGGAATGATGGTGTTTTTATCCTTGTTGTAATTTGTCCGACCTGCGTGCCGTGTATCTTTTGATGTAACTTATTGTTTTGTACGGGGGCATGGCCCCCTGTTAATGTAACAAGCACAATCGTGGTCCTCGTGACCACTTATCGCTTTAATTATGTATGTGTCCGGTCCTTGTGGCCGGTTTTGTGATTTGTATGGTTTTATCTATTTTAATTTCTGCTAAGTGTTGTACTTTTGCTCGACATGCATGTGTGCCCGTAATAGGGAGTACTTTGATTTGCTTTAAGTTTTAGGGAATTGCTCGTTGTAGATGTGTTCGGCAGTGAGCGGTACTGGTCAAACGGCCAGGGAATGTTCGGGCGAGATAGCGGAGCTCAGGTCGCATTTGAGGCCTGAGTTTGCGGCGTGAACCTCCCATCGCGAGCTGGGTGTTCTGCCTATCGTGGTACTTTGACGACGGCAGTGCTCGATTGAGGGACCGCTGCCAAGCAGAGACCTGGCTCGTTCCTGAGCGGGGTTCTGCTTTACTGACATGCGACGCTTGTACCTAGGCGTGCATAGTGGTCGGTAGTTTTGACGAATCAGACCGACAGTTAAGGCCTTAGCTATAGTATTGCTTTAGCTTTTCGGCGTTCCATGGTCGAGCAAGTTCTTCCCCGTTGAGATGTTTTAGGTAATAGGCCCCATTCTCCGTTTTTGCCCGGACACGATAGGGTCCTTCCTAGTTAGCGGCTAGTTTGCCTTCGCGAGAGTCTTTATGGTTTCTTCTTAGGACAAGGTTTCCCACGTGGAACTCTCGTCGTATGACTTCAGCATTGTGCCGGATGGCAATTTTTTGTTTTAACGAAGCTTCGCGGAGGGATGGCCCTGACTGGACTTCTTCGACGAGGTCGAGCTCCTCCCTTAGTGCTTCGTTGTTCATTTCCTCGTCCAGGGGCGATTCTGTCCGCCTGGAGGGTACGTGAACTTCAATGGGAATCACGGCTTCGGTCTCATATGCCAGGCGAAATGGTGTTTCCCCGGTTGAAGAATATGGAGTTGTGTGGTATGCCCATAAGACGCTGTGCAGCTCCTCGACCCAAGCTTTCTTCATTTCGTCCAGCCTTCATTTGAGGCCTCGAAGGATGACTCGGCTCGCCGCTTCAGCTTGCCCGTTTGTCTGGGGATGTTCGACGGATGAGAAGTGTTGCTTTGTGCCCAGTTGGGCGACGAAGTCTTGGAACTTCCTGTCCGTGAACTCTGTCCCATTGTCCGTGACTATCGCTTGGGAGATGCCAAAATATGCAAGGATGTATCGTTTGTAGAAACGTAGTATGTTAAGGGCAGTTATCTTGGCTAGAGCCTCCGCTTCTATCCATTTTGTGAAGTAATCCACGCCTACTATTAAATATTTGTTCTGGTTTGATCCTATCACGAATGGCCCCAGGATGTTCAGGCCCCACCAGGAAAATGGCCACGGGGAGGACATAGCCTTGAGCTTGTTAGGTGGAGCTAGGTGCATATCCCCGTGCCGTTGGCATTTATCGCATTTCTTCATGTGTTCCTTAGCGTATTGCTGCATGGTTGGCCAGTAGTATCCTGCTCGAAGGGCCTTCTGGGCAAGGGACCTTCCTCCGAGTTGTTGGGCGTTGATTCCTTCGTGAATTTCGTGCAAGATGTGGGCGACCATCTCTTCTTCGACACACTTGAGCGGTGGGATGGAGAACCCTCGCTTGTAGAGTTTACCTTCGACCAGGACGTAGGAGCAGGCTCTTCGCTGACTATGCTGGCCTCTTTGGGGTCGGATGGAAGTTCGTCCCTACCGAGATAGTTGTAAACGAGGGTCATCCAGCATTTGTTGTCGCTGATCATTTGTACGTCAAGGGTCAGGGAAGTTTTCTCGATGCTTGGTCGAGGAAGTACCTCCTGTATGACGGACTTGTTTTCGCCTTTCTTCTTTGTTCTTACCAGTTTAGACAAAATATCTGCCCTGACGTTGTGTTCGAGGGGAACGTGTTTTACCTCTACCGCTATGAACTTCGTCATTTTGTCCCTGACCAGGGCTAAGTATTCGGAGAGGTTGTCATTTTTGGCTTGATACTCTCCTCAAACTTGGAGGGTCATGAGTTGGGAATCTGTGCAGATGACGACTTCTTCCGCGCCGAGATCTTCGGCTAGGTGTAAGCCGGCGAGGAAGGCTTCATACTCAGCCTGGTTGTTGGAGGTGGGGAAGGATATGGTAAGTGATACTTCAACGATGATTCCCTCATCGTTCTCCAATATGATATCTGCCCCACTTCCAACTGAACTGGATGCCTCATCTACGAAAATGGTCCATTTACGCGCCCCGCAGGCCGGGGAATCTGTGAACGTCATTTCTGCGACGAAGTCAGCCAAAGGTCGGGCTTTGAGGGCTTTTCTGCTTTCATACTGGATGTCGAATTAGGACAATTCTAGAGACCATTTGAGCATTCTACCGGCCATGTCTGGTCGTCCTAACAACTGCTTCACAGGTTGATCTGTCCGAACCACGATCGTGTGGGCCAGGAAGTAGTGTCTCAGTCTTCTAGTTGCGTTGATGAGGGTCAGTGCCACTTTTTCTATCTGTTGGTATCTCAGCTCTGGTCCCTGCAGTGCTTTGCTCGTAAAATAGATGGGCTTTTGCCCGTCAGGTGTTTTGCGGATAAGAGCGGCGCTCACTGCCTCAGTGGCTACGACGAGATACAGATACAGAGTCTCGCCGTTGTCCGGGCGAGAGAGGACTGGTGGCTTCGAGAGTTCCTGTTTTATATGGAGGAGAGCCTGGTCGCATTCTTCCGTCCATTCAAACGTTGCCTCCTTGCGAAGGAGTTTGAAAAAGGGTAGGGCGTGCTTGGCAGATTTGGCCACGAAACGGGATAAAGATGCGAGCATCCCGTTAAGGGACTTGATGGATTTCTTCGATTTGGGCATTGGAAATTCGGAGAATTCCCGACACTTATCGGGGTTGGCTTCAATTCCTTGTTCTGTTAGGTAGAAACCGAGGAATTTGCCTACCCGGACACCGAACGTGCACTTCTCCGGGTTGAAACGCATCTGGTATTTCCTGGCCTGTTCGAAGACCTTTCTTAAATGGGCAGTATGATCGGTTTCCTCGTGGGATTTTACGATCATATCGTTCATATAGACTTCGAGCATGTCGCCTATCTCTCCCCGGAAGACCTTGTTCATCATCCTCTGATAGGTCGCGCCGGCGTTCTTCAGGCCGAAGGGAATAACGTTGTAGTAATAGTTGCCCGATTCGGTCATGAAGGCCGAATAGCCTGAATAGGCGTCCATGAATGATAATAGTTTAAAATCGGCAGAGTTATCAACAAGTTTATCGATATTGGGGAGGGGGTAGGCATCCTTCGGGCATGCCTTGTTAAGATCGGTATAGTCAATACACATTCACCATTTGCCATTAGATTTTTTCACAAGTACAACGTTGGACAACCAAGTGGTGTACTTGGCTTCCGAGATAAATTTGGCCTCGAGGAGGTCCTTTACAGCTTTTTCTGCAGCCTTCGTTTTCTCCGGAGACTGCTTTCTCCTACGTTGTGCTACTACTTTGACGACTGGGTCAATCGTGAGTTGATGGCAAGCGACGGATGGGTCCAAGCTGGGTATCTCGGCGGTGCTCCAGGCAAACAGATCGGTGTTCTCACAGAGGCAGGCTTTGAGTTGCTTCCTTGCGATGTCGGGGAGATCCGGTCCAAGCTTTACTCCCCGCTGGGGGTCATCGCCGAACAAGACGAGTTCGAAATCTCCATCCGGGATGGAACGCATTGGATGAGAGCTGCTGCTGATCGGGGCAGATGAGCTGCCCGAGGCTGCTTGGTCCTCCTTCTGGTCCTCTTTGGGGAAGCGGATATCGAGGTCAATGGAGTCGACCTGAGGTAATGGCCTGGTCTCCTCGGAGCTGTTGGGCAAGGCTGGCTTATTATATACCTTCGGCTTGGACGCGATGGCGTTGAGTCCCTTCGTGGATGCTACGAAGCATCGTCGTGTGGCTTCGATGTTGCCGTGAAGGGTGGCGACCATCCCCTTTGAAGTGTAGTACTTCATCTTGAGATGGACGGTTGAAGGCAGAGCTACCAACTCAGCCAAGGTTGGTCTTCCGAAGATGCACTGATACAGAGATAGGCAATCGATTAGCAGAAATTGTACCTTAACAGATATGGTCGTCTCCGCTGACCCAAAAGTTACGATCAGTTCTACGTATCCCCACGGTTTGGTCACCGACCCATTGAATCCTTGCAAGTTAGAACCCACATAGGGGGTGAGGTGCGACTCGTCCAGCTGGAGCGTTGAAAACAACTGGGAGTACATGATGTCGACCGAGCTGCCTTGGTCGACGAGAATTCTGCGAACGTCGAAGTTCGCCATCCGAGCTCTGACGAGCAGGGGAATGCTCGGGTTTGGAGATCCTCCTAGGAGCTCTTCCCGGTAGAAGGAAATGGGGATAGAGCCCTTCTGGGCTTGATCGAGTGTGGTCACCTTGCTGGAGCTTGTGCTGATCAGGTGCTTGAATTTCCTCTTTATGGAGCCCACCATGACTTTATTGAAGCCTCCCCCTGAGATGACCATAGCGGAGGGGAAAGTCTCCCACGGGCTGTGGGCCGCGAAGTAGGCAGGAGTACTGAGCTCATCTGGGACGTAGAAATCCTCTAGTCGCGAGACGGACATGGCGACCTGGATGTTGGCCTCTTCTGAGGAAGGCACCTCTTCCTCTACCTTTTTTGACTCCTGGGCGTCTTGCCGAGGAGTATCTTTCTTTTTCGTGAACTGTTTCAGGTGCCCATCCCTGATCAGTATTTCGATAGCATCCTTCAAATGGATGCAATCTTCGGTGGTGTGGCCGTGACTCTTATGGAAACGACAGTATTTTGATTTTTCGGTGTTGGGCTTGGCCGGTATTTGTTTGAGGAAGCGGACCCCTGCTTGTTTGAATTTCGGATTCGTGCATTCGGACAGTATCTTTTCCCTGGAGATAGTCAGGGGGGTGTAGTTGTGAAATCGTCCGGAAGGTTCCTTGCTCTCCCGGGAGTCCCGAAGACGGTCCTCGCGCTTCCTTTCCCCTCGATGAGATTTCGAGGGCTCTTTGTCTCTGGAGGCCCGGGCGTTATCCTGGTGGCGGGAGGCTCGGGCGGAGTTGGCCGCTTCCTTTTCCTCGTACTGAATGTACGACTACGTCTTGAGGAGGAAGGCGTCCAGGTTCCTCGGAGGTGCGAGGCCGACAGCTTTGGAAAACTCTGAGTGCGGGGAGAGTCCGTGTTCGAGCAGAAATTTTTTCATGTCGTCAGTGGTGGGGACTTGCACCGCTTCTTTGTTAAACCTCTCGATGTATGCCCGGAGAGGTTCATCCTTCCCTTGGATGATGGCCCCAAGAGAGGCTTTAGTCTTGGGGTGGCGGTGCGACGCCGTGAAATGCCTGGAAAACATTATGCCTAACTGCTTCCACGAAGTGATAGGCTCTTCGGGCAGCTGTTTGTACCAAGTCATTGCTCCTTTTTGGAGCGTGGTCGGAAACAGACGGCACCCTGAATGCCACGGTAATCCAACAGCGCATCGATGTTTTCGATGTGTTCGTCGGGGTCGGTCGTTCCGTCGTATGTGCCCAATGTCGGGGCTTCTCCAAGCCCTTGGGGAAGCGTGTTGCCAAAATTTCTTGGGACAATGGGCCGTGAGGCTCATCATCGCTGCTGGAACTGGTTAGTGACGGGGACCAGACGACTCGCTCGTAACGGCGACTTCTTCGGGGAGAAGGTGTATGGGCCCGACCTTTTGTCCAGACCGGGGGTGATTGTTTGTACCTCCGGGTTCTCTTGTGACGGGGAGAGTTCTGATTTTGTGGGGAAATATGGTCGCGTTTTCGGGCAGAATGAGATTCCCGTTCTTGGCGCAGCCTTCGGTCGACCTCTCGTCGGGGTTGCGGGCTCTTGGATCGTCGATGGATTTTCCTCGGAGGGGGGATCTTGGACGGGTATATTCCTCCAATGCCCCGATCCTTTCATTTTGCTGAAGGATTAGGAGGTTGGTTTTGTTGATCGCTTCAAGAATGGTCACCATGGCCGGGTCGGCGTTGGGTGGAGCAGGAATGGGCTGGATGGCCAGCAAGGGCTAATCGTTGTCACGGTCAGCAGGAATGGGGGAAGGAGAGGTTGTGGCCCCGTCTCTCATAAAATAGGGGTCTCTAAGGAGGGATGAGGGACCGTCAACGTCAGTCTTATTGACGGGGAGGACAGCTGACTGGAGAACACCTTTGACGTGATCTTGAGAGGCCATGATGATGATCTTGGATGAAATTGTTTTGGTCTTAGTATCTGAGGTGGATGTTAAGATGGGGAGAACTGAGTTCCCACAGACGGCGCCACTGATCGTGAAGGCTTGATCAGCTCCTGAGGTGGGCCACCAAGAACGTCTGTGATGCTGGTCATGAGATGAGGAGGAGGGGTGTACCTGCAAGGCACTCCGACGCTCAAGTAAGAAAGGGTCAGAGAAAAAGGGCAAGTACAAAGTATGAGTTTTTTAGGGTGATTATTCGATACCTGACCCTCTCAAGTGAGAGGGTTTATATAGTGCCCCCAGCGCGTGACCAACGGTCCTATTTTCGGGGCGAAATAACTGTTTTCCCTGAAGAATAGGTAACTGCCCAAAACTAGCCATTATGTCGGGCAGGGTGCCCAAAACTAGCCGTTGTGTCGGGCAAAGGCGTGGTTTCGGGCACATGCCCTTAGCTGTTCGTGGACCGACGAAGTCGTGCGGAACGGGCATCAGTGATGGGGAGGAGCGATGCACTCCTTGCCCGGTTGGGGGAGGGGGCAGAAAGATAACTTTTTCCCCTTTATGGATTGGACTTAGGCAAATGGGTTGTTCTGAGAATAGAAGCGGATTGGGCCATGCTTAGCCATTGGTCTAGTCCAGAACAGGAGCCCCCCAAGTCGTTGCTCCCGAGCATGGGAGTGATGACTTAAGGATATCCCGTCGTTCTGGGGAACCATAGTGGAGTCATCGTTTGGCGATGGATGGAGTTGTCTCGCAGTGCCCGTGGGCTCTGGTGTTCGTAAGATCCATGAATGTGTCTTGTGTGCCCGTATCTATCTTTGCGACCTACCTTGGGGATGTCTTTCCGGCCGTTGGTCCAGAGGGGGGGGGGAGGTAACTTTTGCCCCTTTATGGATTGGACTTAGGCAAATGGGTCGTTCTGAGAACAAAAGCGGATTGGGCCACGCCTAGCCATTGGCCCAGTCCAGAACAGCAACAATGTGCATTTTGATATTCTTCAATTTGCGGACGATGTTATGTTGATAGGCGACTATCACAACCTGCGAAAAACAACCGGCGAGAACAAGAACAAAAGAGTCACCACCGAACATTATTTATCCCGAAGCAAGGAAAGGAAACGATCGAAGAAAACCTAAATAGGGAAAGACATGGTCATCGCAATCATAGTCTGGGCTCGGGAGTCAGTTACGTGAGGGGAAGGTATTAGCACCCCCACGCGTCCATCGTACTCGATGGGATCCACGCTTGTTGTCTAATCAAAGGGTGAGCTTTCCTAAAGTCTACGGCTGAACAAAAAAAAAACAGGGAGGGGGGAGACTAAGACGGACTCGCAAGGATTATCGCAATCCAGTGCCTACATATCTTCGTGGACGAACGAAGAATCAGAGTCAACGTAGTTCCACGGACTACGCACTAAAGGGGGGGGGGGGGTTGCTCGCTGAGATATCGCATCTCGTGCCTACGTATCCTCAATCGGACGAGAGACAGGAAGTTAGAGCGGTCGTAGTTCGACCGACGAGGTCAGTAAGTGCTTTTTACGTGAGCGACGAGCTCTTTTCTGAAAATGGTTTGAAACTAAACAATCCCGAAGGCTAAAAATGATTTGAATTTGTTTTTTGTTTTTTAGACAGAAGTGGATTGAAGTTAGTTCGTAACTTGCATTGCACCGAAGTCTATGACGTAGGAATGAATGCATAGCGAATCGTCCCAAGACAGGACGTCCGCTAAACATTCTAGAAAGATGAGAGGAAACCCCTCATTCCTCATTTCCCACATACAAGGCTCATGCGCAATACACATTACCTTTATTAAGTGCTTTAGAATCGTTATGAGATGAGAAGACTCAAGGGAAAAGAAAACGCTACGGGAATTCTATCCTAATGTTGTCCTGCAAAAGTGGCCCTATGGTTAAGTTCAAAGGGGAAACATCTACCTACGTTAGCATGCATGGTTCGAACCTAATGTCTATCCTACTCCGAGCATAATCAAAAATTAAGTCGGACTAGGAGCCTAAGGGAATCTCAATATGCACGAAAATTACATCTCAAAACCAGCAAACACACATCAATTAACAACCAACAACAATCAAATCCACAATCCGATGGATCAAACTCAACAAATTCAAGATCTACATCATGAACAAGCAAAATAAGCTTAAATGAAAAATATATCTAAAATTCACCAACCTACAAAGCTGAGAATTACTTTGGTGAATGTTGATAAGCTGCAATTGATGAATCCAAACTAGAAAACCAGAGATCCAATGCTATCTTCACCAAAAAACGCAAAGTAAATGCAATGTGATGAACTTGCTTCTAGCTTCTCCAAAAATCACTTCCAAGAACTTAAATCCAGAAGCAAACAGTAGCAAAATCAGAATTCCTTCAAGAATTGATGAATGGATGAAGGTTTAGTTCCAAGATCAACAAATTTCAATGCAAAATTTGTTGAACTTTGATGAAGGAACTTTGAGTGAGGGTTTTGAAATGAGAGAAAAGTTAAGAGAAAAAGGAGTGAGATGTGTAGAAAATTCAGAAAATGGATCAAAGTTGTGTGAGGTTTGGAATGAATTGATTTAAATAGAAGCTAGGTTAGGAATTCAAATGTGGTTTGGAGTGTGGGTTAATGAGTGGAATGGAGATTAGGAATGGAATTTGAAAAAAAGAATGTGGAATTAGAGTGGAAAATGTTGGGAGGAATTTGAATTTTGGGTGGAAAATGATGAAAATAAATCAATTCTAGATCCTTCCCACACATGCACAAGCCAAGCACATGATCACAAATGATGCAAACTTAATTTTTTCCAAACTGCGCCCAGAGTAACCGGTTACAACATATCTCCTAACCGGTTACTCAGTTAAAAAACAACTGAAAGTGTACATAAAACCAAGGAGTAACCAGTTATCAAATATGCTGTAACCGATTACTCTGTTCAAATTTTGAATTTTGGCGCCTTTTGGAGGGAAACTTGGAAAAGTGACCTCTGACAGCTGTTTTGAACCCCGTTAAGCCTCTGAAACTCAAAACTTGATATTGCTACTGAGTAACACCTGAAAAGAAACAAGAGTTCTTACTGACACCTCAAAATTTCCTGCTGAATTAATAATGTCTGATACCGGATTGCTTGATCAAAATGACTGCCGTAGCTTCTGATTGTCGAATCATCTAATGAGCAAAATAAATGCTCAAAAAGACTTTGAAAGCTATTTTCTTGGCTCTGAATACTGCTGAAGATCAAACTGGAACCGATAACACCATGAGCTGCTGATAGATACGTCGATCCCATGCTCAAAGGAAACATGCAAAAATGCAAAAAAGAACGATGCTAATGAAATGAAGCATAAGCCAAAAAGAGTTAGAATCAAGGGGGCAAATTTTGAGGTGTTACAGCTGACCCTATTCAAACTTCTTGGATCCGAGGGTTAGGAAGCCAAAGGCTTCCAGACAATCGGGATACATGGAGATTGAATACCAAAATAACCGCACAAATTTGCATCCTGCAAAAGGAGAGACGACTCCGCTGGGGAACAAGTAATAGAAAGTGTCAGATCAAAACACGGACGAGTGTCAAAAGGTTCAATCAACGACGGGTGATGAAAGAACACGGACGGGTGTCTCACGGTCAAACACGGACGGGTGCTAAAAGAACACGGACGGGTGTTAAAAGGTTCAAACACGAACGGGTGATGAAAGAACACAGACGGGTGTCTAAAAGGTTCAAACATAGACGGGTGATGAAAGAACACGGACGAGTGTCTAAAAGGTTCAAACACGGACGGGTGCTGAAAGAACACGGACGAGTGTCAAAAGGTTCAAACACGGAAGGGTGCTGAAAGAACACAGACGGGTGTCAAAAGGTTCAAACATGGACGGGTGATGAAAGAACACGGACGGGTGTCTAATAGGTTCAAACACGGACGGGTGATGAAAGAACATGGACGGGTGTCAAAAAGGTTCAAACACGAACGGGTGATGAAAGAACACAGACGGGTGTCTAAAGGTTCAAACACGGACGGGTGAGGAAAGAACACGGACGGGTGTCTCAAAGGTTCAAACACGGACGGGTGCTGAAAGAACACAGACGGGTGTCTAAGGTCAATACGGACGGGTATTGAAATAAAAGAGATCACATGGCAATTTTACTGGGGATTGAAATGCTAAACCGAACACGGACGAGTGTCAAGAGAACACGGACGAGTGTTTAGAATCAATACGGACGAATATATTGAGGAAATGAAAAAGAACACGGACGGGTGTTGAAAGAACACGGACGAGTGTTTAACGCTAATAACTCTGAAGGGATAAATCAAATAGTCTCTCCAAATGACCAGGTCCACCGCTTGGGGTATAAAGTTGGATGATACTTCCTAAGTTACGACTCTTCCTGCCGGGAAATGCCTGGCAAACGAGAACATCAAACCTGGCTTATGCTTCGAATGCATATGTTTGAACTTTTCTATGGCATAATGCTCCATACGAAACGGAAATGCTACGCGTTTGGGAGGATGCCATGCAAAAATGCTCATGCAATGCAAAAGAAGCGCTCCAACAAAATAAATGCTGAAGACAAAGGCAACTCCACCGGGGATGACAAACTAAATTGTCTCCGAGAACAAAACCCTGCTGAGGAAGTCACACTGAACGACCTTCCTGATCACAACCTCTGCTGGAGACGAAAAAAACCAAATAGAACTTCCACTCTATTGGGGATTAAGAATAACAACTACTGCGGATGGAACCCAAAACCTGATACTGACAAGGTGCCAATAACCATTGGACTTAAAACCTACTGGGGATGTCAACCACCGTTGAACAAACTGCTACGAAGATTACCACCAACTTTGCTTGGGGATATCACTGAACTTAACCTGCTGCTGGGGAAATAACTTTACCCTCACCTTGTTGGGGATTAGAGCATATTGTTGCTGGTGAAGAACACACTTCCTGACCGGTTGAGGAAAGCAGACACCAAGGCTCTGTGGGGAAGATAACATCTTTGCCCGGGAAGATATTCCACTAGTCTTCTGCTGGGGATACAACAACTTCCACCCTGGAACAATCAACTTCTAAATGCTTGCTGGGGAATAATAATCCGAACACAACTTCGGCTAGAGAAACAATCCTCTGTACTCTGGCTAGGGAGAGCAACAATCTGCTGAGGATGATGAAATTTCAATGCTGGAGAGAGTAACTCTATTGGGGAGAAACCTTGCTACCCTGTACACAATAACGACAAAATGTTCTGTATGCAAAAATGGCTATCTCGATTACCATCCACAATATCCGTTGCCTAAGCAATTTCCATTGTTTTCCGATATGCTCCGCAAAGCTTAACATTTTCACATGCAATGTTTATTAAAATATCGGACGTTTTCACAAGCAAAACAGTAAAAGTAAAAACAATAAATGGAAAGCTCTTTGAGTGAAATGAAAATTTTATTGAATGAGTTAGCCTGTAAATAGGCATTTACATCCGGAAGCAATTCCTGAAAAGAGGTAATTGCGCAAAAGTCAAAAGATAATACACATGTCGACAATGTGGGAACAGATATCCACCATGATTCAATTCAGCTATGACTCATATGCCATGTTTATCCCCAAATGCTTTGACTTTCGAAGAGACTGAATAGACTGATCCTTTTCCTTCGAAATTCCCAAGTATCAAAAGTGCTCACAGATCGTACGTAGATCGTAGCCTCTTGCTTTCAAATCCCTAACTTTTGCTTGGATCGCCCTTTTTGGGTTTTCAATCCACCTGGATACCTATTTTTTCCAAAGTTGCCTTTTCAGGTTTTCAACTTTGCGGGTTTATTCTCCTTTTTTTTCTTTTTATCCCTAACTTTTGCCCGAGCCTTCTCTTTTTATGGTTCGCCGGGATGTCCCTTTTTTTCCTGGATCTTCTTTTTATGTCCAACGGGTCTCTTTTATGAAAAGTATTTTTTGACTACGTCTGCGTTCACAGGGGATGTAAAATCTTCGCCATCCATAGTTGAAAGTAATAAGGCTCCACCGGAGAAAACCTTTCTTACTACATATGGCCCTTCGTAGTTTGGAGTCCATTTGCCCCTGTGATCTGTCTGAGGAGGAAGGATCCTTTTTAAAACCAACTCGCCTGTCTGAAAACACCGAGGACGCACTTTCTGATCAAAGGCTTTCTTCATCCTACTCTGATACAACTGGCCATGTGCAATGGCTACCAATCTCTTTTCTTCAATAAGGCTCAGCTGATTCAACCAGGAGCGTACCCATTCAGCTTCATCAAGCTTCACATCTGCCAGAATTCTCAAAGAAGGAATCTCAACCTCTAATGGTAGGACTGCTTCCATACCATATACCAGTGAGAAAGGAGTTGCCCCAGTTGACGTACGTACCGAAGTACGATAACCGTGTAGAGCGTACGACAACATCTCATACCAGTCTTTGTATGTTACCACCATTTTCTGCACAATCTTCTTGATATTCTTATTCGCTGCTTCAACAACCCCATTCATCTTCGGACGATAGGGAGAAGAATTGTGATGTTCAATCTTAAAGCTCTGACATAGCTCCTTCATCATCTTATTGTTCAAATTTGAACCATTATCAGTAATGATTCTCTCTGGGACTCCGTAACGACAGATGATGTCCTTCTTTATAAACTGGGCTACCACTTGCTTGGTGAAGTTGGCATACGAGTCCGCTTCCATCCACTTCGTGAAGTAATCAATGACGACCAATATGAAACGATGCCCATTGGAAGCGGTCGGCTCGATCTTTCCAATCATGTCAATGCCCCACATGGCAAATGGCCAAGGAGATGACAGTACACTCAGAGGAGTAGGCGGTACGTGCACCTTATCAGCATAAATTTGGCATTTATGGCATTTCCTGGCGTATTTGAAACAGTCAGTCTCCATAGTCATCCAGTAATACCCCGCTCTCAACAATTTTCTAGCCATAGTATGCCCATTAGCATGAGTACCGAAAGATCCCTCGTGAACTTCCTCCATTAACAAGCCTGCCTCGTGTTCATCAACACAACGTAGCAGGACCATGTCAAAGTTCCTCTTATACAACACATCATCTTCATTCAAAAAGAAGTTTCCTGCCAACCTCCTCAGAGTTTTCTTGTCCTTGGTAGCCGTACCCTCTGGATACTCTTGACTCTTCATAAAACACTTAATATCATGATACCAGGGCTTACCATCTAATACATCTTCAACTGCAAACACAAAAGCTGGTCTATCCAGACGCATGATTTTGATTGAGGGAGTCTCATTCCAGCGATTCACCTGATACATTGAAGACAACGTTGCCAACGCATCTGCCATCTAATTTTCTGACCGGGGTATATGATGAAATTCCACCCTGTCAAAGAAGGGTAACAACCTTCTGGCATAGTTGTTGTAAGGCACCAAATTTTCCTGACGAGTTTCCCATTCTCCTTTAATCAGATTAACTACCAACGCAGAATCACCATACACATCGAGATTCTTGATTCTCAAATCAATTGCTTCTTCTAATCCCATGATGCATGCTTCATACTCTTCCTCATTATTGGTGCATATGAACGCTAATCGGGCAGTGAAGGGTATGTGAGAACCCCTTGGAGTTGTAATGATTGCCCCGATTACGTTACCATACGAGTTGACGGCCCCATCAAAAACCAATTTCCTCTGAGATCCAATCTCAGGTCCTTCGTCAGGCAAAGGCTCTTCACAATCCTTCATCTTTAAAAACATGATATGCTAATCTGGAAATTAAAACTTCATTGGTTGATAATCCTCGATCGGTTGTTCGGCAAGGTATTCTGACAAAACACTTCCCTTAATGGCTTTTTGGGAAACATATTGAATATCATATTCTGTCAGAACCATCTGCCAACGGGCTATTCTTCCAGAAAGTGCCTGCGTCTCAAACACATACTTGATCGAATCCATCTTCGAAATCAATAGGGTTGTGTGGTTTAACATATACTGCCTCAAATGCTTTGCGGCCCAAGCGAGTGCACAACATGTTTTTTCCAGCATAGAGTACCTTGACTCACAATCAGTGAACTTTTTACTCAGGTAGTAGATGACATGCTCTTTTCTACCTGACTCGTCGTGTTGACCAAGCACACACCCCATTGAGTTCTCAAGAACTGTAAGATACATAATCAATGGCCTTCCTGGCACTGGCGGCATGAGAATAGGAGGTTCCTGCAAATATTCTTTTATCTTTTCAAACGCCTTTTGACAATTTTCATTCCACCTGACCTCTTGATCTTTTCTTCATAATTTGAATATTGGTTCACACGTGGCTGTGAGATGAGAGATGAACCTAGCAGTGTAGTTCAACCTCCCCAAGAAACCACATACCTCTTTTTCTGTTCTCGGCTCAGGCATTTCTTGTATGGCTTTTACTTTAGAAGGATCGACCTCGATACCCTTTTCACTAACAATAAACCCCAGCAATTTTCCAGATCTCACCCCGAAGGTGCACTTGTTCGGATTCAACCTCAGTTTGAACTTCCTCAACCATTCAAATAACTTCTGAAGGTTCACCAAATGTTCTTCCTCCGTTTGTGACTTTGCAATCATGTCATCAACATAGACTTCAATCTCCTTGTGAATCATATCATGAAAGAGAGTCACCATTGCCCGCTGATAGGTTGCCCCAGCGTTCTTCAATCAGAAGGGTATTACCTTGTAACAAAACGTTCCCCACGATGTTATGAACGTAGTCTTCTCCATGTCCTCTAGGGCCATCTTGATTTGGTTATACCCAGAGAAGCCATCCATGAAGGAAAATACAGAATATTGAGCAGTGTTATCCACTAACACGTCAATGTGGGGGAGCGGGAAATCATCTTTCGGGCTTGCTCTATTCAAGTCTTTGTAGTCAACACACATCCTGACCTTGCCATCTTTCTTAGGTACAGGCACAATATTAGCAACCTACGGAGGATAATTTGTCACAGCGAGAAACCCAACATCCAACTCTTTCTGAACCTCTTCCTTGATTTTGACAGCCATATCCGGTTTCGTCCTTCTCAGTTTCTGCTTAACCGGAGTACAACCTTCTTTGAGTGGCAGCCGGTGTACCACAATGTTAGTGTCAAGCCCGGGCATGTCTTGGTAAGACCAGGCGAAGATATCCACATACTCTCGAAGCATTTCAATCAATCTTCCCTTGACATTGTCTTCCAAAGCAGTCCCAATCCTTACTTCCTTCTTTGCGTCCTCGGTTCCAATATTAATGGTCTCGATCTCCTCCTGATGAGGTAGAATGACCCTTTCCTCCTGTTTCAGCAATCTGGCCAATTCCTCAGGTAAGTCGCAATCTTCGTCAGTCTCTTCTTCTGCCTGATAGATAGGATTGTCGAAGTTATACCGAGCCATAGCTGAATCATGATTGGTGGAATCTGAACAAAGAAACCCGCATGATTGGTGTTTTATGTTTATTATGAATGCAACAAACAAGAAAACACATTGCCATTTTGATATGAGTTAATGCAAAAAGTAAAAACTGAAAAACAGGGATCAAAATATTTGAATGTGAAAACGTCCTTTATTGATGACAAAGTAAGCAAACTAAAACATCAAATCCCTACTGACAAGCATCACTACGTCTTGGGCAGAACGTAGGATTTAACACAAACAGAAAACAAAGGCAATTACTCTTGACGGGTCACTTGGATGACTTTCTCAGACGACCAATTACATAGACTTTGACCGGGAGTGGAGGGTCGGATCCACTCATCCATGTCGCAACCGCTATCCCCCTCATCATCAATGGCATTAACCCGATTAAAGAAGACTCCCGCACTTGTGAACTAGACTGGACAATAAAACTTGGGAGGCTCTTGAGCTCGTCGGGGTGGCTTATACCCCAGTCCATAAGTATTTTTCTTCACCTGAACGTCAATGACTTGGCCTCACTTCTGGGAACTACCAGCTTTAACTACAGCGTGTGCATCTTTGAAAGAAGACATCGAAACTTCTGGATGATTTACCACTTCGGGTTGATTAACCACCTTGGGCGTACCGACTACTCTTGGAGGTTCCTCAGGAATTTTCATAACCTCAAAGGCTTGGCACAGAGTCTCATGTATCTCACCATCTATCTCCACATACTTGAAGGTTGATAGGTGACTCACCGTGATGTCTTCCTCACCACAGAATGTCACAACGTGTCCATCCACGATGTACTTCAGCTTTTGATGCAGTGTGGACATCACTGCCCCAACCCCATGTATCCACGGACGACCCAATAAACAACTATAGGCAGGCTGAATGTCCATGATGTAGAAAGTGGCTTCAAAAACTTCAGGACCAACTTTGATCGACAATACAATTTCTCCAAACACAGACCTCTTAGAACCATCGAAAGCACGCGCCACCAAGTCACTCGGCGTGCAAATCAGTCCACGGGTATCTAACTTCATCAGAGCCTTCTTCGACAACACATTTAAGGATAACCCAGTATCAACTAGCACATGTGACATTAAGGAGCCTCGGCATTCCACTGAAATATGTAGAGCGTTGTTGTGGTTCCTCCCAGCTGGAGTCAGATCTAGGTCTGTGAACCCTATGCCATTACCAGTATTTACGTGAGCTACGAACCCCTCTAACTGATTAACAGATATTTCTTGAGGTACATAGGTTATGTTCAAAACCTTCAGCAATGCATTCTGGTGCGCCTCAGAGCACAACAACAGAGATAAGATGGATATTTTGGATGACGTCTGATGCAACTGATCAACAATTTTGTAATCGCTCTTCCTGATTAATCTCATAAACTCTTCCACATTTTCTGAGAAGGAAGTGTCAACTTGTTTCGTTGCGGAATCATTCACGACCTGCTTCTGTACAGAATCATCCATCACTTGTTTCCCTTTATCCTGCTTGGAAACACCGACCTGATTATCAGATAGAACAAAGACTCTACCACTCTTGGTGATAGCCCCTGCATCAATAGTCTTGTCAACCTCTGAATTCGCAGCTGATGTTCCTACCGATTCTTGCTTTTTTCCATCAACAAATACCTCAGCCCCATAGTTCCATGGGACGGCTTTGATACTTTCATACGGGACAGGCCCAGGAACTGTAATGATGACCGGCGCTGGTCTTGCCAGTGCTGATATGGTTACTATCTTGAAAGGAATTATAATAGTAGAAACATTATTCTCTTTGTCAGTAATTTCCCTCTGCTTATCACATCTGTCGAACTGTAACCGTCCTTCATCAATCATTCTCTGAATACCTGATCTCAATAAATCACAACCGTTTGATTGCAGCCCACAATCAAAACAACCTTCACCACAACCAGGGAACACTCCTCCCTTCAGCAACCTTTCCTTTACCACAAACAACGGAGTCTTTAACTCATTCACATCTAAAACCAAATTCAAGGATTCATCATCTTCAATAACGACATTAACCCTTGGCCCACCGTGATCTGGCATTGGGTTTTGAATGACGTTTGGCACGACATTAGAGAAGTTGATGGCTTTGGAATCTACCAAATCTTGTACTTTATAATGGAACGCCCTACACCCTTCAACTGTATGCCCTAGAGCACCGGAGTGAAAATCACAATGTGCGTTGGCATCATAGCCTGGAGGTAGCCTCCCAGTGGGTGGAGCCAGTGTGCGAAGCTCAACTAAGCGCAGCTGTAACAAGTGTTGCAACAATTGTGCATATGACATGGGTGGATGATCAAAATGCCTTTCAGCATTCCTTTATCTGTTTTGATACTGGTCGGGCTGCCTGTTTTGGTACTGATTAAGATTATTCCTCTGCTGCTGAGGTGCAGTCGGAACAGTTGCAGTCGGAATAGTTACAGAGGCAACTTGCTGATTGTAATTCTGTCGTGCTCTTCCCCTACCATTGTACGATGAAACAGAATTTGTATCTCCTTCTTTCCTTTTGGAGTTTGCATACAGTTTCTTCCCTCCTCCAGATGAAGACCCTTCACTACCTGAGATCTTTCCAGCTTTGATCCCGCTTTCTACCATTTCTCCAACTAAGATTAAGTCAGCAAACTTTCCAGGCATACAAGGCACCGGCTTTTCATAATAATGACCCTGCAGAGTATCCATAAACATATTTATCATCTCCCGCTCTAACATGTGAGGTTGTACCCTTGCTGCCAACTCTCGCCACCTCTGGGCATACTCCTTAAAGCTCTCATTGTTTTTCTGCGCCAAATTTTGTAACTGTGTCCTATTAGGAGCCATTTTAGTATTGTACTGATAGTGCTTAACAAAAGCCTCCACCAATTCCCTCCAGTTGCGAACATGGGACCTCTCCAACTGCATGTACCATTCCAAAGACGCCTCAGCTAAGCTATCTTGGAAGAAATGCATCAATAACTTTTCATCATTAGAATAGGCAGCCATTTTCCTTGCATAGGCTCGGACGTGAGTCTTTGGACAAGTAACATCATTATACTTCTCGAAAGTAGGCACCTGAAACTTGTGCGGAATTTTGACACCGGGGACCAGTCCCAAATCCTCCATATCCAAACCCAGGGAGTTCTAATTCACAACCCCTTTCAACTGCTCTTCAATTATCTTAATTCTCTGATCATTATCAAGTCGGGGGTCAGTATCCCTACCCGGTATAGAAAATATATCATCCTGCTGATCATCATAGCGACGACCGTGCACCGTGTAGAGACTATTGCCTCCTCCTACTATAGAAGGAATCACATTCTCTCCTCCGCTCGGAGGGATAACAACACCAACAACTGGACCAACTTGAACATCATTACCAATAATACCTCCGCCCGGGGGAACAACATTATTATGAAGGCCACCATGAAGAACACCGTCTTCGTCAACTATTGCAACCAAGGGCTAGACCAGAGTCCTCAGCTGTTCTTGCCCCTGGGCAACGCCTTGCATCAACTCCATAAACTGGGCCATGCAAAAAATGATTATGCAAATGCAAATGAAAATGAACATGTTTGAATATTCGCAGGGCGATCCACCCCTTGATTCCAGTTCGATAACAAGATAGAACGAAACTTCTGCTCATATATTAAGAAACCAGAGGATAATCATCTGTCAACAACTACAACCCAAGATACAGATAGAGGTCCGAATACAATAATCACAGATCCCAACCAACAAGCCTGGCGGTGATCCACACACAATAAAAGAGAAAAAGCAACTATGGCAGGCCACCAAAATCCACAAGTGCTAGTCCTCCCCACCCATTATGCTCTTTGCTCCAGTCTTGCGTTTCTCTGAACAACTTCTTGGTATCAGGATGCTTTGGTCTCTAGATCAACTCTTGAATGAGGACATCTCTTATGTGTAGGATCCCTTTCAGGTATCAGCAGTGTAATTCCCAGGCATCTTCTTCAAAAACACCATCCATACTGGGATCCTCATTTCTAGGCCTCTTCACTTCAGCTTGAATCTTCAGCTCCTCTATAGTAGCTATGGCCTCATTGAGTCTGTCTTCCACTTCTCTCCTCTCGCATATCCCTGATAGGATCTATTTATTTTTCTTGTTGAGTTCCAATTTAAGATCCTCAATCTGCTCCAGAAAGTTATCTTCTTTCTGCTTGTTGACGGTGATTGCTGCGTTTCGGTAAGAGTTAAACTTGTGAATTTTTACCAAAGCCTTGGCCAAGTCTTCTTTCTTAGATTTGAGAACCCTACTGACATTCTTTAGAGCTTGCCCTACCTTATGTCTGGCCGTGACCTCGTCTGCTAGCTCTTTTTCCCTCTTAGCGAGAAGCTCTGTCTTCATCTTGGCAGCATACATAGCTTCACCCCACTCGTGCTTCAGCTGGCCAATTTCTCTACTCAATTCCCGATTCTCTTCTCGCAGCTTCTCTGTCTCAGCCCAAAGTTTATTATACCTCTCTATATCCACTATTGTAGGTGGCTCAATCATCAGAGGGTACAAGGGTGGCTCCACTGGGAAAGGAAGGAGCTCCTCTTCCGATCTTTTCTGGATCCAATCCACATACGGAGAAAAAGCCTTGTTGTTACACTTCCCAAAGAAGGTCTTTCCTCTCTTAACAACTTGCTTCAAAGCATTCACAACTTTCCTTAACATCTCTTGGTCTTCAGTGCCATTGAAAAACAAGGACTCTGCGATATCCTGATCTTCAGGGGGAACTCTCAATGCATACCTAAACTGCCTGATAGTGAGGGAAGGGTTATAATTAATTCCGCCTTTCCTCCCCACTAAAGGTACATTTGGGAATTCTCCACAGCTAAAAATGAGCTCTACTCCCAGCAGACTATGATTGAACCAAACAATATTATCAACAGTCAATCCCATCAACCTCTTAGACCACTTCAAGGAATCCCTTGTATCAATGAAAGCCCCAGTTTCAGGGAGATGACTCAAAAACCATGTAGATAAAAGTGGCGCACAACAGCTTACAGTCCTCCCTCGCCTATTCTCATTCTTGTAGTGGACTGAATGGTATACATTACCAAGAAGAGTAGGCACATGGTTTCTCAAGATAAATATCCAAACCGCGTGCATATCAACAAGATCGGGGACGTTAGGAAATAGAACAATTCCATAAATGCACAGAGCCAATATGGCGTTGAAGACAGTCCAACTCTTTGCCTTAGCGTACATGCTAGCTTGATCAAACAGAAACTTCAACAGGAATCCCTTAAATCCTTGCTTGTCAACAATGTTATCACTCAGGGTGGATTCTCCTATGTGAAGAGCAGCAGCAATCTCTTCCAAATCTGGGCGTTCTTCAGAAAAGAATCTTGCTTGATGGAAATTCCCAAAATAAATGAGAACTCCTCCAACGTTGGAGCCAAGATGTAGTCTGGGAAAGTAAAGCAGCGCAACGAAGGATCGTAGAACTGTAAGATTGTGTGGATGGCATCGTGCTCGTACTTGGAGATATTACGAACAAACTTCAGTAACCTCCCATACTCATCACTAAACTCAGCGTGAACCCCAGGGTCAGTCATACCAATCATCCCGTGAATCAATTTCGGAGTTGGGTCTGGGAATGTGTAAGCTACAGTCTTCTTCCTCTGAGCATCCATGACAAGAAAGCCTTAGCAACCGGAATCAAGGGTAAGATGCAAGCCCTGGAAAATGTCAAACATGTTAGAATGCAAGGAATGATGCAAATGCAAACATGGGATCAAGGTATCAAACTGATCTGAACATCTGTTGTGCTGTTAACTAATCAAAGACCTCAAACCCAGAAACCCAGAATACTGGAACATCAGACCACTGAAATAACCAGAAAACCAGGAAGATAACTACACACTGACGAGAAATCCAAAAACCAGGTAGGTTGAAGGTTTCGGTTACCCGCAGACCTACAAACACCCATCCCCTCTCACATGTGGGATATAGAAACTGAGGATCCTCAGCGTCAGATTCTCGATTTGAGAAGCAATAGTACATTCATCCCTCGGGGTACAATATTATCGCCAAACAAAGAGGTCGTCCACTGATTCCCCCCAAAATAAGGTCATCCTATCTAAGTTCCCAGCTTCCGGTCCTCGGATCAAGAAGTATAATGGGTTTTCCATTTCTGGTCTACCATTAGTACCTCTTGGGAGGAGTGCCTCTACTGAGTCCTCGGGGAAACGGTCGCCAGAGTCGACAACTCTATAGATCAACACCCTGAAATGCGCAAGACACGCACGTCAGAATATTTCCCAAGATAGCCTCGTCTAGATGTGAATTTCGTGAACACCAAATGTACCAAGACGGCGCGTAGGTGTTTGCCGTGAATTTTGGTAAACAACCTCTAATCTATCAATCTAAACGCAAATTGATTTAACTTGCAGGATCGATCACACAAATCCTAGGACATGTGCTAAGTTTTAAGGGAAAATGTAATTGACGACAATAAATGTAAGAAATGTAAAATGAACTCCGCGTTCGACAGTAAAATAGACTACACGAACTCCACGTTCGACTACTTGCGCAGTAAAGTAAAAAGCTTAAAAAAGAGGGCTGTAAGTAAATGATGCAAAAACTTTAAAGACGTCGGATGTAAAAGACAGAAATGTAAAGAGCTTTGAGAAATAAAGATACAGGAAATGTAAAGTTCTGTCGAGAGTAAATAATGAGAGAAAATGCTCGAACTCCACGTTCTTTGAAAAGTAAATACTGGCAAATGTAAAGGGCTGTCGAAAGTAATGCAGGGAGATGAAAGCTTTTGGAAATAAAGTGCAATGAACTCCACGTTCTTGAAGATGAAAAGGTAATTGAAAATAAATGCAGTAAAGGGAGAGGTTTGGAAGTAAAAGACTTTGAATGTAAAATGTGCAGAAAAATAGATGTCGAAGGCTTCTAAAGGAAAGTGCAACTGCAGTGTAACATAAGGCTGATTGAAAATACCGTTCAAAGGACAAGATACGACATGAAAGATTAAACTTAAGAAAATGTAAAGTGCTGAAACATAAACATGATGAAGAAAACAAATTGCATTGCTGAAGAAAGAGGTGGTGTTACATTACGTACATTCTCGCGAACTCGTTTCTCTACACGCGGGTACTTTGAGTTTCTTTGAGTCACAAGTACAAAAATATGAACACCCCTATTACATAAATCTAACTCCTATTTATAGTGCTAAGGGATAACTGCTAAGTAGTAGTTACTGCTCCAACGTGTCCCTTCTTGGCGCCTTCCTCCTGGTCTTAACTGTTCCCACGCTCACAACTGCCCTTATTTGAATTTCAAATATCTGAAATTCCCTCCAACCCTTGCAGCGCGTATTCCACGTCCCCACGGTCGAAAGACTTTCCAACACTTAACCATTTTGAGGGGTTTCAGCGTACTCTCTTCGACTCAAGCTTTATTCAGGACTTGGTCTAAAACCCTCTTCAAGTTAAAAACAATCTTTTAACAATTTGAACCAACCTTTGCTCTTTCCTAGCGTCGAAAAAATGAGGGTTAACAGTAGGTCCCACTACTTTCCACTCTAGTCCTAGGTGTATACTCAAGCCTGTGTATTGGGCTTATCTCTCAAAGAATTCCAACCCGCCAAACAAAGAAACCAGCACAGCACAACACAGTCCAACATATGACAATAATGAAATGAAATGCAATAAATACGGTAAAAACAGTAATGTACATTAATATACAACAAATAAAGCACAACAATAAACACCCAATGAAATAAAACAGACAAGCGCTAGGATTGACTCGCTTAGGGATGGACCAGCGAGAGGTCAACCTGTCCCCAGCAGAGTCACCAGCTGTCGCAACCTGCGAAAAATAACCAGCTAGAACAAGAACAGAAGAGTCGCCACCGAACGTTATTTATTCCGACGCAGGGAAAAGAAACGATCGAAGAAAACCTAAACAGGGAAAGACATAGTCATCGCAACCATAGTCTGGGCTCAGGAATCAGTTACACGAGGGGAAGATATTAGCACCCCCACGTGTACATCGTACTCGATGGGATCCACGCTTGTTGTCTAATCAAAGGGTGAGCTTTCCTAAAGTCTACGGCTGAACAAAAAAAAACGGGGAGGGGGGAGACTAAGACGGACTCGCAAGGATTATCACAATCCAATGCCTACGTATCTTCGTGGACGAACGAAGAATCAGAGTCAACGTAGTTCGATGGACTACACACTAAAGGGGGAGGTTTCTCGCCGAGATATCGCATCTCGTGCCTATGTATCCTCAATCGGACGAGAGAGAGGAAGTCAGAGCGGTCGTAGTTCGACCGACGAGGTCGGTAAGTGCTTTTTACGTGAGCGACGAGCTCTTTTCTGAAAACAGTTTGAAACTCAACAAGCCCGAAGGATAAAAATGATTTGAATTTGTTTTGTGTTTTTTAGACAAAAGTGGATTGAAGTTAGTTCGTAATCTGCATTGCACCGAAGTCTATGACGTAGGAAAGAATGCATAGCAAATCGTCCCAAGACAGGACGTCCGCTAAACATTCTAGAAAGATGAAAGGAAACCCCTCATTCCTCATTTCCCACATACAAGGCTCATGCGCAATACACATTACCTTTATTAAGTGCTTTAGAATCGTTATGAGATGAGAAGAGAAGACTCAAGGGAAAAAGAAAACGCTACGGGAATTCTATCCTAATGTTGTCATGCAAAAGTGGCCCTATGGTTGAGTTCAAAGGGGAAACATCTACCTATGTTAGCATGCATGGTTCGAACCTAATGTCTATCATACTACGAGCTTAATCAAAAATTAAGTCGGACTAGGAGCCTAAGGGAGCAAGCAAAAGCAAGGCAAACCAAAGCGATAAAAAACAGCGGCTACAACAGCGGTCCAGCACCTGCACAGTGGTAAAGTCCAGCCAATACACTAAACAACATTCAATAGCTCAAGTTCAGCACAAAAAGGAGGTGTAAAAAGCCAAACAACAACACATATGCACCAAGACAGCGGTGAAAATAGGGCAACACACCACGCATTTGAAAACAAATACTCATGCGAGCAACGGCTGCAAATAGACGCACAAAGTGTGGAAAACCGATTATAAAGGTTGCAAGCATCAAGAATGAATAACATGACCATGTTAACAAACCAATAACAATTACTCAACAAAGGTGCACAACTCAAACATTGATCAAAACATCATGCATAAGCAACCACGGGAACAAACAACAATCACGCATCACATACCCAGCAAGTTGAGCATCAATCAAGAATTAACACAACTCAAATGTGTGTGCATCGTGTTTATCGTATCAATTAATCAACAACGCAAACATAAACATTCATCGATGAAAACCAAGAATCGCGTGTCGAAGAATCGTGTTCATGCAATGGTGTGAGGTGAAACAACTCATGATTAATCCACAAATCATCAACATATTAATCCATGAAGTTTAGACATGCAAAGGATCTCAAACACACAAGAAAATGCAAGAAAATCACACTCTGCAGCAGTGGTAACCGGTTACAGCATATCTGCTAACCAGTTACTTAGTTCAAAATGGCCCAAAATCACGCAGAAAATAACAGGGTAACCGGTTAGCAGATATGCTGTAACCTGTTACTCTGCAACAGAATTCAAAAATAAGTGTTCAGAATCACTTTTCAACAGCTTATCACTTCGCCAATCACCTGCATGTTAGGGCATCTCAATATGCACGAAAATTACATCTCAAAACCAGTAAACACACATCAATTAACAAACAACAACAATCAAATCCACAATCCGATGGATCAAACTCAACAAATTCAAGATCTACATCATGAACAAGCAAAATAAGCTAAAATGAAAAGTAGATCTAAAATTCACCAACCTACAAAGCTGAGAATTGCTTTGGTGAATGTTGATAAGCTGCAATTGATGAATCCAAACTAGAAAACCAGAGATCCAATGCTATCTTCACCAAAAAAATGCAAAATAAATGCAATGTGATGAACTTGCTTCTAGCTTCTCCAAAAATCACTTCCAAGAACTTAAATCCAGAAGCAAAACAGTAGCAAAATCAGAATTTCTTCAAGAATTGATGAATGGATGAAGGTTTAGTTCCAAGATCAACAAATTTCAATGCAAAATTTGTTGAACTTTGATGAAGGAACTTTGAGTGAGGGTTTTGAAATGAGAGAAAAGTTGAGAGAAAAAGGAGTGAGATGTGTAGAAAATTCAGAAAATGGATCAAAGTTGTGTGAGGTTTGGAATGAATTGATTTAAATAGAAGTTAGGTTAGGAATTCAAATGTGGTTTGGAGTGTGGGTTAATGAGTGGAATGGAGATTAGGAATGGAATTTGAAAAAAAGAATGTGGAATTAGAGTGGAAAATGTTGGGAGGAATTTGAATTTTGGGTGGAAAATGATGAAAATAAATCAATTCTAGATCCTTCCCACACATGCACAAGCCAAGCACATGATCACAAATGATGCAAACTTAATTTTTTTCAAACTGCGCCCAGAGTAGCCGGTTACAGCATATCTGCTAACCAGTTACTCAGTTAAAAAACTATTGAAAGTGTGCAAAAAACCAAGGAGTAACCGGTTATCAGATACGCTGTAACCGGTTACTCAGTCCAAATTTTGAATTTTGGTGCCTTTTGGAGGGAAACTTGGAAAAGTGACCTTTGACAGCTGTTTTGAACCCCGTTAAGCCTCCGAAACTCAAAAATTGATATTTCTACTAAGTAACACCTGAAAAGAAACACGAGTTCTTGCTGACACCTCAAAATATCCTGCTGAATTAATAATGTCTGATACCGGATCGCTTGATCAAAATGACTGTCGGAGCTTCTGATTGTCAAATCATCTAATAAGCAAAATAAATGCTCAAAAAGACTTTGAAAGCTATTTGCTTGGCTCTGAATACTGCTGAAGATCAAACTGGAACCGATAACACCATGAGCTGCTGATAGATACCTCGATCCTATGCTCAAAGGAAACATGCAAAAATGCAAAAAAGAACGATGCCAATGAAATGAAGCATAAGCCAAAAAGAGTTAGAATCAAGGGGGCAAATTTTGAGGTGTTACAACGACGAATCTTGGAGGAATTTTCGGAGTATCAATGTGATTCATAGAGGTTTCGAGTTGGTGTCGGGGTTGCATATTCTTTTAGAAAAGTGAACTTGTGGGAATTAATTTTGACCCGGCTTTTGTGCAAGCGGAGACATCATTTCTCAAATTTGAAATTGGATCTCCCACTTTCATTTTTCGAGGCATTCCCTTCGGAATCAATCCTAGAAGGAAGGAGGTTTTGAATCCGATTTTGTCCCAAATGAGAAGGAGACTTTCTACTTGGAAAAATAGAAATCTTTCAATATGAGGTAGATTGGTTCTTCATAATGTCATTCTTTTGAACATTCCGACTTTTTATTTTTCTTTTTACAAAGCTCCGAAGGCGAGCATTAATGAGTTAATCAAGATTCAAAGAGTTTTACTTTGGGGTGGAGTGGAAGATAAGAAACTAATTGATTAGATTAGTTGGGAGATGGTTTGTTTGTCGAAGAAGGAAGAGGAGAAAATTTAACCTCACTCTATTATGCAAGTGGAAGTGGAGAACTTTGAATGATGATAACGCTTCTTGCTCAAAGCTTCTTCTTGTAGGTACGACAATATTTAAAGAACCATTCTTAGTGATCTTTGTCCTCTGTTGGGAAATAACGTTTCAGTTTGGTGAAAAAACATTTATGCAGTGGGAGCGTCGGCAGGTCATATTAATTGGTTTATTGATTTTATTGCTTGCAAACTCAGTAATGGCAGGTTTATTGATTTTTGGCATGACATATGGTTGAGGTTTGTATCGCTTTGCAGGGGTTTTATATCTCATTTTCAGGTTGCAGAGCCGGGCAATTTGTGTGTTGTGCATAACGAATTATGTATGATTGATGGTTGGAGTTGGAATGTTGCTTTGCAGACTAGTCTGCTTCAACAACATGACACTTTACTGTTGTCTAAATTGAAGTTGCTTCTACAGTCGGGTCAGATGGATCGATTGCTGCCTGATCTTTGTGTGTGGTGGAGAAATCCTACCGATTTTTTGATTAAAAACTTGTTATGTCAGGATTGCGGATATTTGTAATCAGAATACGACTTTAAATGAGGTTGTTTTGGGGGCTTTAAAGAATTTGTGGCGGACAAAAGCTCCGAGCAAATTTTTTATATTTGGATGGAGATTGGTTTTGAATAGTCTCCCTATTAGATAAGTTAGCTATATTTGTAGTTCCTTTGTGAAGACATGTGATACAAAATTGTGAAGACCAAATTTGTAGTTCCTTTTCAATTTTTAAAGATTAGATATTGTCCACCTCAACTTGTAAAGTGATAGAAAATTACAAATGTATATTTTTTTTCTTCGTCAATACATGTGGATTTGACTAGGTGAAAAAATTCAACTTGTAAGTTGATATAAATAAATTAATCCTCTGTCAATGAAGATTATGCACGTGGATTTGAATATGAGAATTTAGCAGGAGGCTGATAGTGAGTCTTTTTGTCTTTTTGTTTGGTGGGTGGCTGATCTTGTATATCCTTTCAATTATAGGAGAGATATTAGTTATTAAAGGCTGCGGTACACTTGCTTCATCAAATGTCTAAATAAAACTCATCTAAATAATATTTATTTTATGAATGTGGGTCTAAATGTTTTTTATTTAGAGTTATCACTACATAAGTATTTCTCTAGAGGATGATATTTTCACATAAACCAACAACCTGATTATTACTATGGTAACAAAAATCCAGTCTTTTGTAACTTTTGTAAACATAATTTTGCGGACTTGGATTCTTTTCAAAATTAATCTAAACTATTTGTAAAGACAGCTTTACTAAATGCTTGATTAATTTGTTATGTTTAGGACAAGGTTTATATTTATACTAATAATAAGCATGGATTAGGGGTAAAAATAGGCTCAATCGAATTAGATTTTGCTAAGCTTAAGTCTGTCCCGTCAAAAAAACCAAACTCTAAGTCTGTCATGTACTTTGTCATAAGTTTATTTTTAGATTTGAGTCTGACATTTTCGAAAGTCTGGTTAGCCTATTAGCCTACATAAAAACTTATTTATTTTAGACATATGTAAATAAACAATTCATATAATATTTAAATAGATTAATAAACTAAAAGACCAATGAGAGTAAAAGTTTGTTTGCATTGATTTATTTTAATTTACCTATTAGCATAAATTTTGTGAGACTATTTGTTTAAGAGAACTTATGAAAACAACTTATAACATTATTCATTAGGTATTTTCATCTTATTTTCATAAGTTCTCCAAGATATATAACTAAGTTTTATTTATGTATTTTAATTCAAAGTACCAAACATAACATAATGATAATAAAAACATTATTCATATTTATTTAAATAGGTCAGTCTGATAGGCTTAAAAGACTTTTTTATGGCTTGAGGCCTAGCCTTTTTAACTAAATAAGCTTATAAAAAAGCATAGGCCTTTTCTGTTAGTCAACCTCGTCTATTTTCAAACCTAGCATGGATCAAGGTTTTACTAAAATACTTATATAGTACAAGAGTTGATCCATTTGATATAAATTGGAAAGCGAGAATCAACAATTATAATGAATGGAAATAATGATAATGAATGAGAAAATAAAATAAATTAATGATTGCAATAAGTAGGGACATAGAAAAAAGATTAAGCATTTAATATTTAAAAGGAAAAAAGACTACAAAGGGAAATACTAAGCAAAGAAATCAAATCAATAAGCAACACGCGAGTAAACGAGTGAAGACTATGGAAGTTCTACTTGATCCTCTTCTGCTCTTTGATGGTCGTTTGAAGGTGAGTTTAGATTGGGAGAGTCTAAGGAATTTTGTAATTGAAATCCTCTAGAGTTGAAGGGCCATCTTGGTGAGGTGCTTAGTGTTGAGCTTGACGTACCTGTGTGGCTCTTCTAGATATAAAAGGCTTTTGAGATTTCACTACTTCATTGATCTCAATTCTCTTTAGCCCTACTGTAGCGTTTCTTATCCCCACAAAGTTATCCCTAGATTCCTTGTCCTCAACATTGAATCCAAAGTGCTCAAAGAATTTTAATACTGAGTGACCATATGGCACCTATATAACTCTCTTTCTTTTGCTCATCATTATGTGTAGATCATTGCACCGACCCAGTTTGTCTCAACTTTGTTGGCCAATGACCAGTTAATGACCACATCTGCTTTTGACAACTATCCAAGATTATGTTCTCTAAGGACGAGAATGTGGTTTACCACATAATGAATTAAGTGAATGTTCATGCCCAGGTTGCCCACAAGAAAACAAGAGGGAATGCGAGATTTTGGATTTTGTAGGAAGGAAAATGACATAAACGAGATAAAACTATCACTTTGATCGACTTCCGAGCATTGAGGATCAAAGTAGGGATGATTGTATATGTCAGCAAACTTCTCAAGAGACAGAGATATTTGATGCTTCTGACTTCAAATGTGATACCGCCATTTTCAAATGTGAGGTTAGCATAGAGCATGTTTACCAGAGTTAGATAAATCTCCACTGGGGCATCGTAAATGAAGCTTCTTATATTTTCTTCTTTAAGAATTTTGAAGAACTTACAATCCTTGAATATAACTGGATTCAAAGAACGATAATGTATGTTCTTAAGGCTACGTAGTTCTTTGTTGAAAGAACTTTTTTTTAACTGAAAGAGGGCAATAGCCCGATAAAATTAAAAATATGAATAGGTACAAAAATGAGGGGGACATAGAGTCGCAACCTCAAACCTATCTAATTCTAAAATTAGAAATTTCAAGCTTTCTTTGATTGAAATCAAGCACTACATCAGTGTGTATACTAGACCACCACGTAAAATTAGAAGCTAAAAAACCTAAGTTAGCTAACTTATCTGCATAATGATTTCCTTCCCTGTAAATATGAGTTGCCAAAAAATTGAAAATATCTAATCTTTATCATATAGTTGTCCCATCTATTCCTTAACTTCCAAGGAACTACAAATGGTTTACTATATGCTTTAACAAGCAACAACGAATCTGTCTCCAACCACAAATTAGACAAGTTGCAACTAACCGCATTTTCATTGCAAGAATGGCTCCCATAATCTCCGCAATAATCACATTATTCGGAGGCAAATAACAATAAAGACTACCAAGATGCTCACCAAGGTGATTTCTAAACATCCCACCACAAGCAACTCTAATGGAATATCCAACTGCGGCCCCATCAATGTTAACTTTAACCCAACCTGGCTGAGGATGACACCACAAAATTTTCTTCAAACATTTGGAAATTGGAGGATTAATACTGATAGAAAACTTCTTCATTATCACAAACTCAGTCATGGAAGAGCTAGCACTAAGATTTCACAAATTCCTCACCAAAAGAGTCGTCAAAGTAATGGAAGAACAAAATGATTTCTAATGAATTGACTCATTTCAAAATCTGAGTTGCTTCCGCGCGTACCAAATAGCACGAACAGTGTTAACAATTGCATTAATAGTCACCAGCTTACACTGCGCAAATGTAGATCTATTCATGATCAGGAAGCAGTCATTCAAGCAAGTAATCGAAGAATTAAAAACAAGAATATATTGCAGCTGATTCCAAACCTTAAAAGCATAAGCACACGAGAAAAATAAATGGTATAAATCATTTTCCTCTTTGAGACAAAGACTCCACATAGATGGCACATGAAAACCCCTAACAACCATCTTCTCATCAGTAGGAAGTTTAGCAAGGATAAGTCTCCAAAAAATCAAAGAATGGGAAGGAATAATATAGGGACTCCAAATAAACCTACCCCAATGAGAAACAACAATGTTTCCTTTAACATGAATGTAAGCTTCTTTCATATTAAGTTGCCCACTGTCAGAACAATTCCACATTAGCCTGTCCTTTTACAAGACATTAGGATAAACCTCCTCAATAAATCGAAGCATCATCGGATCAAAAGCCATATCAGTAGGCAGAACTATACTGCTACCAACAATAAATTGATTCAATTTCATATTCGATTCCTGCAAGGAATCCTCAGGAATTTGCAGCAGACATACTAACGGTTCGCCCCACCAATTATCCAACCAAAATATAATATTATCCCTATTGCTAACATTCCAGACCATGTTTTCCAAAAGATTACTCAAGAAATTTTTAAGACCAATCCAAATAGAAGAAAAAGCATGATATCAGACCTATCGCTCATGTTTGAAAATTCTGGCTTTCAAAATCTCACCCCAAGATTCAGTTTCATTAAGAATGGACCAGAACTGCACAAGATTGGAAGCCTCGTTAATAGTCCTTAAAGATCTCGGCCCAATCCTCCACATTTATAATCATTACTACAGATCTTCAACAACACAGTCTCCAATTTACGTCTTTCTATGTTAGCCCTCCAAATGAAATTCCTGCACCACTTTTCGACAAATGAATAAGACTAACATGCCAAGAATATATTCAAACTGAGTACATTAACATACTATTAATGATCGACTTTACGTGTTGAATTCTCCCAGCTATAGACAAGAGGTTAGCCTTCCATTCTGCTAGTTTACTTCTGACTTTGTCAACAATAGGCATAAAATGAGCAGCTTTAGGCCTTCCTTTGAAGATAGGAATCCCCAAATAAGTGAAAGGCAGCTGACAAATTAAAAAACCAATTTTGTTGGCAAGCATAGAAGAAGCGACATAGACCCAACAAACATAATGGACCTAGAAGGATTACTCACCTGTCTAGAACAATCAGCATATCTTTTGAATAACACAGATAAAGCATCAAGAGAACTAACATTTCCCTTAGTGAATAACATGATATCATCGACATATAAAAGATACGAAGGAACCAAAACACCCAGACATGCCTGCATAAGCTTTATCTTATCGTTAGAAACTAGCTGAGACAAACCTCTGCTAAACATATTCTCAGCTAAGCAAGACAGTAACGGAGACAACGAGTCTCCCTGCCGAACACCTCTATGACAATTGAATAAGCCATGAAGCTCTCCATTAATAGAAATTGAAACTTTAGCTAAATGAAGAATTCTTTTTATCCAACTACAAAAAGTATCTATGAAGCCAAACTTTGCAAGCACATTCAAAAGAAAACTCCAATCGAGAGTATCAAATGCCTTAGAAATATCAACCTTCAACATTACGTTCCCTCTAATAGTTTTCTTGTGCATAATGTTCGCCACCTCAGATGTTAAACAAATACAGTCCTTTATGCTCTTATCTTTAACAAAGCCCTTTTCTCCTTCGAAATGATATAAGGAAGAATCTGAGCTAACCTGTCTGCCAAAACTTTTGTAATATTTTTAAACTTGAAAATCACTAACGCTATTGTAATGATCAATACTCTCTGCCTTCTTTATCTTCGGAATCAGAATACAAATGTTCGTATTATAATTGGAAGTAAGCCAGCCATCCTTGAAAAATTGAAGAGTGGAATTAATGACATCATCCTTGATAGTCTTCCAATATGTCTGATAGAAATGGGTCTAAAACCGTCAAAGCCAGCAACACTGTCTCTCTTTAAGCTAAAAACAACATTGTAAATTTCTTCTTCAAAAGGCATCATTGGAAGAATGTTGTTGGTCTGCTAATTTACAAGGTTAGGAATAACCTCTTCCACCAAAGAATTATCCTGCAAAACTGAAACAGAGTTAAATAAACCGTTGAAATTCCGTACCACATGATCGGAGATTTCCTCCTTGAAAGTTGTAACATTGTTGCCAATTTTCAAAGAGTGCATAAACTTGGTAGAATTCCTTATTTTTTCCAATCTGTGAAAAAACCTTGTGTTCATATCACCTTCCACATGCCATTGAACACGAGCTTTCTCTTTCCATAACAACTCAATAACAAGGGCTTGGTCCAAAGTGACTAGCACTTTCCTCTCAACAACTGCCAAATCATCTGAGTGACCTTCAATAACAATCTTGTCTTGAATCTCTTTAAGATCCTTTTCTACCTGCTTAACTTTGTCATTAACATTCCCAAAACAACTAAAATTCTAGGTTTTCAACCTATATTTTAGAATTTTCAACTTCTTAGTCAACACAAACATGGGGCAGCCCACAACCACAGTGTTCCAAATAGAATCTGCAACATTCAGACAATCTGGATCAGAGCTTCATATATTAAGGAACTTGAATTGAGACATGTAACTATCAGATTGGCGGCTGAAATGCAAGAGTAAGGGGAAATGATCCATTCTATTTTTCATCAAAGTGGAGCAAGCAATCTTAACACAAGAGTGCACCCATTCTTGATTGTACACCGCCCTATCTAATCTTTTTTTAGTATTACTTGTACCGCTTCTACCATTAGACCAAGTCAACCTAGCTCCGGTGGTAGGAATATGTAAGAGATGGTTATCATCCGTCCACCTCCCAAAATATTCCATAGGTCCTCTGGCAGGACTATTCAATCCAAAATATTCTTAAGCCCCTAAAATTGTATTAAAGTCCCGAATACAACACCAAGGAATTTGAAAATGTTGAAAGGTACTTTGAAGCTTAGACCATAAAGCTCTTCTAGCAATGTAGCATATTGAGGCATAGATAGCAGAAATCCCCATATTTTTACCAAAGCAGTCAAAAGTGAAAGAGACATGTTGATCATATAAGAAAACAACCTCAGGAGAAATATTAACATCACACAAACACCATAGATTAGGGTTATTATCCATCCTATTATTAACATCAAAAACTTGAGATTAAGTCTTTTAAGCCAACTAGAAGGAAACTTGATTTTAATTTTGAAAATGAGTTTAGTCGTGCTTGGTAGGAAAAATTACTCAATGATTGAAAAGGGTTCGTGCTTAGGCAAATAAAGACTTGTTTGAAAGGATTCACATCTGGGCGAGAAATGAATTTGAAAAGATTCACACTTGAGCGAGAAAAGGTTTGAGTGTGTTTTAGGGTTAGAAGACGAGTACTTATAACCTGCGAGATATTACGGCTAAGGTCTAATACTCAAGACTATGACTGGACATTACACCCAGGTAGTCTACTTATTCCATTTTGTTGTGAAAAGTTTTGAGTATTTACAAGTGTTTTGAGTTGAAGACAGACACTTGGGCTTACAAGCTATTACGACTTGGGCCTAGTCTTCGGGACTATGATTGGACATTACACCCAGGTAGCCTTTTTCTTCCAATTTATCGCAAAAATAAGATCCATTCGAACTTTGGGCGGAAGACAAGCGTTTGGACTTGCAAGCTATTACAGTTTGGTTCTAACACTAGGGACTATGACCGGACTTTACACCCGGGTAGCTTTTTCTTCCATTATTGTTAAAAATGTCCCAAGTATGATTTAGTCATTTTGATTTTGTTTGAGAAAAGAGCTTGATGTTGGTTCAATCATTTTTATGTGCGTTTCAAACGAATTATGAAAATGGTTTATTATGAGGAAAAGGCTTGGTATTGACCAAGTATTGAATTGCTCTCTAAATAAAAGAATGGTTTGATTATGATGAAGTGGTGAGATATTTTAAAAACCAACTTAATGTTGATCAAGTATCTAATTTGATTTTTGAAAGGTTGATTTTATGTGGTTTCGTTATGTAATTAATCAATTAACAAAATTAATTAATTAAAATGAAATTATTAAATTAATCAAGCTAATTAAAAACAATTAACCAAATTAATCAATTAAAATAAAATTAATCAATTAATCCAATTAATAAAAAATCAAGTAATAAAATTAATCAATTGAAATAAATTAAATCAATTAATCAAGTTAATTAAAAAATTAAAAAACAAAATGAATTAATTAAAACCAAATTAATCAATTAATTATAAAAAACAAAAAGAAAATAAAGAAAAGTAATGAAATAAAAAAAGAAAAATAAATGAAAAAGTAGTGGTGGGGTGTGGGCCCTACGTTTTCTTCTTTTCTACTTTGGCATGTGCATGAAGAGTAGCGCCAAAAATGAAGTAAAAACATTGCAATTGCAGTAAGAATAATTTTGAAAAAATATAGTATTGGTCTATTTGATTCATCTGTAACCGTCACAATTTTTCACAAAATCGCACAAATGAATAATGAAAATTCATCTACTCGATCTCACAAACACAATGACATGCTCAAAAATCAACAATAAACAACTAAATTATTTGAAAATAATCATTTACAGTGGATGCTCAGGCCAACCAATTTTCTGAAAATTCACATTTAAAGCTATTTTGCATAAATGATTAAGGGATATGAAACTGTTAGCTAGGATTTTCGACAAGGGAAAAAAACCCAACATAAGTCAAAGTTAAAGTTAATTGGGTGTACATTGTTGAAGTCCCAAGAGAAGGAAAATGAGACTTAGTATTTTTTAGGAATGTTTTTGGAAACATTTTGACATCAACATTTTTGACAGCATCGGGCGTGTCGGACTGGTAGTTATTCGGACGCCCATATGTTTTGTTCAAAAAAAAGTAACTACTTCTTAGTTTCATCCTGAAGGACACGTGCAGGGAATGCAGAAGCAAAGTGTATGCAGACTTCTACGTGGCGAAAACTGAAGAAGTAAACATTAGGAAGCAGTTATTTCATACTAGTATAAATAGGAATTCTATTGTTAGGATTAGGGGAGTTCATTTCATTATAAAATCTCACTTATACTCAAAGTACCAACGTTAGGGAAATGATTTCTTACTGAGAGAATGTATGAACCTTGAAACACCACTTTTATTTCAATGCAATGCTTTCATTTCAATCTACAATTTATGCCCAGTTACTTTCATCTTTACTTTAACTACATTGTTCTTTATCTTTGCTTTACAAGATCTTTACATTTTAAACAGTCAAAATTACAATACTACACTCCTTTTTATAATTCTTTCGACTAAGTCAAAATATTTTTCATTTCTATCAAAACTATAAAGGAAAATCTTTAGCATTATGTCATAGGATTCCCTAGTTGATCCTGCAAGTAACCTTTAATAAGAGACTAGCGGTTGTTTACCAATTTTCAGTGTAAAAAAATTGGCACACCCGGTGGGACATGTGCTAAAACATTTATCTTTGTGAGATATTTCATAGTTTTCTCTTATAAGTTTGTTATGTATACATGATTTATTCTGAGTTATTTGTGTGCGATTAAGAAGCGGAAATTCTTTACCCAAGACGTCGCATCCTCCTATAGATAACATCAATTCACAAAACAATCCTCCGAATGTAGTAGACCAACCAACTGCATCGACGGTTAAATAGGTAGTTATTTCAACACCTATTAGGACAACTGCCTCAGTGGTGTCAACAACGCCAGTCGCACCAGTACCATCATAGGGAGAAACACCCCTGCCGCAGCCAGGGAATACTCTTTTAACCCCGCAGTTGTGAGACCCTTATTGGGTTCTCAATGCCAATGAAAAATCGAGATGACCTTTATGGCATGCCACGTCGATGATGGCTAACCTTCATATTAATATGTCAACTTTTAGTGAAAATGCAATGGCCACAAGGTCATCACATAATCAACATAATGCCTCGGCTTCGACCATCAATAATATGGTTCGACCAAGAGGGATAGGCTATATCCCTCAAATGACGCCATCTTTGAATACTACCTCTATGATGTCTATGAGACAACAAATGAATGTGAGTAACTTAGAATTAGTTAATACTTTAACCCAACAATTGGGAACCATATTTAACCCTTTGATTTCTAACACAAACCAAAACTATGAGTTGTTGGCTAATCAAATGGGTTAGATTGTTGACTTCTTTGGCACGCCTCAAGTGCAAGCACGAACAACTCTCAGATATCAAACATTAGACAGGCCAAAACGCCTGAAAATGGGATGGCCCAGGTCAATGTAGGGTAGAACCAAGGTTTTCGACCACCGGAACCTCCTGCTAATAAAGAAGAGGAAGAACAAATAGGTCAGCATAACCCCAGGCCTCTGGTAATCCAAAGAAATCCAGACGATAACCAGGTGCTTAGACATGTCCAACAAAATAACTTTGGGGGAAATAACAATATAGCAAATGCGGCTGAACAGATTTTGGCCAAAAACGACCTTAACATGGGACTCCACAGACCTAATTTCATATCTCCTTTGTCAGAGTACCTTTAATAAACAGAGTTTATCAGGGGTTGGAAAATCTCTAAATTTACTAAGTTCCCTGGAGACACTTGTCGCACCCTAAATTTTGACCAATGATTTGCATTCATCTGGTCCTCCCAATAGCCTAAAATGTTAAAGGGAGACTTTTTTTTTGAATTTTTACTTTAGCTACTGTTCTGGGTACGATCAATTGGGATTTAATATTTGTTTGGGGTATTGTTTAGATGTTGGGGTTTTCTAACACATATCAGTGTGGGCTTCTGGGAGTATTAGTACTTTTAGGCTTGTTTTAGGATTAATTAGGTATAAGGGGTGTATTTCTAGGATTAATATAATATAATTATTATTATTATTTAATTTTGTTCTATATATTGAGATTATTTAACTTATTAGGATTTCTTAATTTAATTATTAAATTTATTAACAGTTTTATTTGGAAGATTGGGTTTTAATCGGATTATTAAGTTGGGTTATAGGATTATTAGGATTATTATTTAGAAAAGGTCAAGGGTTGTTAGAATTAATCAAAATATTTTAATTATTTTTGAGGATTTATTATTATTAGTATTAGGTTTAATTTATTTAATTTAATAAAGGTTTAAGTATATTAGGGGCAGGTTTTATTTAGGGATTAAATTAGTAAGACTGTTAGGATTATTGGTGGATAATTATTATTATTCTTAACAGTTTGAGATTAATTAGGGGGTCGGGTTTTAAAAGTCATGATTGATTATGATATAAATTTTGTGATTAATTATTTGCCATTGGGTTGTATTGATTATTATTATATTAACTTTTAACATTAGAAAATAATTCAATTTTAGGTAAAGGGTCGATTTCCAATTATTAATTAATCAGAGTTTTAATTCCAGTTTTAATATTAAGATTATTAGTCCTATTAGTATTAGTTTTAATAGTTAGATTATTATTATTGGATTTTATTCGGTCAAAATTTTTGACCAGAGTGAAATCCCCTTCGTTCTCTCACAAACCCTAAATTAACACCCAAGAAAGGATCAAGAGGATCATAAATCAAATTGTATTGAAAAAAACTTTCCATAATCAGACTACAACATGTGTTACCATTGCAAATAAATCAGAATCTAAAAATACATTAAGATTACATTAAAATCAAATCAAATCTGGGAATTACAATAATCATATCAAATCATCCTAAAATACAACAATCTAATTAATTTCTAAGACCTAAAATCAACCTATATAAACTAAAAGAATTTCAGAAGGAAAGGGACCCAAAAAATTGTTGCTGCGCAAATTCCTTGAATCCTCACTCAAAGCTCAATAGTATAGAGGATTAGGGTTCATCATCAGAACCCTAAATCCCCTGAGTAAAACCTCCGTTAAATACCTGCAAACAAAAATCAAAGAGAGAGATTAGAGACGAAATAGAGGAATAACAAAGAGGAAACAGAAGCAGCTTAATACGGTCACGGCATGGAAGGTAAGGACGTAGCTTCGATTTCCTTTTGTTGCCATGAATTTGTTGATGCCGTTTTGATTTATATGTTGTGGATTGTGTTTTGAGTGTTTCTGGAAATTTGGGGGGTAGGGTTCACAAGGGTTAGGGTTAGGGTTCTTCGCATAACCCTTAGGGTTCTTGAGCATTGCTGGGTTTGGTTAAAGGTAGGGTTAGGGTTCCTGGGGTTCATCCTGGAACCCTAGGGTTCATGTAGAAAGAGGTTAGGGTTCGTTGTAGTTTGGTTAGGGTTCCTGAGAACCCAGCTAGGGTTCTGGGGATCTGGGTTAGGGTTCATCACGTTGAACCTTAGGGTTCATCCGGGGAACCCAATAGGAGAAGTCTGGGTTAAAGATTACTGGGTTTATGATGAAGGTTTAAATTTTCCGATGAGTGTTCATCGGACAACTGGGTTTGGTAGTGTTTACCAGGGCGGCCGGAGGCCACGCCCGGTGGTAGCGAGGAAGAGAGATAGAGAACGAGGTGAGAGTGAGAAAAAGAGAGAACGAGAGGTAAAGAGAGAGAGTGAAAAGAGAGAAATGGGAGGAGTCTGGAGCAAAACGACTTATATATCCTATTCCAACCAGGCGCCACATCATGCCTGGGTGGCTGCTTCCCGCTAATCAATCTGCTGACTCAGCACAGTGAGTGTATCCACTTACCCATGATACACTAGTGTTGACTTAGCATCATAGCCACATGATTAGTGTATTTTGACCGTTAATCAAGATGAAGGGTTGTGATCTCGTGTAGTCAGTGTTGTGTGATCTGAATCAAGAGGTTCAGAGAGAGTCGACCGTTGACTCTCTCCCTCGGTGGAACCTCATTCACACTGGGCCTCAACAGCTTGTTGGGCTTGGCTTCTCATACTATTCACACACCCCAATTACTCTTTAAGGGAAAATAGACCCCCCTGGTTTTAAATTAACCAATGAATTTAATTGGTAAGTATTTGGCTGTAACTTAATCTAACTATGTTATTGAGAGTAATTAGGGTTTAGGGTTATATCTAATTAATTTAAATGATGGAATTTTTAGGGTTTGTTTATGTTATTAACATATAATTAAGTAGGCTAGTTTTTAAATTAATCTATAATAATTATTAAAAGGTTTTTACATTTCATTTGATTATGTCATTTGAATAAATTGGAATTATTGAATCAAGGGGTTTAAATAGTAATTGGGAGGATTAACTGGATATAATTAGGGTTAATAATAATGGGGATTTACTTTACATAATTGGAATAACTTTATATTTTGTAATAATTGGAACTAATGTTGGGGTAAGGTTTAATTTAAATTGGGAGATTACAAATCATTTAATAATTTTTGGGATATCATAAGTTTTGATTAATTTATATCTTGGGGAAATTAAGATATTTATAATTAAATAAATGGGGAATTAATTTAGGTTTTTGGATATTATTTTTCACTTCTAATTAAATGTGGGGTAAACCTATATTTTTGGGATTATTGTTTAATTTAAATATTTAATTAAATTAAATACTAGGTTGTTGCCAAGTAATATGGGGATAAACTTAGGACAATGGTTTCATTACAAATCATGGTTTTATTTTCTCAAATAATTTAAGATTTATAAATATTAGGGGTAAACGGGATATTAGGGATATCAAGGGATAATTCATAGGACTAAGGATTAGGATTTTGGGATAAAACTCTTGATATCCGAGAGTATAAACATTGGATTAGGATTTTGGGATAAAACTCTTGATATCCGAGAGTATAAACATTGGATTAGGATTTTGGGATAAAACTCATGATATCCGAGAGTATAAACATTGGATTAGGATTTTGGGATAAAACTCATGATATCCGAGAGTATAAACATTGGATTAGGATTTTGGGATAAAACTCTTGTAATTCGAGAGTATAAACATTGTATTGAGATTTTGGGATAAGACTCTTGTAGTCCGAGAGTATAAACAAAGGGATTAGGATTTTTTGGCATAAAATTCTTGATATCCGAGAGTATAAACATTGGATTAGGATTTTGGGATAAAACTCTTGATATCCGAGAGTATAAACATTGGATAAGGATTTTGGGATAAAACTCTTGTAATTCGAGAGTATAAACATTGGATTTGGATTTTGGGATAAAACTCTTGTAGTCCGAGAGTATAAACAAAGGGATTAGGATTTTTTTGGATAAAACTCTTAGGCTCCAAGAGTATAAACATAGGACAATGAGTTAGGATATGGGATAGAACTCTAGTGATCCAAGAGTATAAATAAAGGGATAGGGATAGGGATAAGGATAGGAGATAGGGGAGGTGAACTACGGATACTCTGATCCCTCAAATTTGAGGGTACGTAAGTATAGGGTTGTAAACCCTAGCGAATACAATAATAATAAAAAACTTAGGGTCCCTCTCTTCTTCTTTGTATAATAATAAGGATTTTTGTAAATAAATATAACCAGTCAAGCACTCAATTAGTAAGCGAACATACCCTAGAACTTAAAGAGGATCCCATTGGGTACAATGGAGGTGAGGGGTGCCTAACACCTTCCTCTCACCTAACCGACTACCTAACTTAACGTCTCTCCCTTAGGATTTAGGTTTTCTCATTATTTTCCTCTCCCTTAGGACGAATAAAGGATGATGGCGACTCTGTCATTTTTGCCGGCCGCGACAGCTGGCGACTCTGCTGGGGAAGTCCTTTATACTTCCCTAAAAAGTGAGTCTATCCTAACCTTGGGTTTTAGGGTTCTTGTTTGTTTGTCTTGTTTGTTTACTGTTTTTCTATATATATTTTTTTATGATTATATAACTCATGATAATTTTTAATTATTATATATATATATATATATATATATATATATATATATATATATATATATATATATATTTATTATAAATTGTCATCATACATTGGTTGGGATATTATTATGTGTGAAGCTAAAACCCAAGCTTGGAGTATAACCCTAAATTAGGACGTAGAACGGAAATTTTTTGGGGGGATGTGTCATCCTAACAATTTATTGATTCTACACTCAGAAGAGATCCTCCAAAGGTGTCTTCATGGTAGGGCTAGCCCCTAACATATAGATGATGATTTGGATGTGGTCCATGACTCTGGGAACTTTTAGCCTACCTTTATCAACTCATGGGGACCTTACGTATTCAACCCTCAAGGGCTGTTACTAGGGTCCTGCCTAGATGAGACTTATCCCGAAGGATTACCATTGGAAGGCTTGCTCCTTCTCATGGTAAAACAAGGGTATAGTCTGTAAATTCTAGGGTTGTTATGTTGCCGAAAACTGTATATCCTACACGTGAGGGGATTGGGTAGACAAAACTTAGATCTAGCCAAGTTATAGGGAGCCTACCTTAGATAGGTCATGCTTGCATATCACCTTACCCTAATCAAAATGTATATAAAATTTTCATTCCTCATCCTTATGAAAATCCTTTTTGCATTGTGTGTCACAGGAATCTTAAACTTTCTTTAAAAAAAACAAGTTAAGGGTAATGGAATTCGGAAAGAAAAAGATTGTCGCAATCAAAGTAAGGAAGTCTGACATAGAAGGACTAAAGGCCTATGCCATGAGATTACCTCAATAAAGAAGAAAGCCCATACTCCGTAAGTATGGGGACATATTGGATCTTGTTACCACTCCTGTACAAGAAGAGGGTTTGACCGCCTTGGCCCAATTTTATGACACGGAATTAAGGTGTTTCCAATTCGAAGATTTTCATATAGCCCCTACACTGGAAGAATTTCGTAGGATATTGGGTTTCCCTAAGAGTAACAAAGGTCCGTTCAAGGCAATAGGATATAGTCATTCCCTTAAAGAAATGGCTAGGTGTCTTCATATCCATGAGGAGGACTTGCAAGCTAACTTGAGAATTCAAGAAGGGTTTTATGGGTTTTCTAAAGGTTTCTTGGAGAAGAGAGCCGCTCATTTTGCTGCCTGCAAAAATTGGGGAGCAGTGGATACTATTATGGTACTCCTTATCTTTGGTTTGGTTTTATTCCCATGTGAGAAGAACTTTGTGGATATCGCTGCCATTAATCTATTCTTAGTTGCGACTATTAGGGAAGAAGATCCTACATCGGCCCTCCTTGCTGACATATACTTTACCCTTCAACAAAGGTATGAAAGAAGGGGAGGGGTTATGTTATGTTGCACTCCGTTGTTGTACAAATGGCTTTGCTCGCACTTAGTAAGGGACTTAAAGGACATGGAACAAATGAAGAGGTATGCATGGTCTCAATACTTGGTCTCTCTCGTTGATAAAGACATCCTGTGGTTCCCCCAAGTCCTCCACCGAGATTACGTGATCCTAAGCTGTGGGGATTTTCCTAACGTACCATTGATATGATCGAGGGGATGTATAAGCTACAATCTTGTTCTTGCAATGAGGCAATTGGGGCATCCATTGGCCTGCAAGCCTGAGGATAGATTATTAGAAGGTTTTGTCTTACAAGACGTAACTGGAAATCATCCTGATGTTCTCAAGATCGTTCATGCTTGGAGACAATGTATCAAAGGGAAAAGTAGCCTCAAGAGGCCGAGGGAAGAATCTATGGAACCCTATGCTCAATGGATGAGAGAAAGGGTGAGCATAGTCAAATTGCCTTTTACTCTAGATCATCCTACTAAACAAAGGATTTCCCCACCTGTTGCAATCTCCATGGAAGAGGGTGAAAGACTCAAAGAGGCTGTCTTACAATTAAGAAAAGAAAAAGAAGAGGGGGAGGGTAAATTCTACCAAGCCACATGTGAAAATAGTCAATTGATCAGGAGCCTTGATGAAGCTTTGTAAAGATCAAGAATCAGTGAAGGGATATCCCAAGTGGAGGAAGAAAAGAGAGAACGAGCTTATGCTGACCTTCAAGCTTTAAGCTCGAGTCTTAAGAACCATAAGGAGGAGCTAGATAGGGCCTGACATCAAAGAGACAAATGGAAGAACATATGGCTAACACCTACTCAAAGGGGGGGGGGGGGGGGGTCAAGGAAGGGTATGATAGGCGCATTCAAAATTTGGAGGCTGAAGTCCAAAGCTTGGCCAATGCCCTTCTCTAGATTAAAAGGCAAGTCATGGGTGCAATGTTATAGAGGATATCCGCTGAAGAACTTCTTGCTTTACGGCCACAGGAATGGAGGGAAACTCAAGAGGAGAATCAAGCACTTAAAAGATAATACGAAGAGCTTGAAGGGGCTTATGAAGAACTTAGGGATTGGGTCACCTATATTGAAGAATATAGTCAACAATTGGAGCGTACCACCGACGAAGACAAGGAGATCATGGCTGAGCTTCAATGAAAAGAAGGGTACTACAGAGAAAGATATCAGAAGCTGGTGACATTATCTAACGACCTAATCCACGAGATCCCTCGGAGCTTAGGAGAAGTAGAGTACATGGCGAACATTTTCAAGCCTAAGGAAGAAATTGGTAACTTCCTCAAGTTATGTCGCTTCATTGTGGAAAAATTTAGGGCTCGGATTAGGCATAGGTGTTAGATTTCCTTATATGTTATGTTAAATTTGTTTCCTTTCGATTATGAACATGGGATTGGTTTTTTTCTTGGTGTTTCTATGAATAATGAATTGGGTTGCGTCCCTCTATGTTTCCTTTACAATCAATAAATGTTTGAATTTCCATTATTCTTGGCGTTGCTAATAATTGATGAATGTTTAAGATTCCTACAAACAAAAATTATTTTTTGCATACCCATACATTCATGCATGCATAAAAAAATAATAAAAAAACATCAAACGGAAGTCATTTTCTTCAATATCTTCTCTCAAAATCATCATAACAATCTGACGTCTCGACCCTACACCCGCGCTCACCAAAAGAAAGCCATGGAACAACTGGAACAGAACCAAGCTGCTCTAAGGGGAGATGTGGATGTTGTTAAAGGAAATGTGAAGGAAATGAAGGACAAGATTGACCAACTAACTCGAGCAATTCAGAATATGCCAGCAAGAGACGCTGAGACTAGAAACCGTAGGAGTATCCCCACCCCTACTCCCCAGTCTGGAGATAATAATCCTCTCTTGGGATTTGCTGTTGACTTGGAACGTGAAGAAGTTGAGGCTGGTAAAGAGAAAACTAGCACTCAGCCTCCTGGAGGGTCTGTTCCTCCACCTGGTCCTAATGGAGTGTCACGGCCTACACAGATACCTGTCTCTCGTGAAGACTATGATGACTGGCACCTCCAATATGGTGAGGAAGATTTAAAACAAGTGGTTCGTGAAAACAAACTAACTGCCATTGAGGGAAGAAGGGTTGATGAAAAGTATAAGATAATTGAAGAACGATTAAGGGTTGTAGAAGTATGCAATATTTTCGGGGTTGATGCCTTGGAAATGTGTCTGGTACCTGATGTGGTCTTACCTCCCAAGATCAAGGCACCTGACTTCGAGAAGTATAAAGGGGTTAGTTGTCCTAAAAACCACCTCCGGATGTTCATCTGAAAGATGGTTGCCTATGCCGCTAATGAGAAGCTGATGATGCACACTTTCCAAGAAAGCCTTAGTGGGGCATCTTTGGACTGGTACATACAATTGGAGAGGGTTCACATCAAGACTTGGGAAGACCTGGCAAATGCCTTTCTGAAGTAATACAAATACAATATGGACATGGATCCTAATTGTATACAATTGCAAAAGATGTCTCAAAAAGGGAACGAATCTTTTAAGGAATATGCCCAGAGATAGAGGGAACTAGCCTCTCGTGTACAACCTCCATTGCTGGAAAGTGAGTTGGTAGATATGTTTATGGGAACACTACAAGGGCCATATTACAAAAAGATGATTGGGTATGTCTCAACTGGATTTGAGGATTTAGCTATCATTGGGGAGAGGATTGAGAATGGATTAAAAATCAGAAAGATTAGGAAGTCATCTTCCAATCAACATAACAACAAAAGGTACTCTAGAAATAACTCAAAGAAGGGGGAGGCCAACGCCATTACTACTGATAGGTATGCTCAAGTACCTTATGATCCTTATGTGGCTACTACACCTCCTAATAAAGTGCCTCCTACATCCCAAATCCAACAGCCAAGAGCGCCACCTCCGCAAAATCAACAACAATAAAGGTATCCCCGAAGGGAACAAAAGAGGCCGTGGAAGAACTTTGACCCTATACCCACCACATATACTCAGATCCTTCCTATGCTAATCCAAAAGGGATTGGTAGAAATCAAGCTGTTAGGGACCCGTCCTACACCTCTTCCTCGAGGGTATGATGCTAATGCTAGATGTGATTATCATGCTGGGTCGCGGGGGTATACGACTGAAAAGTGTTTAGCCCTCAAGTTTAGGGTGCAATATTTGCTAGACCAAAAGGTTATCAATTTCACTCACGACAATCCGAATGTAGGAGATAATCCTTTCCCAGGGCACGTTGGGGCGAATGTCAATTCCATTGAGGGGATGGGAGAAGATGTCCTGATCAAAGGGGTAGACCAAGTAAAGACCTCTATGACGAAAGTGAGGGAAGTCTTAATTAGGTATGAGGAGTTTGAAAAGCTGCACGGTGATTGCAAGGATTGCTCGTTCGATCCCGATAATTGTAAGAAGATAAAGAGAGTCCTCCAACAATTAATGGATCAAGGAATAGTACAGATCGGGCACTTAAGGAAGATGAATGAGGTGGCTGCCTTAGAATCTCGAGGGCATGTACTTTCTGAGATTCCTTACTGGAGAAGGGAAGTTTTGACTCCTATTCAAATACCAGTTCCGAGGCCTGCACAAGCACCTATTCAAATACCAGTTCTGAGGCCTGTACAAGCACCTATTCAAATACCAATTCCGATGCCTGCTCAGGCACCAATTTAAATACTTATTCCTGCACCAGCCAAAATCCCAGTGCCAGCAAAGACAGAAGGCCCTATTACCTACCATGTTCCGACACCGTTTCCATATGAAAGTACTAAGTCGGTACCTTGGAAGTACGACACTACTGCATCCGTGGGAGGGAAACCTATAGTGAAGGAGTGAAAAACACAAGAAAGGGGGTTTGAATTGGTTTTTCAAAATAAAATCGTTTCTTTGTTCTAACCCCTTTTTAAGAACTCTCTAACTTATGAGTAAGAAGCTTAGAAAGAGATAACACAATATGTTTATACTAGTTCACTTGAGAATTCCTCAAGTTAATCTAGTCCACCCGCCAAGGTGATTTCTCCTCTCTCAATCGAGGTCTTAATCCACTAATCAATCAGATTAATACAATGCACAAGCCAAAACTACTGGTGACTAACAACAACCTCTAAGACTCTCAAGTTCTAGACTTCTCAAGAGATCTAAACAAACTGGTCTCTCTTAAGGAACAACCTCTAAGACTCTAACTTGTCCTAGACTTCTCAAGAAATCTAACCACACTGGTTTTTCTCAAGGAACTTTAAATAATAGTTTGAAAAGGTTTTGTTTACAAAGTATTGCTTCTAGCACAAGCTGAATATGTAAACTATTTTACAGCACAGAAAATGACTTTTTTGAAATGATAATAGCATATATAGCATATTTGAATCGGTGAAGTTATTTTTCATTCCTTGAGTCTTCAAGTCCTTTTATAGCCGAGTAAAATGAACCGTTGAAAAGTAATCATAGCATTTTAGACTAACGGCGACTTGATGTAGACGTGGGGACAGATAAAACTTTTATGTCCTGTCTTGTCAAGATATCTTCATTAGTATTGGTTGCACTATTTTCGAGATATCTTCATTAGTATTGGTTGCACTGTTTCCAAGATATCTTCATTTGTACCGTTGTACAGTTGTACTCTGTTTCTTAGTCTTCTAATCTACTTAACTTTAGAGGCTTCTGCGAGCTTGAGTAAGAAGGGAAAACATAGCTTGGTTCTTAAGATCTTCAAGTCTTGGAGTCCTCAGAGCTGCGCCTTCGGAGTCTTCAGCACTTGATCTTTAGAACCTTGTTTGCTTAGAATGTTGTCTTCAAATTGTCAGAGGCTTCTGATGGTATTTAGTTGAAGCATGAGTAGAGACTATAGTTGGGTCTTCAGAACCTTTATCTTAAAGAGCATAAGTCTTCAGTATCTGAACTTCGTTCATCAAAACCTCAGTCTTTAGAACTTCAGAACTTGTTCTCTTTACATATTATATCAGAGTCTTGCAGTCTTCAGATTCTCCTGAAGTAATTTCTGTTATATAGCACATCAAGTGTAGGCAAAATATTTTCTTTTAATATCATATTCACGCCATTTAACGGAAGCAGAACCTGTTTGTTAGATTCTCACAAATAACAAACATTAGACTTAAAAATTGTTCATACAAACATACTTGTTTGATATCATCAAAACTCAGAGGTATTAATGCAGAACCAACTGTTGTTCTCACAATCTCCCCCTTTTTGATGATGACAAAACTATGTATTTTGATGACACAATTTTGTACATACACAAGGGTAATCGAAATAAGAAGGTTAAGAAATACTTATCCTTTACATGAGATACTCCCCCTGAATCTCAGACTGGGTGAAGATTAAATATCCTGACTTGTGAATTTTTCGAGACGGACTCCCCCTGATTCCAAAAGGTCAGATACTGAAATCTTCATAGTCTTGATTCGATTATAAACTTGATCTTTTAGAGTTTGATATGAACTTAGATTGTCATCTCAGAGCCTTGTTCTTTATCAACACTCAAGGACTTGATTTCTTTATCGACTTTATGATGCTTAATCAGATTAGAACTCTTGAAAAAAAATGACAGAGGAAAGCATCTAACAGAAATAACACTTTACTGGTTAGACTGTAAACAACTTGTTATTCAGAAATTGACTTTAAGAACCAAAATTTCGCATTCATTACTTCTCCCCCTTTTTGTCATTATCAAAAAGATATTTTCTTAAAAACAAAGGGTGAAAAACAAAATCCTATAGATTTATCCTAAGTGCCTAAGATTTAGGGGTTTAATGATTGCCAGAGGACATCTTGTCCAGAATTTGTTGAAGCAAGTTCTGAACATTTGTATTAACAACCTTTTGTTCTGCAAAATTTTCTCTGAAAATCTGTTGTTCTCCTCTGATTTCTTTAATTGCGTTTTCCAAATGCACCACATCAGGTTCAGGTGAGGAAACAACTAAGGCGTCTTGCTTAGCTTTTTCTAAAGCTTCAGCTTCTTTTGCCAGCTTGACTTCTTCTTCTGCAAGAAGTCTTGCTTCTTCAGCAGCTTTTGCTTCAGCCTCTCTTTGCTTAGTCACTAGAAGATTGAATTTTTTTATCCTTTCCTCAGCCTCTTCTCTTGCTTTCACCAGTTCAACTCCAGCTGCTTTAGCAGCTTCAGAGAACCTAGACATTCTTACAAATTCAGTGTCTAACCACTTCTGAAATGCGTCCCAAGAATTTACAAGCTCCACAGGCTTGACACTTGTCCTGGTCTCTGCTAGTAGCTTTGCTACTTTCTCCAATGCCTTTTCGTGAAATATGCTAATAAATTCATCAATGGTTTTTGAAGGGGATCTTTCATAGATGACCAAGGCCAGGTTGGATTCAGCAGTACTTGTTTCAGAAGGGTTGGGTTCATCAGATGAATCAATTTCAGGTTGAGTGGGTTCAGGATTTGGTTGAGATGAATTGGTTTCAGTAGTATGAGAAGAGAGCTCAAAAGTTTCTAATTCTAAAGGAGATTCAGAAGTGGCTATTTCAAGGGGTTGAACTCTCGTTTCTTCAGATGCTGGTTCAGGAGGATCAAAGTGTTGGGTTGAGGATTCAACAATGGTTTTCTGATGAAAAGCGTAGGACATTGGTGAGACAAGTATATCTGGTTGGATGAGTGAGGTGGTTGTAGATGAAGTGTATGTAGGAAAGGCTTCAGATTGGATGGGTGTACTGATTGATGGAAAGGAAATTTGTGGAATAGTAGTTGTTTCAAATACATGAATAGAGGTTGTTGGTGGTGGAATTGAAAACGTTGGTGACTTGAAGCTAACTTGTGGATTTGAGGTGGGAATGAAGGTAGTTTATTGAGACGATGATGAAACAGTGACAGGTTCAACGTCAACTATTGAAATAGAAGAAGTGATGACAGACTTACTAGTTCTTTTAGAGTGAGAATCTTGAGCAGAAGTCTTGGAGGTTCCTGACTTGTTAGCCTTCTTCTTTTTCTTGGGTTCTGGATCCTCTTCGATTAGCTTCCTTTTTCCTCTACTGGGCTCAACTTCTTCAATTCTGACTTTAGACACGTCTTGTCCTTCTTTTTCCATTACAACAATAAGTGCAGTAATAATTTCCTTGTTTTCACAGTTATCAAAAGAGGGATAGTCTTTCACCTGAATTCTGCTTTGTATCACACTTTCATGAGGGATAACCATAGGTTTAAGTTGAACCTCTTTGATTATTTTCATATGTTTCAGGGTAGTGGCATTTAAAGACTCTCCAATGCTTGGAACCAAATATTCTGTATATCTGGCTTCTTTAATCAGATAATCCACTAGACCGCTTTCAACAAAAATGTCAGAGAGCAATCTCCCAAAAGGAATGTAGGTTGGAATCTTCTTTGTAGGAGAATTCGTTGTTCTGGATTTGCAGACTTTGTCTCTTAGACAGGAAAACAGGATGAAGGGCAAATTCATTTTCTTCCTTTTATGCAAACAGTACAACATGTTCCTTTGAGTAGTATTGAAGTAGTCTGCGGAACTCTTCAGGGGTCTTGGGTTGATACAACCAAGAATGATCTTGTGCCACATTCTCAGTTTATCATGCAAGTCTATACTTTTATAATCTGTTTTCTTAGATTGATAGTTCGTAAAGATTTCTTTGCTGATGGCAATGTCAGATTTTTCGAGCTTTCCATAGACTCGTTTCCCTTCCAAAAACTTCATTTCTAGAAAATCTGAAATCGACTTTTCAGTAATGATAATCCCCTTTTCCATAACAAAGGAGTCAACATGAAAATCCTCAGTATCGGCCATTCTCCAGAAGTCTTTTACAAGGGATTCATAGATAGGGCCTTTACGCCTTTCAAAGTAGTTATTCCATCCTGACATTTGAGTTCGGCAGAAAGATCAAGCCCATTGTTTGCAAGATTCTGGAAATCCACATGCAGTTCCTTGAGAACAGTTAGTTCGTCTGCAGGACGTACACACGTAACTGCTGTATTTCTTTGAGTAACATTGTTGTTCAGTATTTCGGGGGGTGTTTTTTATCGTATCCACAGGGATTGTGCGATATTTTGATGCTTGCCGTTCAATAGTCGAAACATTTTAAGTTAAGGAGTTTCAAATGATTCTTGGTTTTATTTAACACAAATTTGTAGCAAAGAGTAAATTTTGAGCAAAGATGTTGTAAGTTTTAGAAAAGCATGTCAAGATTAGGTTTCGCTGATCCTTTTCATACATATCCAATTAATCAAGCATATGAACTCAGTTCCGACCAATACAATTGCATATCCTCTCAAATAAGTTTATGTCTAAAGCAAATTCGTGAGTATTGTTGTTTAGACCGTTAGATGATGTCTCACGCTAACAATCGAAACAACAATCGTTAAGATCAACACAAAGCGAATAACAAATCCCAAATCTATGTCTAGAGTTTGGTTTTTAAGAGATGAAAATATTAGGTCATGATTTGTAAAATCTATGTCTAGAGTGATACAAACCACACATACATCATTAATAACAAATAACTTCATCTATATTGATCATAAACCTTGTTTATATACAAAAGATCAAAAGAAATACATATGATCAAGATCAACTACATCTAACCTTAACACAAAAGTCTTTAGCTACTCATTCTCATGGTAGCTTGGATGACAAGTTTCAAGAGGAGATGAAAGAACATCCGAGTCGAATAATCGAGATTGGATGTGACTTCAGCTTCTCTATGTGAAAATTCACTCTTGGATGATCAAAGTTCAGAAAAATATGTTTTTGTGTGAAAATGTCAAGTTATGATCCCAATAAAAACTGAAAATATATTTATAATACATTTGGGATCTGCTATATTCACACTGCGAATGAATCATTCGCCTAGCAAATGAAAGAAAATGGCACCCTAAGTGCCTCTGAAAGTTAAACCGCCCCAGCCTGTCCTCGCGGGTTCGCATTGCGAACCATTCATTCGCAAAGTGAACCATTCGCCAAAACCCTTGCAATGCGAATTTTGGGTCCTTTTTCCACTGCCTCTATTCTCCAGGTACTTCGCAAAGCGAGCAAACCAGCGAACCTTCGCTGGGAGTTCGCAAAGCGAACTTTAGGTTCTTTTCCCTCTGCCACATTCTGGAGCTATTCGCTGGGAGACTCGCTGCTGTTCGCAAAGCGAACCTTCGCTGGCTCCTTCGCCAGAGTTTGCAAAGTGAACACTCTGTTGTTTTCCTATTTCTGTGGCAGCTTGTATCATCTCTTTGTGTCTCAATTCTTTGATCAATTAGTGCACTTTTCTGCACAATAACACACACATTACAAGCGCCAAAGGTATAAATACAATGTATGAAGAACGACAACAATTCACTCCTACTATTCACAATTAAACATAGAAAAGTGTTGAAAAATGTCAAGTATCATATACATATATGAAGCATGTTTGACATCTAACAAACTCTCCCCAACTAACTCTTTGTTTGTCCTCAAGCAAAGTATGCCTCTCATTGACACAAGAGGATTTGCTCGAGCATGACAATCAAACCAAGTAAGGATAAATGGCTCAAATAAACAACAATTATCGCAAAGCACAATTACACAATCCTAGAATCGATAATGCAAAAAAACTTGATTCTAACAACAAATTTCAGACAATGTTTCAAGAGACAACTAAATCATCATGCACATGTCATTCTAACACTCCTCTATGAAAAAAAGGATTGAAGGAAAACGCGCACGCAAGCACGGGAAAATTCCGCTCAAATGACAAATGAAGCAAATACTAAGCAATTCATACAATATCTAATCAATCATAAGAAATCATGGAAACAACAGATCACTAAGGGCTTTCATCGGTTGTAACTTGGCCGAGGTTAAAAACAAGGGACATATATACACGGCCATTGAAACAAGAAAGGTTAAAGACAATGAAGAGCATTTCTATTTCAAAATTTTCTATCTTGTTCAATCTTTATTTCTTTCTTTCACAATGCATTATCTTCTTTTGATTATCTTTTTTTTTTCTATACATTTTTTTTTTCAATTTCTTTGTCTAAGAATGCATTGTATCACCAAATCCCTTTTCTCTTTTCAAAATAAACCATTCTCCCCAACTTCAACATTGCCATAATCTTTGCTTAAATGCTCTTCAAAATAGGTTAAAATCGGGTTCATGATTCAATCACAATTTTCAGCTCAAAAGAGGTTTCAAATATGCGCACACTCACAAGGTGAATTTAAATGTTTTTGGAATGGTGGTTATACTCGAAGTGCAAAAACATTGCCTTGATCATTTCTATGCTTCCACAAATTCAAAACAACAAGCAAGATAAAGCATGAATTATAAGTATCAAACAACATTCATCATCAATCCAAAGCATTTAGTATACATGGAAGTTTCTCACTTTTGTGATTTTTGGACCTAAATGACACAAGCAATCAAATGGAGTTGTAACAGGAAACAAAATTTTCATTTGTACAAGGACAACAAAGTTCTAATTCATTATAAATTCTAGAACTAGGTAACTATGTACCTTTCCACAACATCATGCTTAAGGTACTATCATCGCCATCCAACTTGGAAGAATCTTCTTTGATGATCACTCAACACCAACCTAAATTCCTTCCACAAATCATCCAAAAGTTGGAAATATTGAATTTCCACATGCATGCCAACATAAAGCAATAAAAAACATATCAACAACTTAAGAGTTGAGCATTCGTAAACTGAAGAACTCAACACTTAATAACAATATTTAAAATAGGAATATTAGTAAAATTAAAAACATAAAATTTTTTACTGGAAAACAACATGCATTACTAGGAATAATAAAAATGTACTGGTGTGAAAACACCTACAAAGTCAAAAGTACCATAGCGGTACTAGTACATCAATCCAAAATAATCCACAAAGTGGATAAAGTACATCAATAACAACTAAAAATAAAAAACTAAATACAAGAAAACTTCACTTTGATGCTAAAAGGAAGTACAAAATCATCATCTCCAAAAACTCAGTCCTCCTCGGACTCTGTAGGATACACCTCAGTCTTCTTTCCTCCCTCCGAGCCAGATACCTCAACGTCTTCATCGTCACCCTCCTCATCAACATCATCATCAGCAAGACCAGCCGCATCCTCTCCCCCTCTGAATACTGGCCGGGCCTCAGGCCAACCAGCGTGTGCTAGAAACTGCTCCCTCGACATCATAGAATGCTCAGCAGCGGGATCACGAATCTGAAGCTGGAGTACCTGCATAGAATCATGTAAGTCTAACATGGTGCGCTGAGAAGCCGCTGTAACGCCCCGATTCCAATTATTCCCATTTTGTTGAGTCTTTTATTTAAATTGAGTGATAAATTATTTTATTTGTGAAATTGGTGTGTTAATATGCTATGTTGACATGTCGTGATATTTTACCGTTTTTGAGAGTTTTCGGGGAAATTATAATGGAGGGTATTGTAGACATTTCTCAATTAATGGTAAGTTAGAAATTTAGTAAAATTGTTAGAAAAGTGTTTAAGTGTTGAATTTTGTGAGAAAATGAATTAATTGAATTTGTGTAGAAAATAAGAAAAAGAAATAGAAAAGAAAGAAAAATGAGATAAGAAAAGAAATAGGAGAGAAAGAGAAAGAAAAAGAAAAATAGAAAGAAAGAGGAGAGAAAGAAAGAGGAAGAGGAGAAAAGTGAAGAAAGCTTGGGGAAACTAGGAAATCATCAAGAACAATCATCTAGTAAGCTTGGAATCCGGGTAAGGGTGTGAAATCTTATTATCTTATCAATGTGTATCATTATGTATGATTGTATTGTTGTTGTTGTGGATTTTTATGAGTTTTTGTATAAATCTATATTTTGTAAAATTGCTTGGAAATCGATTAATTGTGGTTGAATCATGTTGTTAGTGTCCATAATTGTTGGTATATGATAGATACTTGTTATTGGACATTGTATTGGCAATTTTCTAGTGTGTAGGTGAGATTTGGGGTGTTTTGGATTGGAACCCGTAAGCAAAAATTATGCAGAAAATTTTTCTGTTTTTTCCAGGTCAAACGCGTATGGGGCATGTTCATACGCGTATGAACCTTGGCAATACGCGTATGGTGGGCGAGCCATGGGCCAATACGCGTATGGGTTGCTTGTTTTCTCGGTCATCTGCCCATTTGCGTATGATACGCGTAGCATTTTAGGCCGTACGCGTATGGATCAGGTCATTACGCGTATGGGAATTTCAACGTGGAATTTGGGAAAAATGGGTCTCTGCCCGTACGCGTATGACATGTGCCCGTACGCGTATGGCCAGAAGAGTTGTAAAAATGGGATTTTTCAAAATGTGTTTTTCGTTTCCGTCCGTAACTTTTGTTCCGATTATCCGATTTTTACATTCTTGGTATCGTTGTAAAGCTATTGAGCTGTACTATATGATTATGATGAATTGGAAATTGTTAACCGATTAAATAAGTCGGGAATAGTGTCATTTAACGACTTTTACCGTTTTGAATGTGTGTTTGGATGTGAATCATACAATAGTGCATTGAGGTGAATGTATATAAATTGTATGTGATTGAATGAGATGAATGCATGATTATATTGTGAATATGTATGCATTTCGAGAATGTCTTGAGTCATTTGCATGTGAAGCATAATGATGTGCATTCTTGTGTTGAGGGATTCTAATGAGAACCCGATATAACATCGTGTGCCTTAAAAATAAGAGGTGTGAGCGATCGGATGGATCGTGTGCCTTAAAAATAAGAGGTGTGAGCGATGGGTATAGAGGATCGTGTGCCTTATACAAAGAGGTGTGAGCGATCGAGTCGTGTGACTTATACAAAGAGGTGTGAGCGATCCATAAACATCGTGTGCCTTAAAAATAAGAGGTGTGAGCGATCAGATCGGATCATGTGCCTTAAAAATAAGAGGTGTGAGCGATGGGGAACATCGTATGCCCGACGGGGAGTTACAGTGATGTAACGAGCGATGGTTCCAGCAGAGTTCCTGAGTGAACTAGTGTTGAGAAATGATTGAGTCGGTACCGCATTGCATTTGCATAGAGTCGTGAGTCGGTCTCTATGATTTGCATTTATCATCTTTATAATGGTGCATTGATGAATGAACATAAATGTGTATGTTTATGAGGAATGATAAGAATTGTGAAAGTATGCATGATGTATATGCTTGGTTTATATATATATATATATATATATATATATATATACATTGTGATGTATATGAGTGAGTTGTGATGAATTGTGGTGAGAATGTGGAATATGTGTATTTTTATGCCAAGATATATAATTATATGCATTGTTATTATAATAATATTTCTCACCCTTCTGCTGTTTTATGATGCTCTATGAGGCATTGCAGAGTAGGTATGCTGGTGGTCTTTTTGTGAAGAGTGTCTTCATTCTTTTGGTCGGTCGACTCTGATATGTAGCACCGGGTAGCTAGGAGGCTATGATTCTTTTGTGATACATTTGTATATGTATCTTGTTGATGAATGTTTATGTAAACATGAATTATGTTGGTGGATAATACTTGATGATGTATATATGTTAGTTGTTATTCAATGTTTAGATTTTCCGCTTTTATTCTAAATATTGAGATGTGGGTGTAAAGACTAAGTTCCTCTGTTGCAAAGTTACCCCACTGTTGCATATCAATTGTTGAGCAGGTGTTGAATGTTTTAATTTAATGTATAATGTGACATACCTCTTTTATACCATGTTTATAATTATACTCTGACGAAATTTTTAACATGTGCCTAAATGATTATGTGATTATTTGGGGGTATAGAAAGGGGGTGTTACAGCCGCCATCCAGTCCCAGTTGTACTGGCAGATCTCTTGCTGATAAGGATAAAAAATTTGTGACCCAGAAGCATCTCCACCACTTGTGCCGGCCTCAGCACCAGCACCAGTTGACTCACCCCTAGTCCCCTTTGGCTTGCAGAATTTGTCGACATACCTATCATCAATAGCCGACGGGATCGTGATCTGGCGGCGTGTAGGAATATCAACCCCAGCTTCTGCACACAATGTCATGATAAGACAAGGGAATGTGATAGGGGCATTTTTCCGAGAAACGTTACCCCCTAGGCCACTCTCCACAATTGCCCTTATCTCATCGGCAATTATACTCGCCACATCAGTCTGCATATTTGTTAAGATACTACGAACTAGGTGAGATAATGGAATAGTGATGGTTGAGGAATGCGATTTTGGCTTGATATTGGTTACAACCAAAAGCAATATAAGCAGAGCCAAAGGTTGCATATCCTCCCGCCGGTACCTAATAGCAACCCCAGATGGGTTGAGCTCAACATTCTTACCCGGGCGCAAAAGATCTCTGATCATTTGAGGGATATCTCGGTGAAGGTGAAGATCCCTATGATAATCATCAATCTCACTGGCTCGTAATGGCAGAGGACTTCCAAGAACAGTACTTATGGTCCTACGGTCAAATCTCATAGTTTTCCCCCCAACTTGAGTCGTCCAACTAAACAGGTTGCCATCATCAGGGAGGGCATTCGCATAGAACTCCCGGACAATTTCCACATTATAACTATCGATTGGAGTTATCAGCCGATCCCATTTTTTTGCTTCCAAGAGCGCAGCCACAGCTTGATAACTCCCTTGTTCACTTAAATTGAACCTCTTCTCAGCCAAAATTGTTCTTTTTTCCAATATCAGATATCTCGCAGCTTGCTTGGCTCTTTTAAATTGAGTATCATCGAACCGAATCAGCACTTGTCGCGATGTGGTTGATTTTCGTTTTTTAGCGGGATTAGTCTTTGGCCCCATCTGCATACATCAACACACAAAACAACGCAAAGCACCAAAACAACTCATTTAGAAATTAGAAGCCAATAAAAATCAGAACTGAAAGTACATAAAAAAAATTCAAAAATCTGATATGTTCGCTGCAATATTCTCACTGTGAAGGCTGACAAAAATTCGCCCCATATTCGCTTTGCGAAGGTCTGGCGAATGCTCGCCCAAGTTCGCAAAGCAAACAGAACAGCGAACACGCGAAAAATGCAGAAAAACAACAGCTATGCTTCCTATCTTCAGAGCTCCATTTATCTTTTATCATTCCTATTCTAAAACTTGCAGAAAATTTAACATGCAATGACTCAAGCCATAAAACAGAAATCAAACCTTAAGATTACAAATGTCCCTAATGTACATCACAACCCTAACCATATCTAACAGAAAATAGCATGGAAAAAGAGATGCACACCTGAACTGGACAAAGGAATTGGAGAAAGTTTTGTGAAATTTGAACACAAGAACACGTGAGAAATTTTTCTTCTTGAGAGGGTATGTTGTGTTGGTTGAAAGAGAGTGACAAGAGTGGGAGTAGGGTTTTTTCCCTTCCAATGTTCAGCAATTGAAATGGGTATTGGGCCCAAGTGTTGGCCCACCCAAACAATTAAAACCCCTTTTTTTTTGAGGTGGCAGCAGCAGATCTCCCCTGTCTCGCTGGGTTCGCAAAGCGAACTGGCTGGCGAATGCTCGCCCGAGGTTCGCAAAGCGAACCCCACCAAACAAGACAGATTTTACAATTTTTTTTTTTCTTCTGCCTTGCTGCCACTTCTTATTTATTCAACTATCACGCATCATATAAACAGCAAATGAAAGCATAAATACTTACAATGTTAGGGTGCCTCCCAACAAGCGCTTGTTTAACGTCGGCTAAGCTAGACGGTCCATTGCAACCTCAAGGATCATAAAACGGCACAACGGAGGGATTCCGCTCGAAATCACCGCCGAGATAAATTTTTAACCTTTGACCATTTACAGTCCAATTCTCCTTTGACTTTGTGTCTTCAATGATTATTGCCCCATATGACTTGATCTCCCGAATCCGAAATGGACCAGACCACTTAGATTTCAATTTACCTGGGAACAATTTTAATCGAGAATTGAAAAGTAGGACCAGCTGCCCTACTTCAAACTATTTGGTCACTATTTTCTTGTCATGGTAAGTTTTGACTCGATCTTTGTAAAGCTTATTGGAATCATACGCTTGGAGACGCAATTCATCCAATTCATGCAATTGCATTTTTCTTCTGTCACCGCTCAAAGTTGGCTCAAAATTCAGAAATTTCAAGGCCCAAAATACCTTATGCTCCAACTCGACCGGTAAATGACAATTCTTACCATAGACAATTTTAAAAGGTGTGAGACCAATCAGAGCTTTAAAAGCCGTCCGATAATCCCACAGAGCATCATCGAGCTTATTTGACCAATCCTTCCTTGAGGATGACACAATTTTTTCCAAAATTCTTTTAATTTCCCGGTTCGATACCTCCGCTTGCCCATTAGCCTGAGGATGATATGGTGTTGCAACTTTGTGCTTAACATATTGCTCCAAGGCTTTTTCAAGCTGAGTGTTGCAAAAGTGGGATCCTCCGTCACTTATCAACACTCGCGGAGTACCAAATCGAGCAAAAATGTTTCTTTTCAAAAATTTTATCACAGTTTTTCCGTCAGCCTTAACACATGCTATTGCCTCTACCCATTTGGAAACGTAATCAACTGCGACCAAAATATACTCGTTGGAAAATAAAGATGGAAAAGGTCCAACAAAGTCGATTCCCCAACAATCAAACACTTCAATTCCCAATATATTTTGTAAAGGCATTTCATGCCGCTTTGAAATTCCACCACTTCTTTGACACTTGTCACAACTTTGGGCATGTGCATGCACATCTTTGAATAAAGAAGGCCAATAAAAGCCCGACTGAAGGATTTTCGTTGCCGTTCTTAATTCGTTAAAATGTCCTCCATACGGAGAGTTGTGACAATGCCAAAGTATGTTAGTGGCTTCATTAATTGACACACATCTTCTCAAAAGGTTGCCGACACCAAGCTTAAACCAATATGGTTCATCCCAAACAAAAGACTTGGCGTCCGACAAAAATTTCTTTTTCTGATGGTGAGTTAGACCATCCGGTATTAATCCTGCGGCTTTGTGATTAGCCATGTCGGCGAACTATGGTCTAACTTGTACCATATACAATTTTTCATCCGGAAATTCCTCTTTGACCTCTACTTCCGTTTTGGTCACTTCCACATTTACAAGGCGGGATAAGTGATCCGCCACCAAATTCTCGGATCCCCTCTTGTCACAAATTTATAAATCAAATTCTTGTAACAAAAGGATCCAACTAATTAGCCTTTGTTTAGAATCGGGCTTAGTGAGCAAATACTTAATCGTCGTGTGATCCGTGTAAACGACAACTCGCGACCCAATTAAATAAGAACAAAAATTTTCCAATGCATACACTATCGCAAGCAATTCTTTTTCAGTTGTTGCATAGTTTATTTGAGCTTCATTTAAGACTTTGCTCGCATAGTGTATAGCATGAAAAACTTTTGTTTTCCACTGACCCAAAACGGCACCCACCGCATAATCGCTCGCATCACACATGAGTTCAAAATCCATTTTCCAATTAGGTGCGATGATTATGGGTGAGGTAGTCAAACTTTTCTTTAGAAAATTAAAAGTAAACATGCAAGATTCATCAAAATCAAAGTACTTATCTTTGTTGAGCAAATTGCTCAAAGGTTTTTCTATCTTCGCGAAATCCTTGATGAACCTCCGATAGAATCCCGCATGTCCGAGAAAACTACGGATGCCTTTGACATTAGTTGGAGGAGGCAACTTTTCAATCACTTCAATTTTTGCTTGATCAACCTCAAGACCTTTAGAGGAAACTTTGTGGCCAAGCACAATCCCCTCCGTAACCATAAAATTACACTTCTCCCAGTTCAATACCAAATTCGTCTCAACACACCGTTCAAGAACGGCCTCCAAATTTCTCAAACAAAGATCAAAAGACGCTCTGAAAACGGAGAAGTCGTCCATGAATACCTCCATAGATTTTTCAATAAGATCGGAGAAATTTGATTGAACACAACGTTGAAACGTTGCCGGTGCGTTGCATAGACCAAACGACATCTTTCGGTAGGCAAAAATCCCAAAAGGACAAGTGAATGCCGTCTTCTCTTGGTCATCCAGGTCAACCGAAATTTGGTTATACCCGGAGTAACCATCCAAAAAGCAATAGAATTGTTGTCCCGACAATCTTTCTAACATTTGGTCCATAAACGGAAGTGGAAAATGGTCTTTTCTTGTAGCGGTGTTTAGCCTCCTATAATCTATACACATCCTCCAACCCGTCACCGTTTTTGTCGGAATCAACTCATTTTTTTCATTTCGGATCACGGCCATTCCTCCTTTTTTAGGCACAACGTGGACCGGACTTACCCAAGGACTATCGGAAATTGGGTAAATCATACCAGCATCCAAGAGCTTGACAACCTCTTTTCTTACTACTTCTTTCATTGTTGGATTCAAACGGCATTGCGGTTGAGCAACCGGTTTAAAATCCTCTTCCATGAATATGCGATGCATACAATAAGAGGGACTTATTCCTTTTAGATCGGAAAGAGTCCATCTCATTGCTTCTTGATTTTTCTTTAAAACTTGAATTAACCGGTTTTCCTAATTGGTAGATAAAATGTTGCTAATGATAACCGGTTTGTTACAACCGTCATTAAGGAAAACATATTTCAAATTGGAAGGTAACACCTTCAATTCAAGTTGAGATTTCGCATCACTCACCTCTTTTTTTAACACTTCCTCTTCACACTCCCATGGTTGCAACTCCTCTAAAGATTCAAGTTCCTTTAAACACTCTTCAAGTGCTCTTTCTTCTTCATCGAAGAATACTTCAAAGGAATCATCAAGAGCTCTTTGCAAAGGGGACACTATATGAACTCGCTTTGTGACATCCATTATTGCTTCTTCCGTTGCGTCTATTCTAAAACAGTCACCTTTGTCATTCTTGTGTTTCATGGCCTCAAATAGATTGAAATAAACCTCCTCATCTTGGACTCTAACCTTCATGAGACCGTCGTCCATATCAATTTCCATTCTAGCAGTTTTCATAAACGGTCTTCCAAGAATTAATGGAGCATCTTCATCTTCCTCAATTGCAATTACCACGAAATCAATAGGAAATAAGAATTTGTCCACTTTAACCAATACATCTTCCGCTACACCATGAGGATGTGTAGTGGACTTATCAGCAAGTTGCAATGTCATTTGAGTGGATCTCAATTCCATATGTCCCAACCGTTTCACAATAGACAAAGGTATCAAATTGATACTAGAGCCCAAATCGATCAACCTGTTGCCTACATAGATATTTCCTATTGTAACCGGCAAGGTGACTCGTCCCGGATCACGTTCTTTCCTCGGGAGAGTACGTTGAATGATAGCACTACAACTAGCATCCATCATGATAGTATCTTGATCTGTATACCTCTTCTTTTTTGTTAGAATATCCTTCATAAATTTCGCATATTTCGGCATTTGCTCCAAAGCTTCGGAAAATGGAATGTTTATTTGTAATTGTTTGAAAATATCCATAAACTGAGCATAATGCCTCACACTATCTTTCTTTGAAGGAGCATGAGGATATTGTAAATGTTGGATCGGAATATTATTCAACGGTTCCTTCCCCTTTCTAGTTTTTTTCAATTTTTCTTCTCTCTTACTTTTTTCTTCTTCCTCACTTTTTCTCATTTCATTTTCAACTAAATCACCCTCAACATTTTTTTCTACTTCAATCTCATCACTATCTTTTTCTTTTTCAACTACTTCCTCCTCCTCCACTACAACTTCACCTACACCCATGTCAATCTCTCTTCCACTTTTTTGACCTTATCACCACCTAGCAGATTTTGTTTCGACAATTTGACCATGCCTCTTTCACTGACATGGCCAAGTCTCTTATGCCATAGCTCAGTCTTCGACACAGGTTTCGTGGATGCCACAACTGTTGAACCACTTACAACCTCAACCTCAAGGGTATACAAGCCTTGTTTCTTCACGCCTCTCAAGACTTCCTTTGAACCCTTCATTACCCTTAGGATGTTTTGCTCTCCTTTTAAAACATATCATTTCTTGTCGAATTCACCAAGAGAAATCTAATTCCTCTTAAGATCAGGTATATATCTGACATCAGTCAATAGCCTTATTGACTCATCGTGGAGCTTGAATCTCATAGATCCAATACCTGCAATTTTGCAAGCTTTGTTGTTTCCCAGCAACACTAATCCACCATCTTGATCACACAATTCTACAAACACGTCTTTGTTTGGAGTCATGTGTTAAGTACACCCTGAATCCATAATCTACTCCTTGCTAGAGTCACTTCATGAAACCACTAGGACATCAGATGATTCATAACCATCTTACACAATGGCTGCATTACCATTATCTTTTCCACCATGATTGTTCAGTCGATCAGGGAATACTTTTCTTGTATGACCCTCCTTCTTACAATGATAACATTTAATAGTAGGAGCATTACCACCATAAGAATTCTGTATAACTTTACCCTTATTCTCAAACCTACAATCTTTCTTCAAGAATTTCCCCTTAACGAACAAACCTTCACCAATAGAAGATAGCTTATGCTCATTTCGTTCATTCAAATCCTTAGAGTACAAGGCAGATTGAACATCTTCAAAGGTCAACGACTCTCTTCCATACAAGAAATTTTCTTTGTCATTAGCATGAGACTTAGGTAAAGAGCACAACATCAGCAACGCTTGATCTTCATCATCAATCTTGACCTAAATATTTTAAAGATCAAGAATTAACTTGTTGAACATATCCAGCTGCTCAACCAAGGCTTTGTCTTCACTCATATTGAATGAATACAAAGCTTGTTTCAGGTAGAGACGATTAATCAACGATTTCGTCATGTATAAACCTTCAAGTTTTGTCCATACACCCGTTGATGTTTTCTTCTTTGAAACCTGTCAAAGAACCTTATCACCAAGGCTTAATACAATGGCATTGTGGGCTTTTTCGACCATCGTTGTCTTCTCATTCTTTGATAGGGCGGCGTCTATTTTCTCCGAACCTTTCAATGCTTCTAACAAACCCTATTGAACAAGAATGACTTTCATCTTCAAGCGCAACAAATCGAAATTATTCACACTGGTGAATTTATCAATCTCATACTTTGTTGACGACATCTTCTCCTCCACGTTCACTACACCAGTTTGTTGTGAATTGATGTCGTAAAAACACCAAAATATGAGAAAAAGATTGAGTTTCTTGAACAAACGCAAGAAACCCTATTAGGTTTTACAAAGGGAGAGAAGAAGGAAGAATGAGAATAAGAATTGGTTAAATCTGTTTTTCTAATCACTTTCTGAATAAGGGTTCAAAGATTACAAGTGAATACCAACAATTAACCTTTCTTAACAACCTGAGAGAACTAGTCTATTTATAGACTACTAAGCTAACTTAGGCTACAAGCTTACTTAACAATTAGGCATACAATTAAGGCCCAATTCGACATGCTAACTTAAACACAAAGCTAACATATTTTGACAACATGCTTGAAAAGTCTTCGACTCCAGCATGCACAACTTCTATCGAACCATGAAACTACCCTTGTTGACACTAGAGTTCGATCCAAAATACCACAATTAGGAAATGTGTGTGGATACTCAGTTAGTGGTGTGTTAGTATATGCAGGTTTAGTGTCAATAGTCTAGTTCAGATTGTGTTTGAACAAGATTTGTTCATGTCATATATTCCTTGGGTTTTGATGATAACAAAGTATTAAAAGAACAGTGGTGTTATATAATGTGTGTTCCGAGTATACAGGTTCTAATGCTTAAAGTTATGTATTCAAAATATGATATATATATATATATATATATATATATATATATATATATATATATATATATATAAAGACGCACTTGAGAGAAGATGAATTACTAGCTTCTGGTGGTGCAGAATGTGAAGAACACTCTCTTAAGGATGTCTGGTGTAGACTCTGAAGCTAAAGGTCTTAGCATCAGAAGAAGCAACATATTGTCTCTACACTTGGTGAATGTAATTAGCTTTTGGTGATCATTAAGAATTAGTGATAAAGCTAAAGCTATTCGTACTGCTGAAAGCAACCTGCATTGTCAAATTAGTTCGTCATCTAGAGTCTAAGTTCACAGTGCTCAAGAAGAGTTTGACATGCTTTACAGATATCTACTCTCAAAGGCTCTATAGTACAAGATTATAGAAGACATAATGGTGAAATGTGTTGCACAATGGATTAAGATCTTTTGGTGTATCTCTCTTCAATGTCTCTTGTACTATGAAGACACAAAGATACGTGTTCAAGTTATCTCCTCCAATGGCTATTTTTCTACAACTGCTATATAAGCTACTGAAGATTCAAACTGAAGTCTTGAACAAGGGAGTAATCAAAAGGGAAAATATAGAAGGAAATCCAGGAAGGATATAAGTGTTCTACACTTTTGTTTGGATGGAGGAATAACAAGATCATACAATAAGCAATGCAATCAAGTATGCAGATTTTCTGTTATATGTTGTAAATTGTAATAAGCCTTAAGATTTCTTAAACATTGAATATCTTATAAATCTTAAGTGCTTAAAGGTCTTTGTTAAGGTGATTACCCTGTACCTCTGATAATTGTATCAAGTACACCTTGTTCTCTATTTTGCTAAACATGAATGTTTAGTAGTCTAGATAAAGTATCTTGCTATGTGCTTGAGCAGCAAAGTCTCTTGATGAGAAGCTTGAGCAGAGTAAGTGTCCTGCTATGTGCTAGAGCATTGAAAGTCTTAATTAATTGTTGATTGAGCAGAAAACTTGAATCTGTGGAATTTTAAGCAAGGAAGTCTTAGACTGTGAGTCTGAGCAAGGAAGTCTTAGGCCTGAGGGGCTTGAGCAGAAGTTTTGGGTTTGTGGAACCTGAGCAAGGAAGTCTTGAATTTGTGGAACTTGAGCAAGGAAGTCTTGGGACTGAGGGGCTTGAGCAGAAGTCTTGGATTCATGGAATCTGAGCAGGGAAGTCTTGGACCGAGGGTCTGAGCAGAAGTCTTGAGTTTCAGGGGCTTAAGAAGTGAAGTCTTAAGTTCGTAGAACCTGATCAGAAGTCTTGGACCTGAGGTATTTAAGCAGGAAGTCTCGAGCTGAGGGTCTGAGCAAAGAAAAGTCTTATGCTTAAGTGCACAAGAGATTGTAATCATGTTTTTATTATAGTGAAAATCTCTTGTGCTTCAAGGGAACTGGACTACTCTTATTTTGGAGGAACTAGTAGAAATTTATGTGTGTTTTGTTATTATTTATTTGCTTTTGTTAACATCCATTACAACGTATAATCATAATATCAGCACCAGTTTATATTCTGAACTCTGATCAGACGCAAACTACAGAAACAAAAAACACAATTCAACCCCTTTTTCTTGTGTATTTTTCTCACCTTCAGTTGGTATTAGAGCATGGTCTGTGTATAACACTTAACAGTGGCGCATATAATGATCTAATGAGAAAAGTATGTCTTTTAAAGACTTTTCTTCAAGAAGGAGTCAAGTGCCACATGAAAAATATTACATTGCTTTTCCTACCATATTCAAAGGGTAATTCTGCTGAATTTAAATGATGAAAGAGGGAAATATATTTTTAATTCATTGGTCTTGATAAAGGGTTTTTATGAAGGTCTATAGAATACCCTTGAGAAAGGTGTTACTATAGAAGTTTATGGTGTAGGGATGATCAAAGTTTGAAAATATCTCACACCATCTCAGAAGAAACTTATTGAGAATATCTTTAGAGTTAGATGCATTTTGTTAGGTGCACTGTCTCAAATATGAGTATATCAACATCATTGATACGTCTAATGCGCATACTATCTTTGAATCCTTATGTTCAAGTTTGTGGGATTCAGTAAATAAGCTTGTCCAGTTACACTTCATTTAATCTTTCCAATCAAATTCTGAGAAGATTGTCTAATGGATTCAAATCTAAAGTCACAATTATTCAAGTTGTCATATAACTTGAGTGTGTTGTGTCTTGAAGGTTTATTTAGCAATCTCCAAAGAAAATAAATGGAATTAGATGATGAAAATCTATCTAACATATTAACCCTCCCTAAGCCTATTGAAGAAAATTCCTATGGAAATTCTGATGATGGGAATTAACCTTTCTTATCAAAATATTTCGTCAACTGGCTAAATGGAATGTGGTATCTTTTAATAGAAGAGTAACTTCATAAGCTCCTGAAATATTCGTATTTCAACTGATTTCCCAAATCTTAAGAACAAGGAGAAATACTACCAGAAAAACCCAAAATGTCAGAGATCTTCACCACTTAATCAAATGAAGCTGACATAGGGCAAGATTAAGAATAAAAAGTAATTTGGCTCTACTGGTCATTACTGCTTCTGAAGAAGCATCTTAATCCTATAATAAAAATCAATTATTGAAGAGAAAGAGATAATGTCAAATCTATCTTGCTTCAATATTGATAATAAGGAGTCTACTCTTCAAGATAATATCTTAAGTGACTCCATTGCTCCTAAAAATTGAAGGCCATCATTGAATTTGTGTTAAAGGACAATTCCATGAGAAACCTTCAATTCTTCGTGTTCTCCCAACAATACTATAATAGTGCTTTAAATTTTTTTTATGACAATCTCTGATAGCAAACACTATCTGGTTCCATGCTTCTCAAGGATTTCAAAGTCAAAATATTTAATCCAAGACAATGAAATCAGTGACTCTGTTAAGAACAAGATCTTGTTCATACCATAACTCATCCTAGACTCATACTCCGGAATGAATCATGGTACTGCTATCAGATTAAGGCATAAAGCAAAGAAATGTCTGCCAGGACTAACATTTCTGGACTCATACAAATATGAGTACCATTACTCAAAATGTATTTACTGCAGATATCGAAGAAAGGAGCAAAAGCATCTTCCATGGTAATTTATCAAAGGTTGTTTACAACATTTGATGGAAGAAGAGCCTACATCCCAGATTCAAGAGCTGAAGGTACTGAGTTTGGTGAAAGAAGTGGAGTCAATGGTTTAACAACCATTGAATCAGAATCCACTTAATACAGTATTCAAATTCTATAGTCAAATTTGAATACTCATCTGGAGTCTGACCAAGAAAATAACAAAAAAAAGGTATGTCTGTTCTTCCATGGCTTATTTCTTGATTCAATGAGATATTTATGTATTAGTAAATACAAAGTCTCTGTTAGATCTTTAGAGAAATTCTTTTGTTAAAGGATCTTCAAAAATATTTAAGAAGAAACTATGTTGTATTTTTCTATACTGATGACTGACATATGATATCTCTCTCGTAGTCTAGATCTACTACACTCTGATGGATGATAGCTTCTTAAAATTATCAGTCTCTGAGATTCTGAAAAGGATTCTTTACTTCTGATTAAGAAGTTTAAGTAAAACGTTTCTCTAAACTTTTATATTACTTAAATTTCATGAAGTTGAAAATCATTTAGTGGATTCAGGAAATCTGCTATGTAAGAACCTTTGGGTAATGATGTTTTTCTTTTTATATACTATTATTATCTCTATCCCCTGTCTTGTGAAACATCATTTTGTGTCCTTTTTATGACAAGATTCTTATTCTTCTGGAATCTTGCTCAGTTCTTTTCTTTTCTTTTTATTTTCTTTGGTGGTGTGTGTGCTAATCAAACCAAACCCGAGATAAAATCTCTACTCAATTCTCCTCTGAATGAACTAGTTGTCATCAATGAAAAGTTTGTGGTTTTGAAGAATTGCTTAATCTAGGTTTTAACTTCTAGAAGACTATGTCTGAACAAAGTTGGAATGGATACTTTGAGATGCTCTGTGGTTTCACTTATCCAAGGCTTGTCAAAGAGTTTTGGATTAATGCTTCCATTGTTGAGCTGAATTATGAGTGTGTTATTCTTTCTAAGGTGTCTGGTGTTTCTATAACAATAGCCTCTAAATCGATTGCTAATGTGATCAATTGTGAGGAGATTGGAGAAATCCCAGGAACCCTTGTTTAGGAATATTATCTTCCTACTTGGCATACTTTTGTAGATCCATCTAACACATCTCTGGTCTCAAATCTTCGTCCTGATGAAATTGTTTGGAATCAGATTCTTAACTTAAACTTGCTTCCTAAGGACAAGGATCTAGACCTCGTGAACCCTATTGAAAAAGATTTGCTAGTTCTTCTCAATTCAGACTTGCAACTTGATCTTCCTCAACTTGTGTTTGACTATCTGAAGGAGAATCTTTCATCCTTTCACAAGGGAAAGACGTTCTTCATTCCTTATGGACGAGTTCTTTCAGAACTACTGGTCCATTAGGGAGTTATCATAAGTTCAGAGGATGATTTTTCTAAAATTTGGAGAGAAAAGTTTGAAGCTATCTATGAGAGTTTCTAATGTTAGACTTCTGCAAATCTATGCCTTGTATTTGTTAAAACTTCGTGTATTAAGCAATCTTGTTAGCCAATTTTGGTCATGCTCTTGTGAGTCTTAACTATTATATATATATATATATATATATATATATATATATATATATATATATATATATATATATATATATATTGTTGTTGTTCAAGAGGATTAAAAACTCAAAAAATGCAACATTCTCATTAAAATGGAAGCTATTACAAATTGTTAAAACTCTCTAGGCATTTGGATTTGTCCTAAGGTATTCCCTAGGATCATCCGACGTATCTAGATTGTCTAAATAACCTTGCCATTCTTCCTTTGTAAACTCTACAGCCTCCTTTCTCAGTTAGTTTATGCGTTTTGGCCTAAAAGTTCTTCTTCTTCTTGGTGTCTCAACAAAGGATGCTGAAGAAGCATGTGCTTCTAAATTTATCTTCTTGCTTGTAGATCCTTCTTTTACTGCATTACTCTTGTTTGCTTGAGCTGCTCCATTTAGCATGTCTGTCTTTCTGAAATCTCTCTTTGGAACCCAAATTTGTTTTTGTTTACGCATCTTTGTGTTCACAAGATTAAGTGATTATGAAAGTGAGTCTGCTAAGGGTTTTTATAGAATCATTACATTCATTACCTTGAGTATTCATTATTTTAATATTGATTAAGTCAAATCAATTTTAAATACTGGCTCTTGGAAATAATGTCTAGTATTCTGACCTATTAACATCCTCTTAAAAGCTGTAAATTTTATTGTTAACAAGTTAATTATTGTTTATGTTCATCTTCTTACTTCATTAATGTTTTTTTCTTCAGAAAATCTAAAGGGAAATTAAAGTGATTATATGACTTCATAATATGAAATTATCAAAATAACTTTTTCATTAATCAAGCATTAAAAGGATTACAATAAAAAAGGTCTGGATTGAACAAAAAGATTAAACCTAATCTAAATCATCCATAGCCTTGTAATACATCCAGTTATCCCAACTGATATCATGTTCATCTTAATCGACATCCTCCTCTTCTTCATCTGGGATAACAAGTTGATAAAACACATCGTTTATCCTCATCTTCTGTGTCTTCTTCATGGATTTCTTTCGTGGCTTCAAAACAACAGCTTATGGACCTGATTTTGTTGGTCTTTGAGGTGTTGCGGACAAAGCCTCGTCTGAAGTGTTTAGTATAGAGGAGACAGACCCGTTTGCAGATGCTTCAGAAACCACTGGCTTCTGAAGGTCTTGGATTTTCAGACTTGTAGAGTACTCTGTGAATTCTGTCACAACAGAGATTTTTTTGCTCTCAGCTGAGAACTCCATGATGTTTTGATGGATGTTGATGAAAATGATCTTGGTTTCAGTTGCTTTTATAGTAGATTATGGGTAACCTAAACGATGGATAAAATCCTTTACTTGATTCTTGGACAACCAATAAATATTTAGCATACACTGTAAAATACTTAATGATCTCTGTTACTTGATTGATTTCTCTTCCCTGGTAATTGATCACGTAATGATGCTCTGCTACGCATTTATGACTTTAATTCTTCTCTTTTTCTTTTATTCTTTTTGATGTGACAAAAGGGGGAGAAAAGATATAGTAGTATTTAATTAGAAAATGAACCTATTCAGTTTGTACATATTGTCTATTTTAAATTTCTGTTATTTAAATTTCTGTTATTTTGGTTATATTCCCTCGAAAACATATTTTACCTTTTTTAAAAACAGTTCTAAGGGGGAGCTTACAAACCTCAACCTTAGACTACTAGACTCAAGAGGAACTTACAAACCTCGGATTCTGATGTTGCCAAGAAATTTAAAATATTTTATTTTTCTTGAATATAGTATTTAGGTGAGTTTACAGAACTCAACCTTAGACTATTAGACTCAGGGGGAGCTTACAAACCTTATACCTTGATGTTTCCAAGAAAATTAAGATATATTTTAGTTTTCTTAAAGATAAAACTTAGGGGGAGCTTACAAACCTCAACCTTTGAAGTATCAGACTCAGAGGGAGCTTACAAACCTCAAAATTGGATGAAACTAAGAAAAACAAAATAGCCCAACATTGTCATTTAAATACTTATGTTTGTCATCATCAAAAATGGGGAGATTATTAGAACAAGATATGTTCATGACATATATTCCTTGGATTTTGATGATAACAAAGTATTAAAAGAACAATGGTGTTATCTAATGTGTGTTCCAAGTATGCAGGTTCTAATGCTTAAAGTTATATATTTAGAATCTAATATATAAGGATGCACTTGAGAGAAGCTGAATTACTAGCTTCTGGTGGTGCAGAATGTGAGAACATTCTCTAAGTGATGTCTGACGTAGATTATGAAGCTGAAGGTCTCAGTATCAAAAGAAGCAACATATTGTCTCTACACCTAGTGAATGTAATTAGCTTCTAGTGATTATTCAAAATTAGTGATAAAGCTAAAGTTATCCCTACTGATGAAAGCAAGATGCATTGCCAAATCAGTTTGTCATCTAGAGTCTAAGTTCATAAGGCTCAAGAAGAGTTTGACATACTTTACGGATATCTACTCTCAACGGCTCTATAATACAAAATTACATGGAAGACACAATGGTGAAACGTGTTACACAATGGATTAAGATCTTTTGGTGTATCTCTCTTCAACGTCTCTTGTACTATGGAGAAATAAAGATACTTGTTCAAGTTATCTCTTCCAACGGCTAGTCTTCTACAACTGCTATATAAGCCACTGAAGATTCAAACTGAAGTCTTGAACAAGGGAGCAATCAAAAAAGGGAAAATATAGAAGGAAATCCAAGAAGGATGGAAGTGTTCTACACTTTTTTCTGGATGGAGGAATAACAAGATCATACAACAAGCAACGCAATCGAGTATGCATATTTTCTGTTATATATTGTAAATTGTAATAAGCCTTAAGATTTCTTAAACATTTAATATCTTAGAAATCTTAAGTGCTTAGTGGTCTTTGTTAAGGTGATTAACTTGTACCTCAGATAATTGTATCAAGTACACCTTGTTCTCTATTCTGCTAAATATGATTGTTTAGTCGTTTAGATAAAGTCTTTTGCTATGTGCTTGAGCAGCAAAGTCTCTTGCTGAGAAGCTTAAGCCAAGTAAGTCTCCTGATATGTGCTAGAGAATTGAAAGTCTTAATCAATTATTAATTAAGCAGAAGTCTTGAATTCGTGGGATTCAAGCAAGGAAGTGTTGGGCTGTGAGTCTAAGCAAGGAAGTCTTGGGCTTGAATAGAAGTCTTAGGTTCGTGGAACCTAGCAATGATGTTTTGGGCCTGAGGGGCTTGAGCAGAAGTCTTGGATTCGTGGAATCTGAGCAGGGAAGTCTTGGACAGAGGGTCTGAGTAGAAGACTTGAGTCTGAGGGGCTTACACAGGGAAGTCTTGGGTTCGTGGAACCTGAGCAGAAGTCTTGGACCTGAGGGGTTGAAGCAGGAAGTCTCGGGCTGATGGTCTGAGCAAAGAAAAGTCTTATGCTTAAGTGCATAAGCGATTGTAATCATGTTTTTGATTATAGTGAAAATCTCTTGTGCTGCAAGGGGCCTGGACTACTCTCATTTGGGAGGAACCAGTATAAATCTCTGTGTGTTATGTTATTATTATTTGCTTTTTTAAACATCCACTACAACGTATAATCAGAATCTGAACACCAGTTTAGATTATGAACTCTGATCAAACACAAACTAAAGAAACGGAAAACACAATTCAACCCCCTTCTTGTGTATTTTTTTCACCTTCAGGTTGTTAGGTTCAGTTTCAGTGTGTTGGTTGGTTAGAGTTGTTAGGGGTGATTTCACGTTCTAGTTCAGACATGGAGAAATGGTCAATTGGATTTGTGTGGTTAGTTTGGTCAAAATTTGTATGTTCAAGTGTGATAAAGTGACCATATTTGGTATGATAGGTCCAAGTGGTAGGCAAAGAGATTGATTGGTAAGGTAATATATGTTCATGGTGTATAAGGTTTCTTGAGACAAAGATCTCTTTGTTGTTTATATCTAAAAGTATTGTGCCTTTCATACCAATCTTGTAACCAAGGAAGACACACTTTATTTCTCTAGGGGCAAGCTTATTTCTATGTGCTTGATTATAGAAGCATATACAAGAGATTCAAAAGCTTTTAATTCATGCATGTTAGGACTTTGTTGATTCATAATGAAATATGGAAATTTGTTGTCAATGACAAGGCTAGGGAGTCTGTTCATAATGTACGAGGCATGTAGCACTGCATAGGACCAAAAAGGTTTTGGTAAATTGGATTTAGAAAGGATGGCTCTAGAAATATTTAGTATTTGTTGGTGTTTCCTTTATACACAACCATTTTGTGGCGGGGTCTCTGCACAACTAGTTTGATGAATGATCCCATGAGAACTATAGAAAGATGGGATTTTGAACTCTCGCTCATTATTAGTTCTGATGGCCTTATCTTTGTGGTTGTTGTCATACCCCAAATTTTGACCACTAAGATTTCCCATCATTGTGCAAATCATCATCATAATATGGGTAAACCATCATGCCTCATCAGTCTCCCCAAAGATGGGTGAGCATTCACTACTATCAAAACTCAGGGTTTCAAGCCCTCTCTAAGCCTTAGACAAAGGATCAATCAAGAATTGACATGATCTTCAACTTGTCTAACCTCTCAAACATCCACAAAGGATCAAGAGGACTCCCACTTCAAGGATTAAGCACAAGGCTACTCCCTTCTAAGTGGATAAAGCCTCAAGATCGCCAGTGTCACCAAATTAGGGTTTGGTCGACCAGGGCCTCCAGATGGGAATTTTCCTCTGGGCATGAGCCAATGCTTCAAAGCATAACCTTATAAACTCCATGGAACCTCATGGACCCAATCATCAACTCAATTTGCCTCAGGGGATGCATTCACTAAAAATCAGGAATTAGGGTTTCTTGACCTAATTCACCCCTAAGTTGACTTTTGGGACAAATCATGCGCCAAGACCTCAAAAAATGATTTGAGGGTCCCAAACACACCAAATTGATCCATTTGCAACAATGGATTGGTCTAAGAAGCTTGGGCAACAAGTTTCAATTTCATCAGAACCACAATTAGGGTTTCGCGGGAAAAGTCAACTGTATCTTTGACTTTTGACCCAGGCATGCTCCCAAACCTTGGGACATGATTCAATACACCCTATAACACCTATGAAATCAATCCATCAAGTTTGATTTAGGTCAAGGACTTGATTTCATAGAGGATCGCACAGTTTGGAATTCATCTGACAAAAAGTCAATTGTGCACAAAAGTCAACTTTGACTTTTTGAGATTTTTCACAATTATGTTTCTTTAACCCTAAAATGATGTTAATGTGTGATTGGGATCATCATTCATCAAGAAAAATCAAGAAAAGTGGGATAACTTGTAAAAGGGGTAACCATAAAAACTTAGAAAATTTTCTAAGTTATGCAACAAAGTGGCTAGGGTACCAACTTTGGAGGATCATAACTCCTAAACCACAAGGCCATTTTACCCATCCAAAGCTGGATTTGTAGCTCTCATGGCCCTCTACAAAAGCTTCAAACACAACTCATCCCAATTCCTCATGGATTTTAAGTTATGGAATGATCAAAATCACAAAAAGTGAAAATGTCATTTTTTTCCAACACTTAGTGAAATTTTCACTAAGTCAGAATCTGCCTTCACTTTTTTCCAAATGTAGGGGGATTTTTCACTTGGATCCAAAAGGCATCAAAACCAACTATGATTAAACAGTTGTTGTATCATATGAGAGATTTCCAAAATGGCCAAGAACTCCATCAAAGTCCACTTGAGCCATGAGATATGACAATGCCAATATGCCTTGCTACAAACTGTCATGGTAAAGCAGATTTGGGAGTTTTGCTCGATTTGCTCAAATTTTGCAAAGGGCAAGCAACTCTATCCATCTGAGCACCTCAAGGGGGGGACCAAGGAGGAACCAACTCTAATCCCAAGCCTCCCAAGTCTTTGGAACCAAAAGTAGCATGCCAAACCTAGAAATACCTAAAAGAGGGACAAGACTCCAATTTTGGATTGGAGCATTTAATGGATGCACCAAGGTGGAATGGACTGAGCCATTCCCAACTGAATTCAGTCAAGACTTATCTAAGACCAAGGGAACCAATAGCCTATGCCCTAACCTCTAGTCAATGGCTAGAGGAGACTTGGATTCTCATTGCTCAACATTGGCCAAACCTCTGCTGCAGTTGCCATTCACTATTGCAGCCAAAACAAACTTGCTCTACTATAAATAGAGCTCAATTGTGTTCAGTTTGAGTACACCAAAGCACTACAACACTTGGTTTCTTCAAAATCTCTTTCTCTAGGAAAAAATACCTTCTTTAGCATGGTAACTCTGAGTTTTTGAGTTAGAGAGAAATTCCACCACAGCTCATGATCCAAACACATCCAATATGTCATATCTAAGCTGTCCAAACTCTCACAAGTGACCTGTAACACCAAAATCACAAAGTCACCTCTCAAAACCTCAAAATAGGACTTTTGTGCATTTTTCAAGCCATGTCTTGATTCAGTCACTTTCCAAACCAGATAAAACCTCAAACACACTCCAAATATCATCCTTGAACTATCCCAAATGGTTCCACACATCTGGAACACCATTTGAGAGAGTTGCTATTTTGGTCACTTTTGCCCCTTTTACAAGAAAGAGCTCAAAATTGCTCCTGAGGTTTCCAGCTGATTCCAACCATCCTAAAAGCTTCTAAGAGATCATTTGAAGGTGTCCAAAGCATCAAATCATTTCTGGAACAAGTGGCTTGGCAGATTGCACAAAAGCTCCAAGAAGAGGTAAGCATCACAACTTGGATTCTTTGAATCATGATTTCTTTTGATGTCCACTGATCATGCATCTCTTATACATGTTATATGTGTTGTGTTTGCACCAATTTATCATGTAATTCATGCTTGTACCAAGAGGTGGCACAAAAAACGCAAATCATGGCCTATTTCAAAACCACTATCGGGTTTTTCAATAGGAGCATGATCTGAAAAAAAACACCACCACCATTGGATTCCTTGTCAAATTCTAGGCAGGATAGACCTAAATTTTGTCCCAATCCATGGAGAAATGAGAAAGTTATGGCCTTCACGTTTTCAACCATAATTTTGCCTTGCCTTGCCTTGGGCCAGGCCAAAAACAAGGCAAGCCTTGTATATTTGTGGTTGTGTTTCAATCAACGGATGTATCACCACCCCAGTGGTAAGGCGCACGCCCTATTCACAAGAGGTTTGGGGTTCGAATTCCCCTCGCCCCAGATCCTCTTTTTGCTATTTTCTCCACTTTTTTATTGTTTTTCTTATTATTTTTAATGATTTGAAAAATTAATAACTCCCTCAATTTTAATTATTTTTTATTGGTTCTTTTTGCAAAAAATCACAAAACTATTGAAATATTTTATTCCACAAAAAAATTAAATTTATATTATTTATTTAATATAATTAGTATTTTTGTGAATAAATTCATTTTTAATTGTTTTAAAACATTTAAAAGTGAATATTTACTTTGAAAATCAAAACCAAATGAGTTTTAATTCATCTTGTGATTAAAACCTCATTTTCTAAACCATAAACAAAAATCACAAGTGGTTTATTCAAACTTATTTGGTATTTTTATCATTTTTATTTGATTTTCTTTAAGTATTTACTTTTAAAAGAAAACAAATTTAGGGTTTCTTTGATTTTTACCCTAACAAATCTTTTTCAAACACTTTGGGCCTCTAATAGAGTGTAAGACCCAATCCTTTGTAAATACAAATCTTTTTTGGGCCTTAGTCATTGTATAAGACCCATTGTATTTTTAAAAACAACGGCGCGATCATCGCCCGTTTAAAAAAAACACTAGGCCTCTCCTCGAGCTATAAGTCTCAATTCTTTTTCTTAAAACCTTTGGGCCTCTCCTCGAGCTATAAGTCCCAATTCTTTTTCTTAAAACACTTTGGGCCTCTAATAGAGTGTAAGACCCAATCCTTTGTAATTACAAACCTTTTTTGGGCATCAGTCATTGTATAAGACCCATTGTATTTTCAAAAACAACGGCGCAATCATCGCCCGTTTAAAAAAAATCAACTGGGACTCTCCTCGAGCTATAAGTCCCAATTCTTTTTCTTAAAACCTTTGGGCCTCTAGTAGAGTGTAAGACCCAACCCTTTTTGAAAACCAAAATGATTTGGGCCTCAGTGTATTGTATAAGTCCCGATACCATCAAAAAGTTCGGCGCGATCGTCGCCTTTTTAATAAAAACCCATGGGCCTCTTCTTGAGCTGTAAGCCCCATCACTGGTACAAAAACCCTTTGGGCCTCTAATAGAGTGTAAGACCCAACCCCTCTTTGTAAATACACCACCTTTTGGGCCTCAGTCATTGTATAAGTCCAACTGTATTTTCAAAATCTCGGCGCGATCGCCATTTCAAAACAAAACCCTGGGTCTCTCCTTGAGCTGTAAGCCCCACCACTTGTATAAAGATAAATCTTTGGGCCTCTTGAGAGAGTGTAAGACCCATCCCTTTGTACATAAAACCTTTTGGGCCTCAGTCACTTATATAAGTCCCTCTGTACAAATTCCAAACAACAGTGCCATCACTGATAAAACCTTGGGCCTTTCCTTGAGCTGTAAGCCCCAATAATCTTTTCAAAGCACTTTCTCCTTTGATTTTGAATATCGTATTGTTAATAAAGTTTTCTTTGTTGAACAACTAACCAAACAACATGGAAGCTCTACAACCGAGTAAGTGTTTACCCGCTTTCTTTATTCGCTTTCATATATATAACTGTGTTGTGGGGCTGCTCACTGTAAGTCTTCTTTCACAAACTTTTATAGAGTGGTCAAATATCAAACTGTGTAATACTAGTATAGTTATTTAGAGTTTTTCCTGGCAACTACGTCTAGCACTAGGTAAAGCCCTGTTGGTCACTCTTGAATACAAACAAAACTAGATCCCCATAGGATTACCAGACATAGTCTTCCCTCCTCTTGGGGTTAAACAATATGGAGACGTGAAAGGCAGAATTCTCGGTGAACCCTTTCTCAAACTGTCACCCTTAGATATTGTCAAAGAAATTCTACTCCCCAGAGTTGATCTATTCTCCGTGAATAGCATCTCTTGAGTTTCTTCCAAATTCTCGGACTTTCCTGGCTTGATTTATTCTCTGTGAATGGCATGTCTTGAACTTCTCGGGGTTTGGGGACCCACAGGCTTCTTAAAAGCATCCTCGCCTCCTCTTGGGCGTGGTACAAGGACCCTTCGGCTTCTTAAAAGCTTTCATGCCTTCTCTTGGGCTTAGTACAAGGACCCAGAGACCTCTACAGGTATAGGAACATAACCTAGTCATCAACTTGCTAGAGCTGTCTTTCTGAGTTAAGTGTCAGACCTGTTAATGGGTTGACCTTCATCCCTTAACATACCAGCTTTCTCTTAGGCATCATACAAAGATCATTCACTACCTGAGAATCGATTTCTCAAAACACCAGTAGACTTGGACAGTCTCAATACCCTTTGGATTTCCTATTTCCTTAAAGAACAGGAAATAACCCTGATCCTCTGATCAATCCCTAAGCACAACATTACCCATATAAGAACTAATTTTCTCTTTATCCAATATACTGGACCTGTCACTAAACTGAAACAGTTACAATAGCCTCCTCTTGGGCTTTGTACAATGATTCTCCCCAGCGGAGCTAACCTATTCACACTCTCTTGTTGAGTATAAAAGACTCTCTTGTTGAGTCAAACATTTTTAGCCTCCATCTCGGGCTTCGTACGAGATACAAAAACTCTCTTGTTGAGTATAAAAGACTCTCTTGTTGAGTCAAACATTTTTAGCCTCCATCTCGGGCTTCGTACGAGATACAAAAACTCACTTGTTGAGTATAAATCACTCTCTTGTTGAGTAAAACACCTTTAGCCTCCATCTTGGGCTTTGTACAAGACACATATAAAATCACTCTCTTGTTGAGTCAACCCTTTTAGCCTCTATCTCGGGCTTCGTACGAGACAGATAAAAAGCACCCTCTTGTTGGGTCACTAGCCTCCTCTTAAGCTTTTTATAAGGAAAACCCTGGTTGAGCCAATCAACCTTTTAGCATCAAAATCTGTGCCTCGTTCACAGTATACAAACATCAACAACTCCTTTCCCTTCATCTAATTGCTGTAAGTGGCAAGCCTCTGGATTATTTACATCCACGCCACTGTCCCTCTTTTAGCATGAGAAATTCCTAAGGAAAGATGGCATTGCTCTACACTGAGTTAAAGTCTTCTCCTTCAGGTTAAAAATCCCCTATAAAGGAAATTATGGCATTGTTGGATTCACATATCCCGGTTAAAGTAATTCTCCTTTATAACCAGTCACCCAACAGTTGTGGCAAACAGATACCCCCTTTAGAGATGACAAATTCTCTCTAAAGTCAAAACCCTTTAGCTTCACATCTTGGGCTTCGAACAAGATACAAATAGACCCTTCAGCTTCACATCTTGGGCCTTGAACAAGAAACAAACCACCTTTAGCTTCACGTCTTGGGCTTTGAACAAGACACCAAAACGACATTTTTCCTCCCATAGAATAGGAGGAACTACGATCGCTCTGATTTCCCTGTTTTGTTAAACGGGAATACGTAGGCATGAGATTGAAAAATTTTAGCAAGCACACTGATCAAAAACCCAAAATCCCGTACCTTCATACATCAATCGAAAAACATCATTCTTAACCTCCCACCAGTCGCCCGGGCACTATTCTAACAAAATAACCTAAGAGAGACCCACAATCTTTATAGCATCTATAAACCAACAGTCATATGTTTAAACTCAGTATGCAAGCAGGGTTAATTGGAGACATCTATTTCCCTTCCTTCATCAGCTTCAATGGGATAAAAAATGAATCGAGTTGTAGTTCCCCAAAGCGATAGTGTAACGCCCCAGTTTTAGTTAGTTTTATTTAATTGAGTCGTTTTAATTATTTTTATTATTATATTATTTTATTTTTGAGTTTTATTTGACAATATATTATTTTTCATCGTTGTTTATGTTTTATCACATTTTAAAAGCGTTTGCGAGATATTTGAGTTGAGGGGTAAAATAGTCTTTTTAGGAGATTACATATTTTGAATAAATAGAAAGAAAAGAGAGAAAAGATAGTAAGGAAAAGAAAAAGAAAGAAGAGAAAGAGAAGAGAAGAGAAAAGGGAGGAAAGAAAAGGGAGAAGAGGAAAAGTGGGAAAATCGACATAACTCCATTTCAAGCGCGATTAATCGGGTAAGGGTGAGAAGTTTCAATTATATCTTGCTTGTGTATGTATATGTGTTGTTTGTTGTAATTGTTTTGGTCATTTAGCGACTTTTCTCATCGATTGAAATTAGGAACGATTTATAGAAATTGATGTTTTCACGGATGAATTGATGAAATGCATGCCTAAACGTGTTCTAACATGTTATTTTGGGTCATTGGGTGTAATACTATCATGTGGGTTGAAGATTTGGATCATTTTTGGGTCCCAAATACGTTTTGGAGAAATTCTGGTTCGTCCAGATTCACCAGGCGAGTTGGTGGCGAGTCCGTTTCGCCAGGGATTCGCCAGGCGAATTTGTCTGGGACAGCAAAAACAGTATTTTCGTATTTTAGCCATAACTTTTGAACCGTAAGTCCGTTTTGGTCCCCGTTCGAAGCGTTGGAAATCTAATGAAATATTCTTTCTATTAAAAATGGGTTGGAGGTCAGTAGATGATTTATTTAAGTTGTGGTTTTGAAAAAGTGTTGGTTTGTCAGATTTTTACCGTCGTATTGGTGTGCGAATGATGTGTTATCATGCTATATGCTTTTGATATGTAACGTATAGCTGGTGTGCTGTTATATGGCGTGAATATATGTGATGAAATGTTGTGCAAGATTGATACGCATTGGTGACGGATGTATGATATTTGAATGATGTTGTTTTGTCGACTTTTTTCGTTGTCATTGTGTGTAATTGATGTGTATCATGCAATGTGTTGTTGATATGGATATTGTATGACTTGTGTGTTGTTGTGAAATGAAAATGTACGTGATACATGTTGTGATGATGAGTTGTGGCCTAAGGGCAGGAAAATGCAATGTGTGGTAATTGATGATATATGCATGATTATGGATGTGTATATGTGTGCATTTTGAATGTCATGAGTCATTGTATGCCAAGCATCATGATATGCATTCTTGTGACGTCGTGAGCGACAAATTGATTCCAGAGGGAATCTGCTATAACATCGTGCGCCTTAAAAATAAGAGGACTGAAAGCGATCTGATCAGATCGTGTGCCTTAAAAATAAGAGGACCGAAAGCGATGATTATAGACGATCGTGTGCCCATGTGGGGTGTGAGCGATCGGGTCGTGTGCCCGTGTGGGGTTTGAGCGATCCATAAACGTCGTGTGCCCGTGTGGGGTGTGAGCGATGGGTGTTAGTTTCTTGGATTGGCTGGAATTTTGGTAAAACAATGTTAATGTCATGGTTGATGTTTCAACATGAGCTTCTAACATTATTGTTATGTTTGGTTAACATTCTGCTTTTGTGAAAGTAGTTAAGGTGTTGAAGAGTTAAAGTGCTGAAGAGTGATGTCACATGCGATGTCTTGACATCACTATACCAGAACATTAAAACATCAGGTTGTGATGTTTTTAGGACTGTGCGCATTATGTTGATTTAAGGAGATCTGTTAGTTAGATTGGATGCGAATTTCTTGGTGCAATCATTAATGAAGAAGATTAGTTTGTTGCTAATTTAATGCAAAAAGATATGGAGAATAATCAGAGTTAATTATGAAGATTTAATTGAAGATCTATTGAGGAGAGAATTTGTTGCAGATTTGGTGCAGAAGATTTGAAGGCCCAAATCCAGTTGGGAAAAAGTTATTAATAGAATGCTTATAATCTAGAATGGGCACGGGTCCAAGATGTAGATCATTAGGGCTTAGTCTAAGTGAACCACTCGGGTTGTGAGATGGTCACTGTGTTATTACTCAGAAACCTGTAGGTAATGAGTATTGTATTGTTCTTGAAGGAAGCTTTGAAGCAACTCCAAGATGTGTCATAGGAGTGTGTCTTCTATATGTTTGGAGAATGTTTGGAAATCAAGTTGTTGATGCAGTAACGGAGATGTTCACTGCTAGACATCATTGCGATGATTGGGAGTGAGATGAAGTCTCTTATCTAGGGTGGACTTAGATAGAAGGGTCATTGGGTAGTGATTAAATTAGGTAGATTGTCAACTGGTTTGTTGAGTCTGTAATTTGATACTACTAATAGTGGACTTCCTTCCTGGATTGGTATGCCCCCAGATGTAGGTTGTTGAACCGAACTGGGTGAACAATCCTTGTGTGATATTCAGTGCTTTTATTATCTTGTTCATACTGCAGATATTGATGTTGTGACATCACACTTAACATCACATATCTAATACCAGAATTTCAATTGGTATCAGAGCTGACATCCTGTCTGTTTCTGGATGAGATCTAGGGAAGATACTTTCTGGTTCATGAGCAAGGAAGATAGTTTTGTTGGGTTTGGACTTGTTCAGTTCTTATAGTTGTTTGTATGATCCCTTGAAGTGAAGGACCTGTCTGAGTTTGAATTGTTGGCACTTGGTTTATGGTGATGGTGTGCAAGGATTATTGAGTAGTGCCTGAAGGTTGTTGAGGAGTTGTTGTGTGTTCCGCTGCATGGTATCTGATGTAACCCTGGTTGGTTCTTGTATCTCTGGTGGTGAGATTCTAGGAAGGTATTCTCTTGGAAAGACATTAGGGTTTGGTCTCCTCAGCAGGATATTCTATGAGGTTGCAGTTTATACAAGACAGCTTCAACCGTTTGGTTAGAGATGCCAAAGATACATGAGGATTATCTCATATCTTTGTTTTGGGAAAGAAGTGATCAAAAGGTGAATGGATCTTATTAAAGACTGTATGACATGGAAGTTTCAGAAGAATTTATTTCAAATCAGGCATTGAAGATCAATCTGTCCAGAACATTGATGGTGAAAGAAGAGGGTGGAGCCAAAGCAAAAGAGTATCACTGTCAAATCTTTCATGCGGGAGTGAAGATCTTGATAAGTTATCTCATAAGCTTAGTTGTGGTGACCTAATTAGGAGGATCTTCCTGGTTATGATAAGATACATGTTGAGCTTAATATGTCAATTCTAATGTCTCGACATCACGCTACACATCAGCAGTTTATGCTGAGTCAAAGACCTATTAGATTGTAGTTGTTTTGAAGGATCATTGAAGCTATGAAGTTGAACAATTTTTGAGATGTTGTTCATAATGTCATAGCATTTCAGTTAGAGCTGGCTGAAGAAAAGGGAAAATGCATCCAAGAATGTGTGTGCAGTAGCAGTATAAATTAGCCTGTGGTCAATCGGTGTTTGCATGAGCTCTTTCAGTTTTGTGACTTGAAGGATTGGAAGTAGCAGATTGCCTATGGTAGGATGGCAGTTATCACTCTTGAGTTAGACAAAAGGTATGAATCTTGAGCTTATAAGAATAAGCTTCTGGAAGAGTTGTTATGCAAGTCACTGCATGAGTTGATCAGATATTGATTTGTTCTCGTGTGTTCCCTACAAGAGATATGTGTGGGTGTTGTTTCTAAAGCCATAGCAGTTGTATAACGTGATTTAGACTAATGTCAGAACTGATGTTGAAACATCATTTCTATTCTTTGCTCAGGGTGGAGTAAAAGATCAAGACACTGACCTAACCTGGAAGGCATTTGTGGAATGAATGGTTGTCATGATGGTTTGTTTTGAAGAAGAATCAGCAGATGTCGGTTGTGTGGGAAGATTAACTTGACAGGATTTGAGTACTTGTCTGCTTTTGACTAATGACAAAATACATTGACAGGAGACTATGTATATGTCTGATGTAAAAGTGCAGGACTCTATGAAGCAGTTTATTTCTCTTCGTGGTGTGTGAGAACTCTGTGTGTTCTTTAGTGCATTTAGAAGTGGAATTATTTTGTATAGTTATGAGGTAGTCTTGGACTGCTTATTTTCTGAAGATTCAGATGTGGTAGGTTTGAAGTCTTTGGAGCTTCTAAGCAGGATGGAGGTTGTTTACTCAAACTTGATTGTTGAATCATGTCTATGAGAGCGTGGAAATCTGGTTCTGCAAAGGGAGGAGGTTCTTCTAAGTGGCAGAAGGAAGAGCTGAATTCAACAGTTGGATATCATAATGCTTTGACATATAGCTTAACATCAGAAGTCTCAGCTGGTGATGTGGCACATCAGCTTAAGATAGAAGTGATCTACAGTAATGGAAGTTATGGATGCTTCAAAAAGATTGTTCTCATGGCAGCTTGCGGGAACTGCGGGAAGGAGAAGATGTTACATGACCCTGGCTTAGGGAGTCTAAGTGTGTTTGCTTTTGAGCAAGTGGATCATGTGACTTGAAGATCAAGTTTCCTTGGTGGATCAAGATATCTTTGTGAGAGATCTGACAAACGTGAGGATTCATGAATGAGGTGATCAAACTGTGGCATTTGGTTTATCTCAGAAGTGGATTTGAAGAATCAAGATAATCAGTGTGTGGCAGCTGGTTATTATTGAGGATTGGGCAGAAGGGTGATGAGTTGAAGACTCAAGGAGATTATTCTTCTTGAAGGTGGATGAGAGTTTAATTCTCTAGTTTTTTAGATTACTGTGCAATAGTAAGTCCAGTTGGTGGAGCATATCAAGAATCATGATGTGTGGCAAATGTTCTAACTTAGGTTGGGACAGTATCTGGTTGAATATCCTTGGTGAAGGATGATTTTGCTCTGGTTCAGGAGCTTGGTGCCTACAGTTGCCTAAGGAGCGTCTATATAGTCATACGAGAGAATGATGAAGTAGAAGGTCTACCTTGGATGGAGACTGTAGAGAAGACTGAAGTAGATCAGGTATTAATTGATTGATTGGAAGTCTGAAGGTGAAGAGTATGATAGAAAATTACTGCCTTTGGAGAGTTGGGTGATTTGTGTGACTTTGATCTTTATTTGTAGGAGGTTGGTGATCCTTATGAATAGACTAATTATGACTTCATGTGTGAGTGACTGCTAATAAGGGACAGTGGTACCAAAATGAATGTGCTCAGCAAGTGTGCTTAAAATTTTATCTCCATCTAGAGCACTAGTTTACCATGACAGGGGGAGTACGCGTCTATGGATCTTGATGCAAAGGTGCACAGATTGTGAAGCTTGCATGATGATCAAGCTTGTGGAGATGGGTTGCCTCTTATGAGGATATAATGTCAGATAACATGTTATGACATTAGGCTGTTGGTTGGCATTGGATGTTATGACAATTGGTTCTAGTCATATGATTCATGTGTGCACATACTTCTGAAAAGAAGTCTGAAGACAAGTTTATTGGTTTGGAATGTATAATCTTCTGTGGAAGTCTTGGGTTGATAATGTTGTGAGCAAGCAGACATTGTGTGATAAGATGTCAGAACATGGTACAGGACATGTTTTTCTTGAGCCAAACTAGGATTTATTTTGGACGGTGGTGTAAGGATAAGGTGAAACACGTGTCTTCGACTATGCATGGAACTGTTTTGGCACAATTTATGGTAAGAATCAGTTAGAGGCAATAAAGGCGGTCAAAACTGTTTTGGGTGGTAGACATTGAATTTGGATGGAGTTTTTAGTTCCTAAAATAGCGTTTCTATGACCAAGAACTTTGACTATTCAAGGCTCGTTAATTCCAAAGTAACTGGTCAGCTATTTATAGAGGTTATTCCTTGCTCCTTCAGCCAGTGAGTGTTCTTGTTTCATAAGTCTTATGGTGTTTGTTTGTTTTTGGGTGAGCACTTCTTGGGTCTGGTTCTGTGAGGGCTTTCTTTGCCAATTTGTGGCTAAAAAGGGGGAGAAAGGAAAGGGTTTTGCTAAATGGTTTGCGCAGATGCTATGTCTGGAGTCTGCAGTTTCAGATGTGGTTCAGAGATGTCAAAGAGGATGTCCTTACCTTGGGTTAGTGTTGAGTTTTTGTGAATTGTGTCCTGAGTTATGAACACAGTTGTGACTTGTGTTCTGAGTTACCTGGGTTGGAAGAATGGCACTTCTTAAGTTTCATCTTATGCCACAGATTAAACCCTGTGTCTGATCAAAGAAGGTGTGCAGAATTCTCTTATGCCACCATTGGTCTCTTATGTATAGACAGACATTTATTTTCTGGAGGAGTCTTCTACATTTGTCTGGGTGTCCTGGAAGGAAAAAGAAATGTGTTGTATTGAGGGGGAGTGGCAGATATCTTCTTCCTCATGTGCACCAAATGACTACTTCAGGACTGTCTACTGCTTAGGTCCTAATGTTCTGCCTGAAGTTGTTGTGCTGTGGTGATGTTATGTCAAACATAATGTCTTAACATCGTTCTAAATTTCCCAAGAAGATGATTCTCCATGGTAGCTGTTCACAGTAGCCACCGATGGTCACGGATAGATTCAGTAGTTGCTGATGACTACTAACAGTAGTATAGGGTTGTAATTGCTGCTGTAATGTTTATATATGGGTTTTAGCCAAAATTAGCCAAAGGGGGAGATTGTTAGTTTCTTGGATTGGCTGGAATTTTGGTAAAACAATGTTAATGTCATGGTTGATGTTTCAACATGAGCTTCTAACATTATTGTTATGTTTGGTTAACATTCTGCTTTTGTGAAAGTAGTTAAGGTGTTGAAGAGTTAAAGTGCTGAAGAGTGATGTCACATGCGATGTCTTGACATCACTATACCAGAACATTAAAACATCAGGTTGTGATGTTTTTAGGGCTGCGCGCATTATGTTGATTTAAGGAGATCTGTTAGTTAGATTGGATGCGAATTTCTTGGTGCAATCATTAATGAAGAAGATTAGTTTGTTGCTAATTTAATGCAAAAAGATATGGAGAATAATCAGAGTTAATTATGAAGATCTATTGAGGAGAGAATCTGTTGCAGATTTGGTGCAGAAGATTTGAAGGCCCAAATCCAGTTGGGAAAAAGTTATTAATAGAATGCTTGTAATCTAGAATGGGCACGGGTCCAAGATGTAGATCATTAGGGCTTAGTCTAAGTGAACCACTCGGGTTGTGAGATGGTCACTGTGTTATTACTCAGAAACCTGTAGGTAATGAGTATTGTATTGTTCTTGAAGGAAGCTTTGAAGCAACTCCAAGATGTGTCATAGGAGTGTGTCTTCTATGTGTTTGGAGAATGTTTTGAAATTAAGCTGTTGATGCAGTGACGGAGATGTTGACTGCTAGACATCATTGCGATGATTGGGAGTGAGATGGAGTCTCTTATCTAGGGTGGACTTAGATAGAAGGGTCATTGGGTAGTGATTAAATTAGGTAGATTGTCAACTGGTTTATTGAGTCTGTAATTTGATACTACCAATAGTGGACTTCCTTTCTGGCTTGGTATTCCCCCAGATGTAGGTTGTTGAACCGAACTGGGTGAACAATCCTTGTGTGATATTCAGTGCTTTTATTATCTTGTTCATACTGCAGATATTTATGTTGTGACATCACACTTAACATCACATATCTAATACCAGAATTTGAACGGGGAACATCGTATGCCCGATGGGGAGTTACACTAAGTAACGAGCGATGGTTCCAGCAGAGTTCCTGAGTGAACTAGTGATGAGAAATGTTGGAAGTCGGTACCCGCATGGCATTTGCATAGAGTCGTTGTGTCGGTCTTTGTGCATTTGCATAAATCATGGATTGATTATGTGTGAAAATTGTGAATGGATGCATTATGTGTGGAAACTCATGATTTGATTGATTATGTGTGGAAATTGTGCATCAATTTGTTATGTGTTGAGATTGTGATAGCATTGGTAATTTGATGTGCATATGTAATAAATGCATTGGTTGTGGATAATATGTATTAGGCGTAGACATATGCTATGTGATGTGTGATGTGTTTCTAAATGTTATGACTTGGTATGCCTTATGTGCAAATATATGAGTATATTGGATACTTGATATATGCTATATTGTTGGATTAATAGATATATGTTACGTATATGTGGTATGTTATATGTATTAGTATGTGGTGTTTGTGGTGAGAATAGCTATGCATGTGAATTGTTACGTATTTGCATATTATTATGCAATCTTGATTTTAGTTGTTATTTCTCACCCTTCTGCTGTTTTATAATGCTCTATGAGGCATTGCAAATTAGAGTTGATGGAGGTCTTTTTGTGAAGATTAGCCCTCCGTTCTGTTGTCGGTCTTGGTATCTGCTCTGATACGTAGCACGGGAGTCGGGGAACGATTATATATATATGTATACATTTGTTGAATGTATTTTGTAGTACTTTTGTGTATATAGTTGATGTTCTAAAATGATTTATTTTGTAAAAAAAATCGGTTATGGATCTTTCCGCTTTATTCCATAATTGACCTTTCCCTTTAGATGGAAAAAGTTTCCCGTTAATGATTTTCTCTATTATGTGTTATGTATCAAATAATTGAGCAGGAATTGTGTTTTCTTACTTTAAAATGTGGCATCCTTGTTTCTGTCGGAAAAATAAATTTTTAGTTACTCTGATTTATTTATGTATTATTTATTCGCGATGGGAATTAGGGTGTTACATTAGTGGTATCAGAGCAGGTCGGTCCGTCCGACCAAGTTGTTGAGTCAGTTGGTGTGACAGTTGAATACTGTCGATGTTGGTTATCCCTTAGTACGTGATATGTGTGTGGAGCACTGTCGGTACTTTCTGGTTTCCTAATCTTTTGTCTTCAGGTGTTAGAATGAGATAAGTGGGGGAGAAGCTGGTACTTCTCCAAGTTGCTTGAGGTGTGGAGCGTTGGCTCAGTGTGTTGTGAATTGCAAGATTGTAAGTGTTGTTTGGACAGTGTTGTTCCCGGTTCCGGAGGGAATGCGGAGGTAAGGTTTATGTCAACTAAGGATTTGTGCCTTAGGTAGTTTTGTGCGCAGGATGTAAGGAATGCTATTATAGTTTGGTAAAGACGGTTTATGCCCCATCATGATTGTCAGCTGTCTATTGACAAATTGAGGAACTGATCACCCTTAGTCTCTTGTTGATAGCAGAAGGGAATTATGTTGGATGGAATAGACGTGTCTTTCTGGCTTGATAGTGTGTGTAATGAATTGTTTGGAGTTTGAATATGTGGTGGATCGAAAAATTGGATTTTGAGGTGCGGAAACCATGGAAATGCAGCAGAAAATTCTGGTTCTGGTGCGATTCGCTAGGTGAATTGGGAATTCGCCAGGCGGATTAGTGTAGCGAGCGATTTTGGACGCGGTTCTTAAGCGCTGGTCGCTCTCTGCGGTTGAGCTTGAACTACAGGTCGATTCATTTTTTATCCTATTATGAGCTGAATAAGGAAGGGAAATAGATGTCTCCAATTAACCCTGCTTTGCATACTGAGTTTAAACAGCGGTCTGTTAGGTTACGGATGCTATCAATGTGGGGGGCCTTTGTATTGGTTATTTGTATTTTCGCCAATACTGTTTTCTTTCTTTTTTACCTGGGCAGAAGGTTTCTGGCGGGGAACAAGGATTAGGATGTTAGGACTGATGCTTTTGAAATACTGTTTTTGATTGATGGAGATATGGGATTTGGGTTTTTTGTTGATTGCGCTCGCTAAGATCTTTTCTTTCGATCTTATGCCTACGTATTCCCGTTTACCGAAACAGGGAAATCAGAGCGTTCGTAGTTCCTCCTATTCTATGGGAGGAAATTGGGTTTTGGTGTCTTGTTCAAAGCCCAAGACGTGAAGCGAAAGGTAGTTTGTATCTTGTTCAAAGCCCAAGATGTGAAGCTGAAAGGTCTATTTGTGTCTTGTTCAAAGCCCAAGACGTGAAGCTGAAAGACCTCGACTTTAGAGAGAATTTGTCATCTCTAAAGAGGGGAGAAGGAGAATTACTTTAACTGGGATACGCGGATCCGAGCAATGCCATAATTTCCGAAGAAAGGGTTTTAACCTGAAGGAGAAGACTTTAACTCAGTGTAGAGCAATGCCATCTTTCCTTAGGAATTTCTCATGCTAAAAGAGGGACAGTGGCGTGGATATAGATGATCCAGAGGCTTGCCGCTTACAGCGATTAGATGAAGGGAAAGGAGTTGTTGATGTTTGTGTACTGTGAATGAGGCACAACTTTGATGCTAAAAGGTTGATTGGATCAACCAGTGGTTTTCTTATACAAATCCTAAGATGAGGCTAATTTCCGCTAGGAAAATCATTATACAAAGCCTAAGAGGAGGCTAATTTGTGTCTCGTACAAAGCCCGAGAGAGAGGCTAAAAGTTTTTGACCCGACGATAGAGTCTTTGTGTCTCGTACGAAGCCCGAGATGGAGGCTATTGTTTGTTTGACTCAATAGGAGAATCTTTTATACTCAACAAGAGAGTGTTTTTGAATCTCGTACGAAGCCCGAGATGGAGGCTAAAAGTTTTGACTCAACAAGAGAGTCTTTGTATCTCGTACAAAGCCCGAGATGGAGGCTACAAGGTTTGACTCAATAAGAGAGTCTTTGTATCTCGTACAAAGCCCGAGATGGAGGCTAAAGCGTTGTTTGACTCCGCTAGGGAGAGTCATTGTACAAAGCCCAAGAGGAGGCTATGTCAGTTAAGTGACAGGTCCAGTATACTGATTTTGAAAGAGAAAATCAGTTTTTATATGAGCATCACTGTACTGATGGGTTAGATCTGAGGATCGGGGTGGTCTCTTTTTCTTTGAGGGAACTGGAAATCCAAAGGGTGTTGAGACTGTCCGAGTCTGCGGGTTTCCTTCCTATTTAACGAAGGGGTCACTTGAGAATGTCTTTTGAGACTCAAGGAAGTTAGACTGTCCTTGTCTAGAGTTTTATCTTTTGTACTATGCTTTGAGAAATAGTAGTAGACTCTATGAAAGGACTGTTCTATGGAGATGACTAAGTTCTGTTCCTATACCTCTAGGAGGTCGTCGGGACAATTTGTACGAAGCCCAAGAGGAGGCTGGAAACTTTTAAGAAGCCGACGGGTCCTTGTACGAAGCCCAAGAGGAGGCTATCATTCCCGGAGGAAGAGATCATTATACGAAGCCTAAGAGGAGGTTGTGAATACTTCTAAGAAGCCGTAGGGTCCTTGAATAATGCCCAAGAGGAGGCCGATGTTTTTAAGAAGCCCGTGGGTCTATCATCTCCTTTCCATTAGGAGAGATAACTCTTTTAAAGATAAAAACCACTGGTAAACGTGCGAGGTTTACTATCCAGCGACTTTTAGCTTTTGAAGAGGGTTCCTTAGTTAAGGTCCAAGATTATGACCGTAGTGGGTACCCAAACCCCAAGACATTCAAGGCAAGCTATTCACAAGGAATAGATCAAGTCAGGAAAGTTCGAGAATTTGGAAGAAACTCAAAGATGCCATTCACGGAGAATACATTCATCTTGGGGAGTAGAGCTTCTTGACGATTCCTAAGGAGGACAGCCGAAGAGAAGACTGTATCTGGTGCTCCTATTGGGGATCTAGGCGTCTATTTCTACGAATAAACGAAACGGCGTCACCTAGTTCTAGACGTAGTAGTCGGGGAAACTCGAAATATCTATACTATTATTACACAGTAGATATGAGTTTATGAAAGGAGACTTACAGTGAGCACCCCCACAATACAGTTTATAATATGAAAGCAGTAAATGAAAGCGATAACCACTTACTCGGTTGGAGTGCTTCCATGCTGTTTGGTTAGTTGTTCAACAAAGAAAGATTGAAAACAACAGTATATTCAAAATCAAAGGAGAAAGTGCTTTGAAAAAGAAAGATTTGGGGCTTACAGCTCAAGGAGAGGCCCAGGGTTTTATCGGTGAGCGCACTGTTTGACTTTGTACAGCGGGACTTATACAAGTGACTGGGGCCCAAAAAGGTTTTCTGTACAAAGGGATGGGTCTTACACTCTCTCAAGAGGCCTTAAAAGGTTTAAAGAAAAAAGAGTGGGGATTATAACACGACGGTAGGCCCAAATGATTTTTCGTTTAAAAATGGCAATCGCGCCGAGGTTTTCTTTTAACGCAGAGGGACTTATACAATAAGTGAGGCCCAAAATGTTTTGGTTAAATGGGGGATTGGGTCTTACACTCTAATAGAGGCCCAAAGTGTTTTGAATGGGTCTTATAGTTCAAGGAGAGGCCCAGATGATTTTTATTTTTAAACGGGCGATGATCGCGCCGTTTACTTGTACAGAGGGACTCATACAATGAGTGAGGCCCAAAAAGTTTTTGTACAAGGGGGGATGGGTCTTACACTCTCTCAAGAGGCCCAGATGATTTTGAAAATGATTTATGAGGGTTGAATTAATCCAAAACCCTAATTTGTTTTCAAAATGTATTTAATTGAATAAAAATTCAATTAAAATGATTAAAAATTGTTTAACACACAGAAAACAAATTGTGATCTTGGATTAATGCTTCAAAAATTAAGTATTGACCTACAAAATAATTAGAAAGCATTAAAAGTTGCAAAATCAATGTAGAAAAAATATTTGAAATGCCAAAAACAATCAAAATATTAATTCTTTACAAAAAATATCAATTATATGAAATAAATAATATTTTTGGGATTTTTTGTGAAAATAAAATATTTTAACATTTTTGTGAATTATTAAAAAAAGAATCAACTCAAAATCATTAAAACTCAGAGAGAAATTAATTTTTGAATCAATTAAACAAAATCACAAAATTCAAATATTTGAATTTATGAAAAATGGCGCCATGAACAGCTGAAGAACACGCGCGTGTTCTTGGTTTCTCAGATTTACATTTTCTATCCAATCTCCATGAATACGTAATCATATCATGCAATCCACATATCATTATGCTCGCCTCAACCTCACGATCATGTCTATGTACTTTAATTTCATTTAAATTAAACATACAACAAGAAATCACGAAGAGACCTCAAGAACCCTAATTTCTGCATGAAGGCTAGGATTTTTGATACACGATTCAAACAATGCAATTGATTGAGGGAAAACATTCCATGCATGATTATGAACATATGGCCAAATTATTGTGCGAGGAAATATGCATAGATTGAGAGATGACCAAGTATGTGCTTACCTCTAGGCCGTGACAGCAAGTTCAAAGTGATTTTTGATTTGGAGGTGTTACAGTTGAGTGGTGATGATCTGAACAGCTTCCCTACACCCTATGGATTGTGTTTGGATGGTTGGACTTGATTGAAATTGGCTGGATCATTTTGTGGTACCTCAGCTGCACTTTGGTTAAAACCTTGAGCAACCAGCTGGTGATTTTGTGAAATTGATGTTTCAGAAGTAATCTAAGTGTTTGATCAGCTCATATGTGATGTATGTGAGGTGTGTGAGTGATTGGTTTGATTGGAATTGCTCTCAAACTCAAAACCCGATAGTGACTTGCCTTAGAAGGCAAAATTGGAGTGAAAGAAGAGATTTTGAGGAAAACATCTGTTAGATGGCTTTGGTGTACTCAAACTGACCACAATTGAGCTCTATTTATAGTAGAGCAAGTTTGTTTTGGGATCCACAGTGAATGGCAACTGCAGCAGGTGTTTCCTCAATGTTGGCCAATGGAAATGCAAGTCTCCTCTAGCCATTGACTAGAGGTTAGGGCACAGAGCTATGGTCCCCTTGGTCTTGGATAAGTCTTGACTGATTTCAGAGGAGAATGGCTAAGTCCATGCCACCTTGATGGTTCCATTGAATGCCTCATTCCAAATTTGAAGTCTTGTCCCTATTTTGGCCATTCTAGGTTCAACATGCTATTTCTTGTTCCATGGACTTTGGAGGCTTGGCTCAGTGATTGTCCCCTTTAGATTCAATCCTTTGAGGTGTCCAAGTGGATAGGAGCAATTGAATTTGGCTGATTTTGGCAAATCGACCAAAGTTGCAAATTCTGCCTTGCCTTGACAGATTTCAGCAAGGCAACTTGGCAATGTTGTATCTCATGGTGTAGGTTGAATTTGGCAATGTTCTTGGCCATTTTGGAAAGCTCTTACATGATACAACAACTGTTTGAACAAGTTTGGTTTTGATCTCTTTTGATTCCAAGTGAAAAATCCCCCTACATTTGGCAAAAAGTGAGGCAGAATCTGAGTTAGTGAAAATTTCACTAAGTGTTGGAAAAAGTGACATTTTCACTTTTCAGCCACTTTGATCACTCCATAACTCAAAATCCTTAATGAATTGGAATGACTTGTAGTTGAAGTTTTTGTAGGTGATAATGAGGGCTACAAATCCATCTTTGGATGAGAAAAAATGGCCTTGTGGTTTAGGAGTTATGGTCCCCCAAAGTTGGTACCTTTGCCACTTTATTTTTAACTTAGAAAAATTTCTAAGTTTTATGGTTACCCCTTTTACAAGTTATCTCACTTTTCTTGATTTTTCTTGATGAATGATGATTCAAATCATACATTAACATCATTTTAGGGTTAAAAATCCATTTTGGTGAAAAATCTCAAAAAGTCAAAGTTGACTTTTGTGCACAGTTGACTTTTTATCAGATGAATTCCAAACTGTGCAATTCTTCAGGAAATCATGTCCTTGACCTAAATCAAACTTGATGGACATGTTACATGGGTGTCATAGGGTTTATTCAATCATGTATTAGGGTTTGGGAGCATGTCCTGGTCAAAAGTCAAAGTTACAGTTGACTTTTCCCTTAAAACCCTAATTGTGGTGCAGATGAAATTGAGACTTGTTGCTCAAACTTCTTGGATCAATCCATTGTTCCAAATGGATCAATATGGTATATTAGAGACCCTCAAATCATCTCTTGAGGTCTTGGCTCATGGTTTGTCCCAAAAGTCAACTTAGGGGTGAATTAGGTCAAGAAACCCTAATTCCTGATTTTTGATGAATGCATCCCCTGAGGCAAAATTGACTTGATGCATGGGTTCATGAGGTTCCATGAAGTATATTAGGTTATGTTTTGGATCATTGCCTTGTGCCCAGATGAAAATTTTCCATCTGGAGGCCCTGGTCGACCAAAACCCTAATTTGGTGACACTGTCGATCTTGAGACTTGATCCACCTAGAAGGGAGCAGCCTTGTGCTTAATCCTTGAAGTGGGAGTCCTTTTTGATCCATTGTGGATATTTAAGAGATTAGACAAGTTGAAGATCATGTCATTTCTTGATTGATCCTTTGTCTAAGCACTCAGAGAGGGCTTGAAACCCTAATTTTGATTGTAGTGGATGCTCACCCATCTTTGGGGAGACTAATGAAGCATAAAGGCACATCCATATTGTGATGATGATTTTCAAAATGATGGGAAATCTAAGTGGTCAAAATTTGGGGTATTACAGATGCCCCTATTTAATCTTCTTGGACCCGAAGGTGTGAATGACGAAGGGATTCGGGCATTCGGGGTGCAAGAGGATTAAATATCGGAATACCCGAAATTTTGATGGTGGTTATGAATGGTAGCTTATGCATTCATCTTCTTTAGCTAAGCAATGATGCTTAGAAAAGGTAAACTTCCCCTCGATCCTGGTTTCCTACCAAGAACTGGTCTCAGTCTTTTTTGTCAACTTCCCCTCGATCCTGGTTTCCTACCAAGGAACTGGTCTTGGTTTCTTCTGAACTTCCCCTCGTTCTTGGTTTCCTACCAAGAACTGGTCTCAGTCTCTGAAATGAACTTCCCCTCGTTCCTGGTTTCCTACCAAGGAACTGGTCTTAGTTTCTTTTGTCAACTTCCCCTCGATCCTGGTTTCCTACCAAGGAACTGGTCTTAGTTTCTTTTGTCAATAAACTTTATTGACAAGGGACGCTATGTGTAGTGGTTTTCCTTCAAACTTCTCGCCGAATTTTCCTGGGGAGATGCCATTTGAGTAGAAAATGTTTTGTTGTTAGACTTGCTGGGGACCCCAGTCGTCTGAGTTGTAGAGTTGTACAAACTTCTCCGTTGGAGACGCCATTTGTTTCTACTGGGGAAAGCGAGTCTCTTGAGAGACTGTTTTCATTTGGGATCTTTCATCATACTTTTCTCGGGATCTTCCCGGAGAAACGCCATATGATGGGGTCCAATTTTGAGGTGCCAATGACCTTCTCATCAGTGGTTTTTCGGAGCAAAATTGGTGTGCTGCCGAATCTCTGATCACGAGGCTTTCTCTGTGGATTTTCCTTAATCCGGGAAAGCAAGGATATCATCTTTAATGGCGAAGAGTGACATCTATTGAAGGTTCTCTGATCTTTCAGAGGTTCAAATTATCAAAGTGGCCACGTGCCGACTCTGATCTAAAGATACACTGGTGGCGAGATTGTGCAGACGCAACACTTCCTGACGAGGAAAGAACTGACAAACTCGATTGAGAAAACTGTTTATCAATAGGGGACAAGACCGGCTAGAGTGATAACAATGCAATATGAAATGTAAATGCAAATAAAAAATGCATGAAGTACGTATGTATATGCTGACAAAACAGACGCGACATACAGACTAACGGATGAACACAATTGGATACTCGGCCATCGCGGGGCGAAGAAGTACCGTTGGTTCAAAATAGCAATTCCACCTTGCTTAGGAGAGATAGTCCCGTTGGGAGCTATGTTGATCGGGCTTAGGAGATGAGAACTCGGTCGAGGCGTGTCAGACGAAACAAGGTCTCTGACACAATTGATCCCTTCATTTAGGCATACTGGCTTAGAAGGAGTACTTTGATTCTGCACTTTGAAGTCCGCTTACTTCGGGAGAAGCGATCGATGTTCTTCTGATGTTCAACAGTAAAAAGAAATGCCATCTTTAATTTAAAAGCAGAAAAAGTTTAACAAGTAAATTTATTTTTGTTTTATTTCAAGAATCGCTGATTAAGTTTAAACAACGTCGTTCTGTAAAGCTAAAACAAGTAAAGAATTACAAACAAAAGCACAAGGGCTCAAATTTTATTGATAAGATGGAGATCAGCCAAACGCGTGATTCCAAAGAGTATATACAAAGTTAGAAAATGGTAATTTACAGGGAAAAGGGCTACGTTGAAACATAACGACCACTATCCTTCTACCAACTTTGAATTCGGGACATCCTGAGCTTCTGTCGAAGATGACCTTGACTGGAGTTTTCCTGACGGATGATGATGCAACTGCTACTGAGGGACTTGCCTCTGTTGAACATAGTTACTTGCCATTATCCCTAACTTTTGCCTGGATTGTACTATGAGATTTCCAATCCATCGGGATGATTCTTTTCATGTCTCTAACTTTTGCCTGGACCGCCCTTTCGGGGTTTCAATCCACCGAGACGTTTTTTTTTTTTTTAGTTTTAGGCGAAGTATTTCTTGACTACATCAACATTCGTGGGGTAGGCAAATTCCTCTCCGTCCATGGTTGCAAGTCTCAAGGAGCCGCCTGAGAAAGCTTTTGTGACCACATAGGGGCCATCATAATTTGGGGTCCATTTGCCCCGAGAATCAGTGAGAAATGATTGTATCTTCTTGAGCACAAGGTCTCCTTTCCTGAAGACACGAGGTCGGACCTTTTTGTCAAACGTCCTCTTCATTCTCTGTTGATACAACTGACCGTGGCATAGTGCCGTGATTCGCTTCTCTTCGATCAGGTTCAGGTCGTCGTGTCGACTTTGACACCATTCAGCTTCGGTGAGCTTCGCTTCCATCAATACCCGGATTGATGGGATCTCTACTTCTATGGGGAGCACTGCCTCCATGCCATATACTAGAGAGAAAGGGGTTGCCCCTGTTGAAGTACGGACATATGTGCGATAACCATGAAGAGCAAAGGGTAGCATTTCGTGCCAATCTTTATAGGTTACAATCATCTTTTGAACAATCTTCTTGATGTTCTTGTTAGCCGCTTCTACCGCTCCGTTCATCTTGGGTCGGTAGGGAGATGAGTTATGGTGTTCGATCTTGAACTCTGCACACAACTCTTTCATCATCTTATTGTTCAAGTTAGATCCATTATCAGTAATGATCTCGCTTGGAACACCATAACGACAGATGATATTGTTTTTGATAAATCGGACCACCACTTGTCGTGTTACATTGGCGAATGACGCTGCTTCGACCCACTTGGTGAAATAGTCAATGGCTACCAGGATGAACCGATGTCCGTTTGAAGCCTTGGGCTCAATCATACCAATCATATCGATTCCCCATATGGAAAATGGCCACGGGGAAGGAAGAACTTTGAGATGTGATGGCGGTACATGAATTTTATCGGAGTATATCTGACACTTGTGACACCTCCTCATGTACTTGTAGCATTCGGATTCCATGGTCAACCAATAATACCCGGCCCTGAGAATTTTTCTCGCCATTGTGTGTCCGTTGGCATGAGTGCCAAAGGATCCTTCATGAATTTCTTTCATGAGCATGTCTGCTTCTGGTCTGTCGACGCATCGGAGCAAGACCATGTCAAAATTTCTCTTATAAAGAGTGTCACCGCTCAGGAAGAAGTTTCCAGCCAATCTTCTGAGGGTTTTCCTGTCTTTTCTGAGTGCCCCAGATGGGTACTCTTGTTTCTGAAGGAAGCATTTGATATCGTGATACCAAGGTCTGTCGTCTATGACTGCTTCAATCGCGAAGATGTAAGCGGGCCGTTCAAGGCGCATTATGTCGATCTTAGGTATGTCATTCCATCGACCTACACTAATCATGGAAGAGAGAGTGGCTAATGCATCAGCCATGTGATTCTCATCACGAGGGATGTGATGAAAGTCGACTCTGTTGAAGAAGGGTAACAACCTTCTTGCATAGTCTTTGTAAGGAATCAATCCTGATTGGTATGTGTTCCAATCTCCTTTTATCTGATTGATAATCAGGGCTGAGTCGCCATATACGTCCAAGTTTTTGATCCTTAAATCAATCGCTTCTTCGAGACCCATGATACATGCTTCGTATTCGGCCTCGTTGTTCGTACATTTGAACGTAAGTCTGGCAGTGAAAGGAATGTGGGAACCCTGAGGGGTAACAATGATTGCCCCAATTCCATTTCCATAATGATTGACTGCTCCGTCAAAAATAAGTCCCCACTGGGAACCTGGTTCTGGCCCTTCACTGGGTAGCGGTTCATCGCAATCTTTCATCTTTAGATACATGACATCTTCATCTGGGAAGTCAAATCCGATTGATTCTTGATCGTCAATCGGTTGATGAGCCAAATGATCGGCTAAAATACTTCCTTTAACGGCTTTCTGAGCATGGTACTCTATGTCATATTCTGATAGTAACATCTGCCAACGGGCAATCCTTCCCGTGAGAGCAGGTTTTTCGAAAACGTACTTGATTGGATCCATTTCGGAGACCAACCAAGTAGTATGATGAATCATGTACTGGCGAAGACGTTTGGCCGCCTAAGCCAAAGCGCAACAAGTTTTCTCAAGCATCGTGTACCGAGTCTCGCAGTCGGTGAATTGCTTGCTTAGATAGTAAATGGCAGACTCTTTCCGTTTAGTTTCGTCTTGTTGGCCAAGTACACATCCCATTGAGTCCTCTAGGACTGTGAGGTAAATGATCAGTGGTCTTCCTTCCACTGGAGGTGATAGAATTGGAGGATTCAACAGATATTCCTTGATACTGTCGAAGGCGGTTTGGCAATCTTCTGACCAAACGCAATCCTGGTTCTTTTTGAGTAATTTGAAAATCGGCGTACATGTCGCGGTCATGAGGAATATGAATCTAGAGATGTAGTTCAAACGTCCCAGGAATCCTCTGACTTGTTTTTCAGTTTTCGGAGAAGGCATTTCTTGAATGGCCTTGACCTTGTCAGGATCAACCTCAATTCCTTTCTGGCTGACGATGAACCCTAGTAATTTCCCCGAACGGACACCGAAGGTGCACTTGTTGGGATTCAAGCGGAGCTTGAATTTTCTTAGACGTTCGAACAATTTTGACAGATGTTCAACGTGCTCACTCTCTGTTTTTGATTTTGCAATCATATCATCGACATACACTTCGATTTCCTTATGTATCATGTCATGAAACAGAGTAGTCATGGCCCTTTGATAGGTTGCCCCGGCATTCTTCAAACCGAACGGCATTACCTTGTAACAAAAGGTACCCCATGGGGTAATGAACGAAGTTTTCTCCATGTCTTTTGGCGCCATTTTGATCTGGTTATAGCTCGAGAATCCATCCATGAAGGAGAAAACTTTGAACTTTGTTGTGCTGTCAACCAGCATGTCAATGTGTGGTAAAGGAAAGTCGTCCTTTGGACTTGCCTTATTTAGATCTCTGTAATCAACACACATTCTGACCTTTCCGTCCTTTTTCGGAACAGGTACGATGTTGGCTAACCATTAAGGATATTCAGATGTAGCGAGGAAACCCGCGTCGATCTGTTTCTGTACCTCCTCTTTGATTTTGATGGCCATGTCTGGGTGAGTGCGTCTCAACCTTTGCTTTACTGACGGACATTCCGATCTCAACGGTAAGTGATGTTCCACGATGCTGGTATCCAACCCTGGCATATCCTAATAAGACCAAGCGAATACATCGGGGAATTCTTTGAGAAGCTTTATCAGATCTTCTCTGGCAGTTGGACTGAGCAGTGCTCCGATCCTGACTTCTTTTCTCTCTTTTTCTGAACCCAAGTTTACCATTTCCAACGGCTCTTTGTGAGGTTCAATGGACCATTCCTCTTGTCTGAGTAATCGGGAAATCTCTTCTGGAATTTCGTTGTCAACTTCTTCTTCAACCCCGAATACCGGGAACTCAAAGTTGGGAGAAGGCATCGGATCGTAGTTTCAACGGGGTATAAAACAAGCAATCTGCATGACGTGATGATTCGTGTTTAGAAGAGATAGAGAAAATGTAAGTGTGTGCAGTGTTTTGATTTTACTGCTTGTTTTTATTATTGAATGTTTTTTAGGATTACCATTTTCTGAAAAAGCAAAAAGAGAAAACAGCAATTAATGCAGAAATTACAGAACGACGTTATTTTATTAATGAACAAGTCGAATCTTGAAACTACAGCCCTATAAAACAAAACTCTGTCGCTTTGGGCAAAGCGAAGAGGGAAATTTACAGAAAACGAGCCCTATCAAAATATCCGTTTCACCTGGGCAGGGTGAAAGGTTAAAGATGGCAATTACTTTGACTGACGAACGACCTTCGGAACCTCGACGGTAACCCATTGGCGGCGAACTCCTCGGTGAATCACAAAGTCTGGCACCTTCCTCGATTTCTCTTCAGAAATGACGCTGATTTCTGGTGGAGCAGGATCATTGGAATCTGTCTCCCAGGCTGAACTGTCGTAGGAGGATTCCTCTGTTGTATTTTGCATAGCATTTGTGCTCTCAGCTGTATCTCCCCATCCAGTTGGCTGGATATCTTCGAGCCTGATACGAGAGCTTTCGGGAGCGGTGTACTTGACCATAAAGTCGAATTTTCCACTCGGTTGTCCCAAGGTGTCCCACACTTCTGTGGAACTGGAGGAGTCATCCCTCTCGATGACGTTGACCTCGGGAAAAGCATAGTTGATGAATTCTAGTCCTGCAAACGTTGCGAATTCATCTTCATGTTGAGTAGTTTCTGAATGACCAGAGTGTTGATCCCATGACATGGTGGGGACACAGGTATTTTGTTCAATGATGCTTAGCTGAGTTTCATTACTCGGCTGACTTTCTTGCCCCAAGTTTCCTGGGTAAGGCTGCCACATTGGCATGCCATCCATCGGGCCATAGTAATTGTGGTCAAAGTTGTCTTTCATTGGAGTGTCTTCCTCTAATGAATTTGGCGGAGCACGGCATCCTTCCGGATCACAATCTTCGTAGATCATTTCGACATCTGATCTTGGTATAAATCTTGGACTTTCTGTAGGAAAGCAAAAAGGCATAGGCACCTCTTCCTGAGACATATAACCGTCCTTGTTAAGGTAGGACTTCCATTCTTCATCTGCATCAGAGGGATCTTCCTCATTGATAGCATGAACTGTCTGAGACACTGGGTGAAGAAAACCTCCATTGTGGAAGAAGTTTTGAAGGGGATGAAGACTTTCATCGTTGGCGGCTATTTGGGTACAGGTCGCAGAAAAACCAAGACCCTTCTTTGTTTTATTGTCAATAGGAATGACAAGCCGTCCCCATCCTATCGTATCGGTACTCTCGACCGCTTTGATAGCATCTTTGTATGAAGAAATTGAAGTTCCTTCTTTGAACTGATTGTTCTTGCTCACCGACAGTGCTTGGAACTAAGTTCTAATAACCTCCTCGGGTTCCACACAAGTAGATGATGATAAGTTGCTCACAAGCAAGGCTTGTTCCCCACAAACCATGACAAGTTGATCGTTCTTGACGAACTTTAGCTTCTGGTGGAGGGTTGAAGTAACCGCTCCAGCCTGATGTATCCAAGGTCTTCCTAATAAACAATTGTATGTTGCCCGGATGTCCATGACCTGGAAAGTGATTTGGAAAGTGTGAGGACAGACAGTTATGGGAAGATCAACTTCGCCGATAACTGTTTTTCTGGATCCGTCGAATGCTTTGACGACGACCTCGCTGACTCTCATCGGAGGGCCCTTGAATGATAATTGCATCAAGGTGGACTTCGGCATAACATTCAGGGCTGACCCTGTGTCTACCAGTACGTTGGCTAAAGCATCGCCCTGGCAGTTAACTGTGATATTGAGCGCCATGTTATGACGGCGACCCTCTTCAGGTAATTCCTCATCACTAAATCCCAAATTATTGCAGGAAGTGATGTTAGAGACAATGCTATCGAATTGTCTGATTGTTACATCCTGTTTCACAAAGGCTTGCTCCAAGACTTTCTGTAGAGCCTTTCTGTGTGCTTCTGAACTGAGTAACAGTGATAATACTGAGATCTTTGAAGGAGTCTGCAACAGTTGATCGACAATGTTGTACTCACTCCTTTGGATGAGCTTTAGCATCTCATCTTTGTCTTTTGAAAAGTCTGGATTACTAGATTGACCGACTGGTGGATCAGGAATTTCTGCCTGAAGTTCCTTTTCTTTGTTGGATTCTCCAACCCCTCGGTTGAAGATTCGACCGCTCCGTGTTACACGACTGATGTCTGCAATATTCACGACGGAGGGTAATGGAATTTCCTTTCCATTCTCAATTATTGTTGCACCGTATTTGTAAGGGATTGCCTTAGCTGATTCATACGGTAGTGGTCCCGGTAGATAGATGACTATGGGAATTTTATGATTTTTCTGACCATCATAAGTAACCTTGATCCGTTCCCAGTTGGGAACTCTAGATTCATCAAGTAGAGGGATGATGGCAAAAACATCCCTGGTCCTGTGATGACCAGAGATCGTGACAACATCCTCAACTTGCTCGGCAAGGTAGTTCGGCGACCAAATGATGGGTCCTGAACCTGGATATGGACGAATTTCTCCATGATCGACCTGACCCTGAAGAGCTGCTCTCACAAGGTAACACCCTTGGTTACTTTTCGAACAGACGCTACAATTGTCATAGTTGTGTGGTGGCACCTGGCCACGCCCACTTTGAATGCAATGTAACCTCACTAGGTTATCTTCCATTGATCGGACATCCTGACTTTGACGACGAGTAGGATTCCTGTGATTGATACTAATCTACTGAGTATCTTCGTCCATATAGATTGGCATCCACCAGTGATTTAACAAGTGATGAAGTGCCTCCTGGACAAGGGTACAACCTCGATCGTTTTCGCACCCTGCTTTACAGTTTTGATAATCATGTGATATTAAGAATCCAAGTCGGACCTGCTCAGCATGTAACTCTACCAGGTTGGTATTCATCATGCGAATGTCAAAGATCTGAACCATGTTGATTTGATAGGAGTTCCTATCATGGTAGTCTTGGATCCATCCAAGATCCATCTGACGCTGGAGGGCCTCTTGTATGAAAGAGCATCCCTGTTTGTTTACCGAGCAAATCAGACAGGAACTGTAATCGTGCCGCGGCAGATTATGATACTGGTTTTGCCTTGAGTGCATTGCCACCAAGTTGTCATTCATCGCACGGATGTCGTGGTTTTGAATGACGTTGGAATTCGTGTAAACCATGTTAACTCCACGAACTCGGTGCTCTTGGATCCATCCAAGATCCATTTGTTCCTGTAGAGCTGCTTGCACTACAGAACATCCCTGGTTGTCTTTAGAACAGATATCACACTGGTGATAATTATGAGGTGGGACATGGCCATATCCACTCTGTCTACAATGCATCTTGACCAGATTGGTCTTTAACAAGAGTACATCATGAATTTGATAGACATTGTTAGTCTCTTTCTCAATCAGATTGACTGCAGCTTTCTCATGTTGAGGCAGCGGGTTCGTGAGAACATTGGGATTCGTATCTTTGAAAGATAAGAGCCCGCTCCTAACAAGCTTTTGCACGTCGGATTTGAAATTGAGACAAGTCTCAATGTTATGCCCTGAACGTCCTTGATGATAAGGGCATGTTTGATCCGCTTTAAACCAAAAAGGTGGATTTTCCGGAACTGAAAGGGGAGACTTAGTCTGGATGTGCCCCTTAGCCAGCAGTAACGGAAACAGCTCTGCGTACGTTACGGGTATAGGATCAAATCCTGGTGGCCGTGTTGTACGGTTGTTGTTATATGGAGGACGAGCCTGCTGGAGAGGCTGTTGTGTCCTTTGTTGGTCAGGTTGGCTCTGCGCAACCTGAGGTTGATACATAGGAACAGGCGCGGGGCCGATAGCAGGAGTAACAACTGCTACTGGCTGATAACGTCGCCTTTGCTTTCCGAGAGAGATATTCCCAATATCTTGCTCTTTTTTCTTAGGGAGAGCACTACCGTATTTTTTAGTACCGCTCGTTGATCCAGTGTCTTTTACCAAACGTCCTTCTCGGACGGCTTCCTCAAGACGTACACCCATGCCGACCATTTCGGTGAAATCACTGGGTGCACTGGCAATCATTCAGTCATAGTAAAATGAGCTTAAGGTCTTTAAGAAGATTTTTGTCATCTCTTTTTCCTCAAGAGGTGGACAAATTTGAGCGGCAATTTCACGCCACCTTTGAGCATACTCCTTAAAGGTTTCCTTGTCCTTTTGTGACATTGATCTGAGTTGATCTCTGTCGGGTGCCATGTCCAAATTGTACTTGTATTGTTGGACGAAGGCAATACCAAGATCTCTGAATGTACTGATCGTAGTACGGTTTAAACCCATGTACCATTTGAGTGCGGCACTGGTTAAACTATCCTGGAAGTAGTGAATCAGCAGGTCCTGATTCTCCGTCTGAGCTGACATCCGCCGAGCGTACATCACCAAATGGCTTTGAGGGCAAGAGTTACCCTTGTATTTTTCAAAGTCGGGCACTTGGAACTTGTGCGGGACTTTCACATTTGGGACCAAGCAGAGGTCTGCGGCGTGCTTTCCAAATAGATCCTGACCGCGAATGGCTTGCAGCTCTTTCTGCATTTCCAAGAACTGCTCCTGGAATTCATCCATTCTGTCAAACATAGTTTCCTTCTTACCAGAAGGTGTCTGTGGAATCTGTCCTTCCGGGACAGTGTGCACCACAGGGGGTGGTACCGTGACTACGGCAGTAAGTCTTGGCGCTTCCCGAAGTTTGTAACCTTCAGGAGTCTTGAGTATGCCCCTGGCATCTTCGCTTTCCCGAAGTTTGTAACCTTCAGGCCCAGCGGCTTCTGTTGCGATTCCCTGATCTTCAGTGATCGGCGGAACATATCCTTCCGGGATATAGTTAACAGGCATGCCCCAAGGACGATCTTTCGGCATCTGATACCTAGGATCATAATTTTCTATGATGGGCGTTGAGGTGATCTCTGAGATCACAGTTCTTTGTAGCTGAGCTTCTGCCATGGCTTGCATGTCGTTACGAAGCTTTCTCATATCCTCTCTCAGAGCGTCGATCTCTTCTTTCAACTCTCTGTTTTCTTCCTCAAGATCATCCATCTTTTTCTGACGATTGGCCCGAGTATTGTACGAATGAGACAGTTTGAGTCTAGAATCGAGACACAAACGGGAGATTCGTAGGTAAGGAGAATACGCGATGTGAGAATGATGAATGCAATGATTATATTAATTGTTGTTTTTTTGTTTAATCAAAATAAACTTTGACAATTAGATTGCAAATATCAAACAGTGGGGAAACCCCTTTTTATTGAATTCCAAAGGATTACAGAAATGGAAATACAGTAGATTACAAAGTGCAGAAACAGAAACCTAAACTAATGGGTCCCGAGTACTCTTCTTTGACAGGGGCGCTTGGGCCGTTGTTGGGTTGTCATTCCTTTGCCAGGTGAAAGGAGCGAGCAAATTCCTTTGGTCATCTTGATTCTCTACAGCATGCTGCTCCAAAATTTCAATCAGAGCATCTTTCTCTTTTAGTAGTTGTTGTATTTGGATACACTCTACGTCGAGGGTGCGGTACTTGTTCTTCCAAGATCTTCTTTCCTTTTGAACTTTGTTGAGAGTAACCTGAAGCTTTTCAGTTTCCGTCATGAAGTACATGACAGTTTCCCTCGGTGGAAGAATTCCGTAACGAGGATAAGGCATCTTTAGCTTGAGAGCTCTAGTTTGTACCCAGTGGAGATAAGGCTCCACCGAGACACAGTCCGGTTTTCCCAGAGACTCTCGTCCTTTCTTATGAACATGTTTCCAAGCTTGCACTATTTCCATCTTTAGTGCTCTGTCATTTTCTCCTTCTTTGAAGAAAAGACCTTCCAGATGAACACCCAGTGGGATGTGTCTCATCGGGTATCCAAATTGACGAAGAACCAATATCGGATGATAGTTGATTCCTCCTTTAGTTCCTATGAGGGGTACGCTGGGGAAGTTTCCACAACGGTCAATGATTCTAATTCCCTCATAAATTCTATTACACCAATCTATATCAGAGTTGGTAAGAGACATGATCTTCTGTGACCAACGTAAGACACTCTTGCAATCCCAAAAAGCAGCAGACTTGGGCAAGTGAGAGATAAACCATTTGTAAAGCAAAGGTACACAGCATGTGATCTCTCCTCCGCTGTACAAATTTCCCAAGTGTACAGAATGATACGCATCTGCAAGCAAAGTCGGCACAGGGTTTCCAATGAGAAAAACCTTAATAGCGTTGATATCGACGAAGTTATTGATGTTGGGAAACAAAAATAACCCGTAGGTGAGCAAGACAAAGATGCTTTCAAAAGCAGTCCCGTTCCCTATACTAGCGAAGTATAGAGCCTTTTTTGTCAAGAACTGGGCTGACAAACCTTGGATGCCACCCTTAGTGGTCATGTGAGTCCTGACCTCAGACTCGTCCAAATGAATTGCTATTGCAATAGTCCGATTCTTTGGAATTTCTTCCAGTCCAGAAAATGGAGCTCGATCAGTGATATGTAAATCAGTCAGATGAGAATACTCCTCCAGCATTGGTGATAGCTGGTAATCCGGGAATGTGAAATAGTGATAAACCGGATCATAAAACTGAATGAGCGCATCCATGATTCCCTCAATCACATGGACTCTTAACAGTGGTAGCAAACCACCGTTCTTGGCTCTGAAAGCCTCTGGGTTAACGATCATCCTTGCTAACCTTCTCAAATCCCCTAGTTTTGGAACCTTGAAGGTATACTGGTGAGTTCTCCTTCTACCGAAATCCATTAGCGTAATCCTCTTCTCTGATATTTGCAATCACAGTCTTAGTTTAATTTGAAAAACAGAGAGACTAGAAGGGAAAGTTTTTTGAATGTTTTAATGTTTTATTAAACGAATGCATGAATGCAGCACACAAAAACATAGAAAAAACATGGGGTTAGAGGGTCGTTGTCATGAAGTCAAGGCTCTACCCATCCCCAAAGGTTTATACTAGGGTGATTTTTGTACCTGTACTCATTATCATCAGCTCCTCCCAGGAAAGCAAAACAACAAGCGGATCGCCAGCGAGTTGTAGAGCAATCTTAGAGTAAGTGCCATTCACCGAGAATAGATCACCAGCCTCAAATGAGGGTAGTATTGCGTAACAACTATTTTCGATAGTTTCCGCACTACGAAAGGGTTTGGCTCCTCAGCTTCTCAGACTTAACAACCGGCCCATTGGCTAGAAGAGTGAATGGGTTGCGTTGGTCAGCCTCCACTGAGGTTGATGGTCGACCCCGTCGCCATCACTTATCTTAAGTGTATACTCAATCTTTCCACATACGGCATCACCCGCATTCCCATTAGCAGAAAAATAAACATGTATAGCAATTAGGAAAAGCAGTATATATATTTGTCCTAAACATCCTAGACCTTTATGATTCCTAAGTTCCTGACAGAAATGGGTTCCCCGGCGGAGGCGCCAATCTGTGGTATTCACACAAGTGAAGAGAAAAAAGGTTTGTCCAAGGTTTTCACCTTAAACGTTTAAGAAAGAAGATTTGGCCCCACGGTGGGCGCCACTTTTCTGTAGCGAGCGATTTTGGACGCGGTTCTTAAGCGCTGGTCGCTCTCTGCGGTTGAGCTTAAACTACAGGTCGATTCATTTTTTATCCTATTGTGAGCTGAATAAGGAAGGGAAATAGATGTCTCCAATTAACCCTGCTTTGCATACTGAGTTTAAACAGCGGTCTGTTAGGTTACGGATGCTATCAATGTGGGGGGGCCTTTGTACTGGTTATTTGTATTTTCGCCAATACTGTTTTCTTTCTTTTTTACCTGGGCAGAAGGTTTCTGGCGGGGAACAAGGATTAGGATGTTAGGACTGATGCTTTTGAAATACTGCTTTTGATTGATGGAGATATGGGATTTAGGTTTTTTGTTGATTGCGCTCGCTAAGATCTTTTCTTTCGATCTTATGCCTACGTATTCCCGTTTACCGAAACAGGGAAATCAGAGCGTTCGTAGTTCCTCCTATTCTATGGGAGGAAATTGGTGTTTTGGTGTCTTGTTCAAAGCCCAAGACGTGAAGCGAAAGGTAGTTTGTATCTTGTTCAAAGCCCAAGATGTGAAGCTGAAAGGTCTATTTGTGTCTTGTTCAAAGCCCAAGACGTGAAGCTGAAAGACCTCGACTTTAGAGAGAATTTGTCATCTCTAAAGAGGGGAGAAGGAGAATTACTTTAACTGGGATACGCGGATCCGAGCAATGCCATAATTTCCGAAGAAAGGGTTTTAACCTGAAGGAGAAGACTTTAACTCAGTGTAGAGCAGTGCCATCTTTCCTTAGGAATTTCTCTTGCTAAAAGAGGGACAGTGGCGTGGATATAGATGATCCAGAGGCTTGCCGCTTACAGCGATTAGATGAAGGGAAAGGAGTTGTTGATGTTTGTGTACTGTGAACGAGACACAACTTTGATGCTAAAAGGTTAATTGGATCAACCAGTGGTTTTCTTATACAAAGCCTAAGAGGAGGCTAATTTCCGCTAGGAAAATCATTATACAAAGCCTAAGAGGAGGCTAATTTGTGTCTCGTACAAAGCCCGAGAGAGAGGCTAAAAGTTTTTGACCCGACGATAGAGTCTTTGTGTCTTGTACGAAGCCCGAGATGGAGGCTATTGTTTGTTTGACTCAACAGGAGAATCTTTTATACTCAACAAGAGAGTGTTTTTGTATCTCGTACGAAGCCCGAGATGGAGGCTAAAAGTTTTGACTCAACAAGAGAGTCTCTGTATCTCGTACAAAGCCCGAGATGGAGGCTACAAGGTTTGACTCAACAAGAGAGTCTTTGTATCTCGTACAAAGCCCGAGATGGAGGCTAAAGCGTTGTTTGACTCCGCTAGGGAGAGTCATTGTACAAAGCCCAAGAGGAGGCTATGTCAGTTAAGTGACAGGTCCAGTATACTGATTTTGAAAGAGGAAATCAGTTTTTATATGAGCATCACTGTACTCATGGGTTAGATCTGAGGATCGGGGTGGTCTCCTTTTCTTTGAGGAAACTGGAAATCCAAAGGGTGTTGAGACTGTCCGAGTCTGCGGGTTTCCTTCCTATTTAACGAAGGGGTCACTTGAGAATGTCTTTTGAGACTCAAGGAAGTTAGACTGTCCGTGTCTAGAGTTTTATCTTTTGTACTATGCTTTGAGAAACAGTAGTAGACTTTATGAAAGGACTGTTCTATGGAGATGACTAAGTTCTGTTCCTATACCTCTAGGAGGTCGTCGGGACAATTTGTACGAAGCCCAAGAGGAGGCTGGAAACTTTTAAGAAGCCGACGGGTCCTTGTACGAAGCCCAAGAGGAGACTATCATTCCCGGAGGAAGAGATCATTATACGAAGCCTAAGAGGAGGCTGTGAATACTTCTAAGAAGCCGTAGGGTCCTTGAATAATGCCCAAGAGGAGGCCGATGCTTTTAAGAAGCCCGTGGGTCTATCATCTCCTTTCTATTAGGAGAGATAACTCTTTTAAAGATAAAAACCACTGGTAAACGTGCGAGGTTTACTATCCAGCGAGTTTTAGCTTTTGAAGAGGGTTCCTTAGTTAAGGTCCAAGATTATGACCGTAGTGGGTACCCAAACCCCGAGACATTCAAGGCAAGCTATTCACAAGGAATAGATCAAGTAAGGAAAGTTCGAGAATTTGGAAGAAACTCAAAGATGCCATTCACGGAGAATACATTCATCTTGGGGAGTAGAGCTTCTTGACGATTCCTAAGGAGGACAGCCGAAGAGAAGACTGTATCTGGTGCTCCTATTGGGGATCTAGGCGTCTATTTCTATGAATAAACGAAACGGCGTCACCTAGTTCTAGATGTAGTAGTCGGGGAAACTCGAAATATCTATACTATTATTACACAGTAGATATGAGTTTATGAAAGGCGACTTACAGTGAGCACCCCCACAATACAGTTTATAATATGAAAGCAGTAAATGAAAGCGATAACCACTTACTCGGTTGGAGTGCTTCCATGTTGTTTGGTTAGTTGTTCAACAAAGAAAGATTGAAAACAACAGTATATTCAAAATCAAAGGAGAAAGTGCTTTGAAAAAGAAAGATTTGGGGCTTACAGCTCAAGGAGAGGCCCAGGGTTTTATCGGTGAGCGCACTGTTTGACTTTGTACAGCGGGACTTATACAAGTGACTGGGGCCCAAAAAGGTTTTCTGTACAAAGGGATGGGTCTTACACTCTCTCAAGAGGCCTTAAAAGGTTTAAAGAAAAAAGAGTGGGGCTTATAACACGAGGGTAGGCCCAAATGATTTTTCGTTTAAAAATGGCGATCGCGCCGAGGTTTTCTTTTAGCGCAGAGGGACTTATACAATAAGTGAGGCCCAAAATGTTTTGGTTAAAAGGGGGATTGAGTCTTACACTCTAATAGAGGCCCAAAGTGTTTTGAATGGGTCTTATAGCTCAAGGAGGGGCCCAGATGATTTTTATTTTTAAACGGGCGATGATCGCGCCGTTTACTTGTACAGAGGGACTCATACAATGAGTGAGGCCCAAAAAGTTTTTGTACAAGGGGGGATGGGTCTTACACTCTCTCAAGAGGCCCAGATGATTTTGAAAATGATTTATGAGGGTTGAATTAATCCAAAACCCTAATTTGTTTTCAAAATGTATTTAATTGAATAAAAATTCAATTAAAATGATCAAAAATTGTTTAACACATGGAAAACAAATTGTGATCTTGGATTAATGCTTCAAAAATTAAGTATTGACCTACAAAATAATTAGAAAGCATTAAAAGTTGCAAAATCAATGTAGAAAAAATATTTGAAATGCCAAAAACAATCAAAATATTAATTCTTTACAAAAAATATCAATTATATGAAATAAATAATATTTTTGGGATTTTTTGTGAAAATAAAATATTTTAACATTTTTGTGAATTATTAAAAAAAGAATCAACTCAAAATCATTAAAACTCGGAGAGAAATTAATTTTTGAATCAATTAAACAAAATCACAAAATTCAAATATTTGAATTTATGAAAAATGGCGCCAAGAACAGCTGAAGAACACGCGCGTGTTCTTGGTTTCTCAGATTTGCATTTTCTATCCAATCTCCATGAATACGTAATCATATCATGCAATCCACATATCATTATGCTCACCTCAACCTCACGATCATGTCTATGTACTTTAATTTCATTTAAATTAAACATACAACAAGAAATCACGAAGAGACCTCAAGAACCCTAATTTCTGCATGAAGGCTAGGATTTTTGATACACGATTCAAACAATGCAATTGATTGAGGGAAAACATTCCATGCATGATTATGAACATATGGCCAAATTATTGTGCGAGGAAATATGCATAGATTGAGAGATGACCAAGTATGTGCTTACCTCTAGGCCGTGACAGCAAGTTCAAAGTGATTTTTGATTTGGAGGTGTTACAGATGAGTGGTGATGATCTGAACAACTTCCCTACACCCTATGGATTGTGTTTGGATGGTTGGACTTGATTGAAATTGGATGGATCTTTTTGTGGTACCTCAGCTGCACTTTGGTTAAAACCTTGAGCAACCAGCTGGTGATTTTGTGAAATTGATGTTTCAGAAGTAATCTAAGTGTTTGATCAGCTCATATGTGATGTATGTGAGGTGTGTGAGTGATTGGTTTGATTGGAATTTCTCTTAAACTCAAAACCCGATAGTGACTTGCCTTAGAAGGCAAAATTGGAGTGAAAGAAGAGATTTTGAGGAAAGCATCTGTTAGATGGCTTTGGTGTACTCAAATTGACCACAATTGAGCTCTATTTATAGTAGAGCAAGTTTGTTTTGGGATCCACAGTGAATGGCAACTGCAGCAGGTGTTTCCTCAATGTTGGCCAATGGAAATGCAAGTCTCCTCTAGCCATTGACTAGAGGTTAGGGCACAGAGCTATGGTCCCCTTGGTCTTGGATAAGTCTTGACTGATTTTAGATGAGAATGGCTCAGTCCATGCCACCTTGATGGTTCCATTGAATGCCTCATTCCAAATTTGAAGTCTTGTCCCTATTTTGGCCATTCTAGGTTCAACATGCTATTTCTTGTTCCATGGACTTTGGAGGCTTGGCTCAGTGATTGTCCCCTTTAGATTCAAGCCTCTGAGGTGTCCAAGTGGATAGGAGCAATTGAATTTGGCTGATTTTGGAAAATCGACCAAAGTTGCAAATTCTGCCTTGCCTTGACAGATTTCAGCAAGGCAACTTGGCAATGTTGTATCTCATGGTGTAGGTTGAATTTGGCAATGTTCTTGGCCATTTTGGAAAGCTCTTACATGATACAACAACTGTTTGAACAAGTTTGGTTTTGATCTTTTTTGATTCCAAGTGAAAACCCCCCCTACATTTGGCAAAAAGTGAGGCAGAATCTGACTTAGTGAAAATTTCACTAAGTGTTGGAAAAAGTGACATTTTCACTTTTCAGCCACTTTGATCACTCCATAACTCAAAATCCTTAATGAATTGGAATGACTTGTAGTTGAAGTTTTTGTAGGTGATAATGAGGGCTACAAATCCATCTTTGGATGAGAAAAAATGGCCTTGTGGTTTAGGAGTTATGGTCCCCCAAAGTTGGTACCTTTGCCACTTTATTTTTAACTTAGAAAAATTTCTAAGTTTTATGGTTACCCCTTTTACAAGTTATCTCACTTTTCTTGATTTTTCTTGATGAATGATGATTCAAATCATACATTAACATCATTTTAGGGTTAAAAATCCATTTTGGTGAAAAATCTCAAAAAGTCAAAGTTAACTTTTGTGCACGGTTGACTTTTTATCAGATGAATTCCAAACTGTGCAATTCTTCAACAAATCATGTCCTTGACCTAAATCAAACTTGATGGACATGTTCCATGGGTGTCATAGGGTATATTAAATCATGTATTAGGGTTTGGGAGCATGTCCTGGTCAAAAGTCAAAGTTACAGTTGACTTTTCCCTTAAAACCCTAATTATGGTGCAGATGAAATTGAGACTTGTTGCTCAAACTTCTTGGATCAATCCATTGTTCCAAATGGATCAATATGGTATATTAGAGACCCTCAAATCATATCTTGAGGTCTTGGCTCATGGTTTGTCCCAAAAGACAACTTAGGGGTGAATTAGGTCAAGAAACCCTAATTCCTGATTTTTGATGAATGCATCCCCTGAGGCAAAATTGACTTGATGCATGGGTTCATGAGGTTCCATGAAGTATATTAGGTTATGTTTTGGATCATTGCCTTGTGCCCAGATGAAAATTTTCCATCTGGAAGCCCTGGTCGACCAAAACCCTAATTTGGTGACATTGTCGATCTTGAGACTTGATCCACCTAGAAGGGAGCAGCCTTGTGCTTAATCCTTGAAGTGGGAGTCCTTTTTGATCCATTGTGGATGTTTAAGAGATTAGAAAAGTTGAAGATCATGTCATTTCTTGATTGATCCTTTGTCTAAGCACTCAGAGAGGGCTTGAAACCCTAATTTTGATTGTAGTGGATGCTCACCCATCTTTGGGGAGACTAATGAAGCATAAAGGTACATCCATATTGTGATGATGATTTTCACAATAATGGGAAATCTAAGTGGTCAAAATTTGGGGTATTACAATTAGGTCTCTCCACTAGTTCGCCAGGCGAAGTGCTGGCGAAGGGGGTTTCGCCAGGCGAAATCGTAAGTTGCCAGGCGAAAACGGAGAGACAGAAATGTGTTGGCTACTGGAAGTTTGGGTTTTCAGAAAAATTAGGTTTTGCCGCTGGTTCTCCAGGGGAAGGGCTGGCGAAGAGGTATTCGCCAAGCGAAATCCTTACTCGCCAGGCGGATCTGGCTATTTTCCAATAATTAACTTTCCTTCAAAAATTTATATCTTTTGACTCGGGTGTCCGAGTTAAGCGTTCTTTATATCGATATGAAGCTATGGAAGTGTTCTATGCTGTGGAAAGTGAAATTATTGTTTGTAAGGTGGAATAGAGGCTTTGGTATGTTGGTCAAGTTGGGAAGTTATTGAGAGAGGACGATTGGGTATCGTTAATGGTTGTTCTCAGAGAGTAGAGTGTGAACTCAAATTTGACGAAGGTGAAGATTTGAGGTTTGGATCTGCTAAGTAAGTAGAAAACTCTTAGTATATGGGACTAAGATGTTTGTTTGGTCTGTGATGATAGTGTTCTGGAAATTGGCAGGAAGTCACAGTGATGGGCCGTCAGTTGTGCATGGTTTTCGGATGTGTTTTTGGATGGAACATTAAGGTGTGGTCTTAGAGAGCTCCAGCTTTGTTAGTAACAAAAAGGGAATGATGATTGAATGGAATAACGGGCATGATGTGTAAGATGGTATTGAGACTATGGAAAGCAAAACTTAGAGTTCTGGTGAGGTTTGGAGTCTTTGGAATTTTAGAGCATTAATGGAAATTTTGAGAAAACCTTAAGTGTGGATGTAATATTTGAGAGTTCTTTTGGGATAGTTGTTGCTACACGTGGGGATTTATGGAATTTGGACTGTTAAGAGAAGAAATTGTGTATGGATTACTGGCAGTTGAATAAGGTAACAATTGAGAACAAGTGTCCACTTTCATGAACAAATGACTGGAATGGTTTGGTTGAGTTTGAGTGGAGTTGCAAGTGTATGGAATGTTTGATAAGAGTGGTGAATTGTGTGAGTTAAGGCTTTGATCGATTTGATGTGACTGGTTATGTTGTTATCATCGGAATAGGTTGTTAATTACTCGGTTAAGCTTGTGTGTGAGTAACCAGTTACCCAGTGCAAGGTTTTGCAAAAGCTTTGAGAATTTATATCTTTTGGAATTTGGTTGGGCATTACAACGTACAGTAATGTTGTTTGGTGTTAGTAATGCGTCTGTAATGTTTGTGGAGTATATGAAACGTATCTTCCATATTTAATTGGATAAGTTTGTGGTGGTTTTTATTGAAGATATTCGAATCTGTTATAAACTCAGAGGAAGAACAGGTAGAGTGTTTGAGATTTGAATTACAAGTGTTAAAAGAGACGAAGATTTATGCTAAGTTATTCAAGTGAGAATTTTGATTGAAAATGTTAGTTTTCTTGGATATGTTATTTCCGATGATGGTATTGTTATGGATCCATCGGAAGTAGATGCAGTTTTACAATGAGAGGTTCCGAAGTTGGTTAAGGAGATTAGAAACTTTTGGGCTCAGTTGGTTGTTACAGAAGGCTATGGAAGACTTTGCAAAGTTCGTACTTCTGTTATCTCAGTTGACTTGCAAAGGGTGATTCGTTTGTTTTGGATGTTCGTTGTGAGTAAGTTTTGGTGAGCTGAAGTAGAAGTTGTCTACGGCTCCAGTTTTGATTCTGTGTGATCCTAATAAACCGTTTGTGAGGAATTGTGATGTGTCTCTGAAGAGTGTAGTCAGGTGTTAATGCAAGAGAGCAAAGTCGTGGCTTATGCTTTATGACAATTGAGGATTTATAAAAGGATCTATACTATTCTGGATTTGGAATTGGTTGCGGTCGTATTGTGTTGGAGTATTTGGAGGTATTATTTTTAAGGTTCTAGGTTCGAAGTGTTTGGTAATCGCAAGAGTTTAGAGTACTTGTTTGTTCAGAAGGAACAGAGTATGAGACAACGAGGATGGTTAGAATTCGTGACGAGTTATGAATTTGGCTTGGATTATCCTTCGGGAAAAGCTAAGGTTGTGCCTGAGGAGTTAAGCCGAAAGTTTTTATGTAAGTCTGTTTTGATGGTCAGAGAATTAGAATGATTTGAGCAGTTCCGAGACTTGTGTCTGGTGTGTGAGATGACACAGTAGAGTGTGAGGTTGGGTATATTGAAAGTGAATAGTGATTTTTGGTGAATATGAGAAAGAGTTAGACTTTGGACGTGAGATTGGTAGTTTTGATGGTTACGAGTAATCAAAGTGGCGCAGCGGAAGCATGGTGTGACACATTTGGTATATGCGTGTGTGACTTGTAAGAGTTCATAAGTTGAATATTAGAAATATGTAGGAGTGATGAGACCATTGGACGTTTCAAAATGGAAGTGATAAGTGGAAGGTTTCAATATTAATCAGGTACTAATATGAAGTTGGGTGTTTTGGTCGTATGTTCGATTGGTGAAGGGTAGCATTGTTGTAATATGGTTGTGTGACAAGGATGTTGGTATCGTGGTTATGTAGAGGTTGTTGAATCGATGTTGTGTCGTGGAACTTGTGTTCTTATTGTGTTTCGGTTCAAGAGTGAACCTGTGTGTGTTTGTAACTTGGGTATTCCTTGAGTCGTGAGTTGGTCGTCAAGTGCATTGTATGGGCTTTGCATCTTGTCGTTGTAGTGGTCGTCGTGTCGTGTTGTTGTAGTAGTTGTTATTAGCGGGGTGGTTTGTCAGTTGTGTTATTCGTGGGGTGCCTTTTGTGGGCATGTTAGTTTGTTGGTCGGATGCGAGAGTCGTATCCGGAGTTGTTCGTCTCAGTTAGATTTTCGAGGACGAAAATGTCTAAGTGGGGGAGAATTGTAACGCCCCAGTTTTAGTTAGTTTTATTTTATTGAGTCGTTTTAATTATTTTTATTATTATATTATTTTATTTTTTTACTTTTATTTGACAATATATTATTTTTCATCGTTGTTTATGTTTTATCGCATTTTGAAAGCGTTTGCGAGATATTTGAGTTGAGGGGTAAAATAGTCTTTTTAGGAGATTACATATTTTGAATAAATAGAAAGAAAAGAGAGAAAAGATAGTAAGGAAAAGAAAAAGAAAGAAGAGAAAGAGAAGAGAAGAGAAAAGGGAGGAAAGAAAAGGGAGAAGAGGAAAAGTGGGAAAAATCGACATAACTCCGTTTCAAGCGCGATTAATCGGGTAAGGGTGAGAAGTTTCAATTATATCTTGCTTGTGTATGTATATGTGTTGTTTGTTGTAATTGTTTTGGTCGTTTAGCGACTTTTCTCATCGATTGAAATTAGGAACGATTTATAGAAATTGATGTTTTCACGGATGAATTGATGAAATGCATGCCTAAACGTGTTCTAACATGTTATTTTGGGTCATTGGGTGTAATACTATCATGTGGGTTGAAGATTTGGATCATTTTTGGGTCCCAAATACGTTTTGGAGAAATTTTGGTTCGTCCAGATTCGCCAGGCGAGTTGGTGGCGAGTCCGTTTCGCCTGGCGAATTTGTCTGGGACAGCAAAAACAGTATTTTCGTATTTTAGCCATAACTTTTGAACCGTAAGTCCGTTTTGGTCCCCGTTCGAAGCGTTGGAAAGCTAATGAAATATTCTTTCTATTAAAATTGGGTTGGAGGTCAGTAGATGATTTATTTAAGTTGTGGTTTTGAAAAAGTGTTGGTTTGTCGGATTTTTACCGTCGTATTGGTGTGCGAATGATGTGTTATCATGCTATATGCTTTTGATATGTAACTATAGCTGGTGTGCTGTTATATGGCGTGAATATATGTGATGAAATGTTGTGCATGATTGATACGCATTGGTGGCGGGTGTATGATATTTGAATGATGTTGTTTTGTCGACTTCTGTCGTTGTCATTGTGTGTAATTGATGTGTATCATGCAATGTGTTGTTGATTGTTGAATGCAGAATAGGGCAAGCAAGCAAAAATATTTATTTTCGGAAGAATTCCCTCCGGGATTTATGTCGTGTCCACAGAGATCGGTTCGAGGGAAATAATGTCGTTCGACAGTCTCTCGCGTTAATGAGTTTGGTTTTAAAATGGTTTCCAAACAAGAAAACATAAAAGTAAATATTAAAACAAAAAGAAATCATTCTTCAGAGAGAAAAACTCGTCCGACAATGCATATAAATCACTCCTCACAAACTTAAACTTACCGACCAGTTATACTCCACCTACAATACTCCTCAATATCACCCAGCATCGCTCACAACAAAGGTTATGTCTAACGCACGGTTGAGATAACGACCGTGTCACTCTCTTCGTCACTCTCGCGAGCGAAGCCTTGAAACACGGAAGGCATTAAGATTCGACGCCTATTGAAGATTGTTAGCTCCTAAATCTATCTCTAGAGTCCAGAAACTAACAGACAATCATCCCTAATCGAAGTTCGCGAAGGTTATGTCTAACGCAACCCAAACCCCGCGCATAAAGCAAAAATCAGAGACAATCACCAATAAAGATTTGTAAAGCAAGTTTTATACAACGCCATGGGCGAAAAAAATACATGAGATCATAGTCAATACATATACAACACCCAACAAAGAAGAAAAACACAAAGGAGAAGAGAAATGAACCAAACATCTCGCGGTTTGTCAACGCCGATTGACGATCAATCCACCTCGGTTCAACCGTATGCAAGCTTCCATGTTGTTTTCTAAGCTAATCCCACCAAAGAATGAGGTTGATGAAGTTTGGAGACAAAAACCACCCCCAAACAACATAACAATACAAAAAATGAAGTCAAATGAATTAAATACAAAATTATGGTTCAAAAAAATTCGCCAGGCGGATTGAAAATTTGCCTGGCGGATTCCCCTTTTTCTCTCACACAGTCGCACAATCAAACCGACTGGTAGAAAATATCTAGATTCGCCAGGCGGCTTGAAAATTCGCCCGACGGATTGCCCAAAATTCGCCCGGCGAACATGACGCGAGCAAGACGCGAGCACAAGACAACAACCACTTGAATTTCCAACTTTTCTCTCGCCAGGGCCTCGCCTGGCGAAATTCTCAAATTCGCCCGGCGGATTTAAAATTTGCCTGGCGAATTTGACAGAACAGTATTTTTCAGCACTGTTTTATTCGTAACTTTTAAACCGTAACTCCGTTTTTCGCCCTGTTTGAAGCGTTGGAAAGCTTATTCAATGCTCTATACAACAATGGCAAGACATCCTTGATTGGATACCTGCAACAATTGAGAAAAAATCAATTAAACTCAATGATATTTACACTATACGCAATATATACACTAAAACGTATCGTAAACGTATTTATAAACAAACCGGGTTTTATTCACACGATATTTACCACAAAGCATTGATAAGCGCAACAAAACATATATACAAAAATAGGTACAATTTGCACTTATCAAACTCTCCCCAACTTACCTACTTGTTTGTCCACAAACAAAAATCAAACAAACTTGAAAATGCAAAAGCGATATCCAAAGAAAGAGGAATCAACAGGTTTTGAAAAACGAAAACGAATTAATGATTCAAATGAAAACGGTACACACAAAAAGTAAATACTTACCACTAAACTACGACGACAACATAGTCACGAAACAAATGCAAAATACAAAAATCATGCCAAACATTCTAAAACAACACAAGTTCCAAAGTGAATCACACCTAGTAAAAACAATCATCGGTAGATGAAAAACACAAAATAAGGTACTTTACACTCACACAACACTCATGCAAACAAAAGACTAAATTATGCATACATCCACAAATTCATATTGAACATTCAAAGGCAAGAATCACAAGGACTTTCAAGGTTGTAACGTGGTCGGGTAAACAAACAAGGGGCAATTTCTAAAGGTAATTGAAACAAAAACTTGCCTAAACCTAAGGGAGTGAAAACTCACAAAGATTCACACACAAAATTTCAACCAACTTCTTCCAAAATCCCAAGTGCTACACAACACACAATACTTACTTAGCACAATTATTGAAACTCTTTTTGTTTCCTTTTTCGAGGATTTTATTTTTCTTCTTTTTTCTTTCTTTTTCTCTTTCACAAATTTTTCTCTTTTTCCTTTTCTTTTTCAATCCGCATAGAATCCAACCAATGAGTACACAATCATCCTCTCCCCAACTTGAATTCAACCGCACCATTATGTGAATACTCCCTACTTTCTAAGGCAAGGAAAAAATCCATACAACAACACAAAATTGAGGTCCAAGAAAAAACAAAATCCATTCAAAAATAAGTGAACTAAATACTCATAGACAAGCATTCAGTTCAAATAAAAACATGGATCAAAAAGCTCAAAGGGGTTACAAATTCTCACACACTCACAAGGTGAATTGACTATTTGGCTAAGGTGGTTGTGCTCAAAATGAAACAATTGCCTTGATCCTTTTCATGCATTCATATAAACAACACAAACAATAGATTCAACATAATAAAATCCAGTCAGAACAAGAATGTTGGTTCTCCGCGCATATATGAACAATGGAAAGCCACCTCACAAAAAGGTTGGGAACTAAAGTGATTCACAATAGAACAAGTATACAAAAGAATGGATGGCATGGAAGTTTGAAAAATGCCTAAGTATCATGAATATGCTAAAGTATAGAAAGCGATAAATACATACCTCGGACATGTACAAAACTTAACAAGATCATTACCATACATCCACAAGTTGAAACGCACCAACTTGGAAAATCACAAAAGCATCCTCAAATAAGTCGATCAAAATCTGTAAGCAAACAACAACCAAAAACATTCGAAAATAAAAACTATAAAACATGCTTGTTTTACGTCGTAAGCTCGACGCCTTTACGGTGCTTAATTAGAAACTTCCTTCATTCATGCCATGGTGATGTCTCACCGCGCAACCAAAAGCAAGCGTCCTAACCAAACACTTGAACAAACGTCAAAATGTACAAGTATCAATATAAACAAGTGAAAATATACAACATGTACGATATCTACAAAACTCAAAAACAAAGAAACTATCGCAATGCGATTCAATATCAAAACCAATCCCCGGCAACGGCGCCATTTTGTTGAATGCAGAATAGGGCAAGCAAGCAAAAATATTTATTTTCGGAAGAATTCCCTTCGGGATTTATGTTGTGTCCATAGAGATCGGTTCGCGGGAAAGAATGTCGTTCGACAGTCTCTCGCGTTAATGAGTTTGGTTTTAAAATGGTTTCCAAACAAGAAAACATAAAAGTAAATATTTAAACAAAAAGAAATCATTCTTCAGAGAGAAAAACTCATCCGATAATGCATATAAATCACTCCTCACAAACTTAAACTTACCGACCAGTTATACTCCACCTACAATACTCCTCAATATCACCCAGCATCGCTCACAACAAAGGTTATGTCTAACGCACAGTTGAGATAACAACCGTGTCACTCTCTTCGTCACTCTCGCGAGCGAAGCCTCGAAACATGGAAGGCATTAAGATTCGACGCCTATTGAAGATTGTTAGCTCCTAAATCTATCTCTAGAGTCCAGAAACTAACAGACAATCATCCCTAATCGAAGTTCGCGAAGGTTATGTCTAACGCAACCCAAACCCCGCGCATAAAGCAAAAATCAGAGACAATCACCAATAAAGATTTGTAAAGCAAGTTTTATACAACGCCATGGGCGAAAAATATACATGAGATCATAGTCAATACATATACAACACCCAACAAAGAAGAAAAACACAAAGGAGAAGAGAAATGAACCAAACATCTCGCGGTTTGTCAACGCCGATTGACGATCAATCCACCTCGGTTCAACCGTATGCAAGCTTCCATGTTGTTTTCTAAGCTAATCCCACCAAAGAATGAGGTTGATGAAGTTTGGAGACAAAAACCACCCCCAAACAACATAACAATACAAAAAATGAAGTCAAATGAATTAAATACACAATTCTGGTTCAGACAAATTCGCCAGGCGGATTGAAAATTTGCCTGGTGGATTCCCCTTTTTCTCTCACACAGCTGCACAATCAAACTGACTGGTAGAAAATATCTAGATTCGCCAGGCGGATTGAAAATTCGCCCGGCGGATTGCCCAAAATTCGCCCGGCGAACATGACGCGAGCACAAGACAGCAGCCACTTGAATTTCCAACTTTTCTCTCGCCTGGCGAAATTCTCAAATTCGCCCGGCGGATTTAAAATTTGCCTGGCGAATTTGACAGAACAACATTTTTCCAGCACTGTTTTATTCGTAACTTTTGAACCGTAACTCCGTTTTTCGCCCGGTTCGAAGCGTTGGAAAGCTTATTCAATGCTCTATACAACAATGGCAAGACATCCTTGATTGGATACCTGCAATAATTGAGAAAAAATAATTAAACTCAATGATATTTACACTATATGCAATATATACACTAAAACGTATCGTAAACGTATTTATAAACAAATCGGGTTTTATTCACACGATATTTACCACAAAGCATTGATAAGTGCAATAAAACGTATATACAAAAATAGGTACAATTTGCACTTATCATTGATATGGATATTGTATGACTTGTGTGTTGTTGTGAAATGAAAATGCACGTGATACATGTTGTGATGATGAGTTGTGGCCTAAGGGCAGGAAAATGCAATGTGTGGTAATTGATGATATATGCATGATTATGGATGTGTATATGTGTGCATTTTGAATGTCGTGAGTCATTGTATGCCAAGCATCATGATATGCATTCTTGTGACGTCGTGAGCGACAGATTGATTCCAGAGGGAATCTGCTATAACATCATGCGCCTTAAAAATAAGAGGATTGAAAGCGATCTGATCGGATCGTGCGCCTTAAAAATAAGAGGACCGAAAGCGATGATTATAGACGATCGTGTACCCATGTGGGGTGTGAGCGATCGGGTCGTGTGCCCGTGTGGGGTGTGAGCGATCCATAAACGTCGTGTGCCCGTGTGGGGTGTGAGCGACGGGGAACATCGTATGCCCGACGGGGAGTTACACTAAGTAACGAGCGATGGTTCCAGCAGAGTTCCTGAGTGAACTAGTGATGAGAAATGTTGGAAGTCGGTACCGCATGGCATTTGCATAAAGTCGTTGTGTCGGTCTCTGTGCATTTGCATAAATCATGGATTGATTATGTGTGAGAATTGTGAATGGATGCAGTATGTGTGGAAAATCATGATTTGATTGATTATGTGTGGAAATTGTGCATCGATTTGTTATGTGTTGAGATTATGATAGCATTGGTAATTTGATGTGTATATGTGATAAATGCATTGGTTGTGGATAATATGTATTAGGCGTAGACATATGCTATGTGATGTGTGATGTGTTTCTAAATGTTATGACTTGGTATGCCTTATGTGCAAATATGTGAGTATATTGGATACTTGATATATGCTATATTGTTGGATTAATAGATATATGTTACGTATATGTGGTATGTTATATGTATTAGTATGTGGTGTTTGTGGTGAGAATAGCTATGCATGTGAATTGTTACGTATTTGCATATTATTATGCAATCTTGATTTTAGTTGTTATTTCTCACCCTTCTGCTGTTTTATAATGCTCTATGAGGCATTGCAGATTAGAGTTGCTGGAGGTCTTTTTGTGAAGATTAGCCCTCCGTTCTGTTGTCGGTCTTGGTGTCTGCTCTGATACGTAGCACGGGAGTCGGGGAACGATTATATATATATGTATACATTTGTTGAATGTATTTTGTAGTACTTTTGTGTATATAGTTGATGTTCTAAAATGATTTATTTTGTAAAACAAGTCGGTTATGGATCTTTCCGCTTTATTCCATAATTGACCTTTCCCTTTAGATGGAAAAAGTTTCCCGTTAATGATTTTCTCTATTATGTGTTATGTATCAAATAATTGAGCAGGAATTGTGTTTTCTTACTTTAAAATGTGGCATCCTTGTTTCTGTCGGAAAAATAAACTTTTAGTTACTCTGATTTATTTATGTATTATTTATTCGCGATGGGAATTGGGGTGTTACAGATAGTGCTTCGCAACCACACAAAAAACTCGCGCTACAGTTGTGTTGGGTCAAAATGAGATTAATGAAGTTTATGACATGTTGTCTAGTTTCAACTTTATGTTTTATAAGAGTTAGCCATATGAATATACTACAATAATCTATGGAAGTTAGGAAATATGTGTGTCCATAAATTTATGGAATAACAATTGGACCCCAAATGTTAAAATGTATAAGATCAAAAGGAAGTAAAGCTCTACTAGAACTATTTGAAAAGGGTAGTTTTCTTTGTTTTTCAAATTGACACACATCACGAACAAATTTTGAGTCAACATTTATGAAAGGAAACTAAGTGTGCAACATATTCATACAATTTAGAAATATGCAAGTCTAAAATGCCAAATTTCATTATATGGTAAGGTAACGTAAGTTGTGCTAGATCTACATACTATCTTATTGGACATGACTAAGTAATATAAGTCTTGCACCTTTTCACTGGAATCAGTCATCTTCTTGGTGTTCCTTTCCTGAATGAAATAAGAGAAACCATTAAATTCGTCCGTGCAATCAAGTGATTGACACATTTTTGACATAGAAATCAAGTTAAGAGAAAAGGAAGGTACATAAAGTACATTTTGCAAGACAAAATCAAAATAAAACTGAATGGTTCCTGCATGTTTAGCTATTGAAAATTGCTCATTAGTCATTTTAACATGAATAGGAGTGATGTCATGATAAGAGTGAAACCATTTTAAGGAACTGCACATATGATCACTTGCCCCTAAATCAATTATACAAGAGCCTAAAGTCAAATTTTGACACAAAACGAAGTAAGAAAGGCTTGAACTTGGCTTACAAATAGATGTACGACCATTTGATGGAAAATAATGAACCTGATTTAAAGATGCTGATGATTGTTGATTGATATTTGACTGTTGAAGTAAGTGTGTGAGTTGCTCATATTGTTTAAAAGAGAATGATCTTTGTTCGCTAATTTGTAAAGGTGTTTCCACATCATGATCATTGCTACCTGTGGAAGTGCGATTTGAAAATCTCTTTTGCATATGAGGAGGGAAACCATGCTTGGAATATCATGTGTCAATAGTGTGATTGGTCTTTCCATATTGAGTGAGAACTCAATTGTTGCCTTTCAGGAAAGATCCTGAGCCATATGCTTTGTCGTCGAACCTTTGAGAACCTGCAACATTAACAAGGGAAGTTTCTTTAGGCTCATTGAAGTTTCCTTGTCTCTCATGCTGAAGAACCACATAAAGTATTTTGTTTATAGGTAGAAAACGTTCCATGAGTAGTATTTGATATTTTACAACAACAAAATTGGGATTCAACCCAGTCAAGAATTGGATCGCATGCAGAGTTGTGTGATGCTTCCTAGCACTATGGATAGCTTCACAAGAACATTTGTTGCAACATGTACAAGTAGGGATTAGATGATAAATTCCAGGCTCTTCCCATAGGATCTTTAATTCTGAATATAAATTAGTTACAGATTTTGAGTCTTGCTGTAAACCATAGATTTCTTGCATCAATTCAGAGATGCGCACAAAATCTCCTTGATAAAATCTTTATTTGAGACCGATCCAAACATCTATAGTATTTTCCATGAATACAATGGATTGTGCAATAGACTTGTACTCAAAGTTGATGATCGATGAATGCACTAACATGTTGCACCGATTCCATGCGCAATTTAAGGGATCAAAAGTATCAATTATATGAGTGATGGTACCATCAACAACCTCAAGTTTCAACTTACCTCCAAGTGCTCTTTACATCAAACGAGCCTAGGAATGGTAATTTGCACCAATGAGTTTCATATATACACAAACTGATGAGGGACAATCGCTCGGATGAATAAAATAGAAGCTTAACGAATCTATTTGCAAATCTGCATTCTGAAGGTTTTGATTTCGAGAAGGAGCCATGAATTCGAAAGCGATGCACTCTCAAATCTAGAGGCTCTGGATACCATGTTGAATAAACATGAACTCCATGTAAAACTCCATAGAAGAACTTTGGAAAAGAGAAAAAGATGAAGACAATATTTGATTATGCAACTTGAAGATTGCATTGTGATTCTTTACTATATATGAGAGTTAGAGAGAACTACACTACATTTACTATGCATTAGCATGTATATAACTAATCATAACTGAATTTGAAATTATGTTATGGTTGTTACAACTAACTAGTTTAGTACCTTGTACAACAAGTTATTTACATGATCATCTTGTATATTGTACGTCATATATGGTCTTCTACATGAACCTTTCAAACTCAGGTCATGATGTCATTAATAATATTGATCGTTACATCTAGATTTCTTTACCTTTTACAAATTTGTTTTAAAGGCCAAAGAAATTATTATATATATTAAAGGCATGAGCCAAGTACATAATACATTCGGATTGTATGACAATAAGAATGTGTAGAAAAAATAACAAATGAGTAAAAAAATAACATAAGTAATTGATAATCCAGTTCTGTAAAAAGACACATATATTTGAAAGATATCAATCCAAAAAAAGAAAATTCACTCTTAGTAGTCAATAGTACATAAAAGTCTCCTATGAATTTTCTCAATTCAGTGTCCTTTTCTTAATACTTCTTGTGAACTTCAATTCAGACTCCATATGAATATGAGACTCCTCTAACTTTCACTAAAATATTTTCCTAATCATTTTACAATCACCTGATAAATCACACTTACAAAATAAATCTATTCAAAAATTTATTAAAATGATACTATATCCTCTTTAATTTCAATAACTAAAAGTTGAAAATATAAATGATGTATTTATCTATAATTTTTTTTTGTCAATCATTAAAATTTTCTTTTGATATAATAATAAGCTTAGAAGAAATTATTACATATTTTAAAACTGAAAAAACCTTGTCCAAAACAAATGAATAGTGTCTCGATTTTATCTTAACAAACCCCGACAAAGAAATTTTCTTTTTCTTTTTTTTTACGGGAACAAAGATATATTGTTGAAAGGTTGAAAGCCCAAAGAAATTATTATACATATTTGAAATTCTGGTATGCAGATATCAGATGTCTTAAGAGATGTCGAGACACTGATATCTGTTTAACACACAAGGACCAAGGTACACAAAGTTAAAGATACAGAAAATAACAAAACACAAAGAGTTGTTAACCCAGTTCAGTGCATAACAACACCTACGTCTAGGGGCTACCAAGTCAGGAAGGAAATCCATTATTAGCAGTATCAATTTAAAACTAAAAAACCCAGTTTACAACTTCTCGCTTAATACCTACACAGTGCAATTTCTACCTAAGACTCTCTTAGGTATGAAAAACCCCTTTCACTTCCTACCAGTCACCAATAGCAGTGATAAACATAACAATACATCATAAGAAGACACACTTCAGAGACAATACTTGATTTTGCTTAAAAGCTTCAATCAAGGACAATTCAATCTGGCTTAAAATCTTAGAGTGGACACTTACAACTCAATAACATCAATACAGTTCAAGCATCTAGGTGATGAATGAATGGCTCACAAAACAGTCTACCTCAATATATCAGAAGACACATGAGTGACACACTACAACAGTACACTAAAAGAAAACTCAAACCCTAAACCCTTATTTGCACACACGGTTTCTTCAATAATAATTCCACACATATTTTAGGTTTAGTAAGTCTCATTTTATAGCCACATGCAGTATGGGCTTGGACTGTTCCCATTTTGTCAGTTTTAAACCACCTGCAGAATCTTCTCTATAATAGTAGGAACAAATCTTCAAAGTTTCCTAAAACGTCTCATCATCCAAATTTAGTGTTTTGTGTACAACTGGAGATACAGAACCTTGTTCCTGATAGCATCTTCTTGACCTGCATAAATTACTGAGATATATCCAAGCGAAATATCACCAAACTAAAACAAAACAAATATGTCAAGATTTAAAACAATCATAACAGATGTTCTGGTAGAACATGTTCCAACAACTGTTAGGACATCTGCTCTCAAGGTGAGCTAAGCAACATGTTACAACATCACACACGACATCATGTAGTGAACCATGTTTTAGCAAAATTGTTGTCAATCCATAAACTATGGAACCTTCAATCTCCCCTTTTGGAAAATTTTAGCTAAAACACCTTTTGCACAATAAACCCTGGAGAATGTGTACATGAGGAAGAAGATAACCTGTATCTTCAAGAATATCCACAACACCCCCCCTAGACCACAAAATCAGTCCTTGTCATGGAGGAATAAATCTCCCTCTCAGAACGGAAGAAGAAACTTTTCCGAAGCACAAAAATTTCAATATTAAAGGCATGGGCAAAGTACATAATTCATTCAAATACTTTAACTTTTACAAATTGGTTTCAATTAATTTTAGGTAGGGGTGGCAAAATGGGTTGTGATCCGCCGGGTCGATCCGCGTTCCCGTTAAAAAATGGTGGGTTGGATTAAGATTTTGTGTTCTCTTATCCATTCAGAACGTCACGCTTTAAGTCTGTCCGGTCTTAAGCTCGAAAAAAAAGGGGCGGATTGATCTGCCAGCCCGCCAACTTGGGATGATAAAAAAATCCATACCCGCGGATATCCGCGGATAAAATCCGTCACGGATATGGGACGGATAGTTTAATGGATATCCACGGATAAAATAAATGGATATTTAAATACCCGTTTGTTAATGGATATGGATACGGGTTTGATGATATTCGTGCCCGCGGATATCCATATTCGTTAATAAATTATAAAAATCATTTAAATATTATTAATTTATTATATCTTATCTTTTCATCTTCTATAAAAAAATAGTCTTCTTATATTTCTTTCTTTCTTTTGAATTTTTCTTTGAAGAAAACCTTTCACATTTCATTCAAATTCGATTAGCCATTTCATATTTAAACTCTTCATTACTTCATATTCCACTTCAACAATTTCATAGTCCAACCAACTAGTGTCGTCGTTCCTTTGTCAAACCAATGTCCCACTTCCTACTCCTCTATCGTCCGCTCTTCCATCATAACTCACAATACCAATATATTTTATTTGTTTTGTTAAAAATGAAATGTATGGATATTATGTTTGGATCCAATTATGTTTTGGTGAATAAGAAGAAAATTAATGCGATGAAATTTTATTGTTAAATTAAGAGCGAATTGTATCAATGTTATGTGATAATAACTGTTCGTGTCTTTAATAGAAGTTAAAAATATTTTTTTCAAAAAATCATTTTCATAAAAAAAATATTATCCATGGATATCTGTAAATATCCGCGGATATCGTAAAACCCACGAATTATCCGCTTAATGGATATCCGCATGGATATGGGGTGGATATGGATATCATATTTATACAATGGGGCGGATACGGATATCATAGTATCAGTCCCCATGGATATCCATTTACATCCCTACCGCCAACCAAGTTATCAAACACTCAAATTATTTATTTTGGTTGGTTGAATGTTAATATTTGAACTATAGTTTTGAAATATTTGTTGATGATTCTAATTTTTACATTTATTTGTGAATATATGTAATATGTTTTACGTAAAATTTGTTAAAAAGATGTTTTATAAAAAATTGTTCTAAAAAATAAGTGAAAAATTTAATTGAAATGTAAAAATAAGTCTATTAATCTATTTACAAAAATAAAAAATAAATAAATAAATAGACAGACAAGCCCGTTATCCGCCAATCCACCACTTTGACCGGGTAGGTTAGATTTTTATGCCCAATTTCTTCTTTTTTTTTATGAACATAAAATGAGGTGAGGCGATATAGGACGGACGACCCATTTTACCACACTTAATTTTAGGTGTCGGTGAACCGCCATACAATTCTTCTGGCAGACAATAAATGTTGTTCTTTGGAAATAAATCCAAACTTCTCGCATTACTTTTTCTTATATTCAATTCATGACACCAACAAAATTGAATAACAATATCTTTTACTTTTTAAAACAAACAAAGCCGATGCGATTGACTACTCAAGCAAAAAAACAAACCACATTTTCAGAAAGCGTAGAAAAACAAATAACATTGTCATTATATTTTTTAAAAGAAACCCAGCCGATTCTATTGACTATTCAGCAAATATAAATCACAACATAATAATAACGGTCTTGGATTTATATGAACCTATATATTGCACTGCCTTAACTCCAAAATCGAAGAAGAAAAATATTAAGAGAGCAAACACAATAGACACAATGCTAGTGATCATCTCTTCCACTTTGCTCTTTCTTTTTCTTCTAATCAAATTGTATTCCTATTCTACAAAAACCAAAAACTCACCTCCAAGATTACCTTTAATAGGAAATCTTCATCAAATTGGTTCCTTCCCCCACCGTTCTTTTTACGCTCTAGCCAAAAAATATGGTCCTTTCATGCAAATGTATTTTGGTAAAGTTCCAATTCTCGTTATCTCTTCAGCTGAAGCAGCGCGAGAGATAACCAAAACTCATGATCATGTCTTTGCAAACCGACCCCCCAAGATCAATTACGACATACTTTTGTATAATTTCAGAGATGTTTCAACTGCTCCTTATGGAGAGTATTGGAGACAGTTGAGAAGCATTTGTATGTTACATCTTCTTAGTGCGAAAAGAGTTAAATCTCTTCGTGCTGTGAGAGAGGAAGAACTTGTTTTGATGATGGATAAAATAAGAGACTACTCTTCGAAATCGTTACCTGTGAATTTAAGCGAGTTGATTGCGTCGAAAACTAATGATGTGGTCTGTAGGGCGACTCTGGGAAATAAGTATAGTGGTGAAAGTGGGACGGGATTTGCTAAGTTGATGATGGATTTTACTGAGTTGCTTGGTACTTTTATGGTTGGGGACTATGTTCCTAGCCTTGATTGGATGACACATCTTTCTGGATATTACTCAAGAGCGAAAAGAGTGGCGAAACAATTCGATGATCTTTTGGAGGGTGTAGTAGAGGAACGTTTCAAAAATCCGAAAGGCGATGATGAAGAACAAACTGATTTGGTTGATGTTTTGCTTTGGATTCAAAGGACAGAATCACTCGGTTTTCCAATAGACAGAACAACCATAAAAGCTTTGTTATTGGTAAGTGTCTCTCTCTAGTAATTATAACAGAAATTTTACTTTTTAAATTCATTGAATAATTAATGTATCCGAACTACATAGATCTAATATACTGTTTATATTGTTTATATGCAGGACATGTTTGTTGCGGGTACAGACACCATATCGACTTTGCTAGAGTGGGAAATGTCAGAACTCATGAGGAATCCACACATGATGAAGAGATTAAAAGAAGAAGCAAGGACAGTGGCTAACGGAAGAGCATACATAACCGAAGACGATTTGAGTAACATGAAATACTTAAAGGCGCTTGTCAAAGAAACACTCCGGATGTATCCTCCGATTCCACTACTAGTCCCTCGAGAAAGCAGACAAGATGTGAAAGTAAATGGTTACAACATTAACGCTGGGACGAGAGTGTTTATCAATGCATGGGGAATAGCAAGAGATCCTGGATATTGGGATCAACCTGATGAGTTCAGGCCGGAGAGATTCTTGGATACTTCGGTGGATGTAAAAGGAATTGATTACCAGTTGATTCCGTTTGGATCGGGGAGAAGAGGTTGTCCTGGACTAGTGTATGCTATGGCTGCTAATGATATTGTGTTGGCGAACCTTGTGCATCAGTTTGACTGGGAGTTGCCTGGTGGTGCTGGGGCGAAGGTGGATATGTCTGAAGCATTTGGTTTTACCGTGCACAGAAAGTTTCCTCTTATGGTATATGCAACAGTTTCTAATGACAAGTGATTTAGGGAGTGGCAACCAATAATGGAATTTCAATAATTTGTGTATTAACCCTGTCTTCTATGTCTTGTATGGGTATACACTTAGTTTTATATATTCCAATAGTATATAGTTAAACATGGACATGTGATGGATATGTGACTATATAGATGAATGTGTATATGTGTGTCTATGTATCTTATTTAAATTTAAATAAATCTACTGAGTGAAATTTGTTTATAATATGAATCAGAGGAAATAGATGTAATCAAAATCTAAAACGCATCAATAAAATTAAGGTGAATTTTTATTTATCCAATTCAAAAAGTTGGATAAAGTTATTTTCAATACTTTAAAAACAACAAATAATTATACTATTTAATAAATAATTAAATATATTAAACTTAGATGATATCATGTAATTGATTAAAGATATATTATTCATCTTTTAGTGATGGGTAGAGAAGTTATCCCCTAAAATTAAACTTAAAGAGATGAGAATAAACAAGATCCAAAGAAAGCATCTTGCATCCTCTAATCGCGAGATGATTGGATGAATTGGATTAAGTGGCCCCAAGGGGCTGCTGCCGAACTATAGGATTCAATAAGTGGCAAGCTAACTTTTAGTTAGTAACCTTTGTCTTTTTACGGGTGTAACTTAGTTTTAAATATTTTAATAATTTATGTAGTTAAACATGAATGTTTGACTATATACATGTATGTGTTGTATGTGTATATTTGTTAGTTGCGATTTTTGATGGAATTAAATCTCAGTAAAATAAAAAAAATTGAAAAAAAATTAAAAGGTTGAAAGAGCATTTCGATGTAGTTTCTCGGTTCAGAAAGTTGAAGTCTTAGATGTGGGATGGCGATTGGGATTAGTTTTTTCTAGAAAGAGATTTCGTCCAAAATTTCAACGGCAGCATTGCTCAAGATTTCGACGTCAATTGTCATCAAGTAGCGCGAAGAAATAATTTCGAAGCAATTAACTGTTTTTTAGCCTTATCCAAAGGACATGTGGGAGACATTTCAGAGGCGAAAAACATGCACCAATTACGTGCCAATTTCTGAAGAGAAAATCGTTACAAACAGTTACTTTACATTAGTATAAATAAGAGTTCTAGTATTAGGATTCGGGGTGTTGAATTTACTACAAAAATTCACAAACTCAAAGTACCCAGGCAAAGAGAGAAACGAGTTATCTGAGCGAAACGTATGATTCCAAACACCATTTCATTTAATACAAAGTGTTTTACTTTAACTTATTTTCTTTGCAATCTTGCTTGCATTCTATTATCATTTTCTGTTCACTTAACATTATCGTTTACAAAGTTTTTGTCACTTAATCATTGTCAAAATCATTTACCTTTCCAACAATTTTACCTTAATTTACATCACTTTTACACTAAGATTTCGACCACATCGAAATTCTGTACATTTTCACACAAAATTTAGAAAGATTTTAAGCAATATGTCCAAGGATTATCTAGTCGATCCTGCAAGTAATATTATATAAGAGACTAGCATTTGTTTACTAAATTTCACAATAAAAAAATTGGCACATCTAGTGGGACATTGTGCTAAAACGTTTTCTCTATTTTAGATATTATAGATTCCTTTTACAAATTTATCAACGTACATAAATGTTATGGATATTTTCATGCGTTTAAGAAGTGGAAAAGCTTTACCGAAAATGACGTGTCATTCTATGGATAACCCTAATTTACAGAACAAACCTCAAAATGTAGTAAAACAACTAGTCAGATCGACGGTTTATGAGGCAGTTATTTCGACACCTGTTAGAACAACCGCTCATATGGTATCATCAACGCCAATTGCACCAATACCGTCACAAGGGGTGATACCCTCACCACATCTAGGAAGTAACCATTTTAACCTTGTAGTTGCAAGACCTATATTTGGGGCCAACTTGGTTTTTCAATGCTAATAAGTAGTATGGAATACCCTTATGGCACACCGGCGTCGATGATGGTTGGCCTTCATGCTAATATGTCGACATATAGTGATAATGCAATGGCCACTGTGCCATCTTTCAATCCCCATAACACCTCTATGTCGACCATAAATAATATAGTTCAACCAAAAGGGATATGTTATATCCCTTAATGACGCCATCATTAAATACGACGTCTATGATGGCTATGAGGCAGTAGATAGATGAAAGCAATCTTGAAATGGTTAATATTTTGACCTAACAAATGGGTACAATAATCAATCCTATGATTACAAATACTAGCCAAACATATGAATTGTTGGCCAATCAGATGGGCTGAATAACTGATTTTTTCGAAGAGAGCGAGGTCAATGTTGCAGAACTTAAGCCAGGACCTCCCTATATGTGTAGATTGCTGAAATTATCGAACGGGAAGAATCCTATCGAACCCAACAAAAATGATAAATTTGTCATAAAAACATACACTTTTGATATAATTAAATGTGATAAAATATTTGATTTATTGGCTATTGATGGGTAGATTATAGTACATCCAAGCCTGGAAAATCCCCTATTAGAACAAATAAAAAAGAGAGGTTTTTGCAAGTACCACAATATTTTGGGTCATAAAACTTCTTAATGTGTGCTATTAAGGGATTTGGTGTAGAAAACGCTGAAAGAATGAAGGTTGTAGTTTAGAAAAAAGCCAAAATCTTCCATGAAAGTGGATGATAACCCACTCTAGGTTAAAGAAGCACATTATGCAGAGCCTGTCGAAATCCTCATGGTTGAAGCTACTAATGGCTTCGATAGAAGTTGAACCTGTTAAACAAAATTCTGTATATGCTGATGAAAAATTGAAAATAGTGTACCCTCAAGCTGAAGAGGCACTCATTGATTTCTTAGAGAGATACAAACTAAGCGACTCCAAAACTATGCTATGCAAAAAAGGAGTTTACGAATGGTTCCCATATAGACAATATGGCCCACCCTTTCTTTGAACCTTGCCAATGATCGAACATAAAGATATGAACTGAGTGCCATTTTATGAGTAACTGAGAACAAGGGAGAGGGATATGGAAAGGATGAAGTAATGAAATACAAAGTCATTGCTAGTAGTAACGACTTGTCACGATCCATTAGTTCATATAAAATCCATGTCCTAGGAGTATAAAAAAACATTCTTTTCGTTAAGCGTATTGTTGCGGTGAAAATCGGATAACAAGCTATTAATTAACTTGCATCGCATTTCTTTTACAACCGACTTTGATTTATCCAAAGGAAAGGTTCAAGATCAAAGAAAACCTAAAAGGGGGGAGATCTAAGGTTCGGGGGTTGGTTATACAAAGGGAAGGTATTAGCACCCTAAGTATTTGTAGTACTCTACAGGAACCTCTTGTTAAGTTTGTGTTATGTTATGTTTGCTTGCTAAGGAATATCTATGCTAAGGTAAAGACCTAAAGATATATACACTAAGTTTGCTCGCCAAGACGTCGCATCTTGTGCCTACGTATCTGACTAAAGAATCAGAGCAACCGTAGTTCACCTAACTAAGGGTGAGGAACTCTTGACTGTGGTCAAGGTTCCAAGGGAAAGTAGGGTCTGACAGCAAGACACCTACGTGGAGTGCTGCGACTCCAAACCTAAGGCTAGGTTAAAAGGGAAGAAGTCTTGATCGCGCGGCGGTGTGAGATAATGGAATGACGGACATGGTTATCCTAAATGACATGGTAGTTAATGGGAAGGGTCTTTTCCTTTGGAACGAGGGACAGAAACAGGAAAACAAGAAGGAAAACTCCGATATCGAGGGTAGAATGAACAACAATATATACAGCAAAAATGCAATAAGAATGAAAAATGAATATGAATCTTGTTTACTCACTATAATGAAAATATAAAAATCAAGAATTAAAAATCTAATAAATAAAATCTAATTAGAGCTAATTAACTAAATCCTAAATTAAATAGCTAGTTAACTAATTCTAAAAATAAATAACTAAGCCTAATTGCTAATTACTAATTAAAACTAATTAACTTAAAATTCTAACCAAATAAAATTTCTAATTTAAAACTTAGGCTAAAATACAGTTTTGGTCCCCCTGTTTTTCAAAATTCACAGTTTTGGTCCCCCTGTTTTTTTTTTTAACAGTTTTGGTCCCCCACCCCTCACTGTTCATGTACGGACGTGTACTGTTCATGTACGGACATGTACGGACAAGTTACTGTTCATCACTTTTTTTGGGCCAAAATTGGGGTGGGGGACCAAAACTGTTAAAAAAAAAATAGGGGGACCAAAACTGTGAATTTTGAAAAACAGGGGGACCAAAACTGTATTTTAGCCTAAAACTTAAAACTAAAATTTAAAACTATACTATTTAGTTAAAAAAAACTATTTTAAAACTAATTGAGTAATTTAATTAAGATTAAAACTAAATCTAAATAAATTAAATAAATAAAAAAACTAAACCTAATTTTAATCTAAACTAATTTGTAATAGGGGGTGTTTTAACATGAATGGAAATTGAGGCCAAAAATAGATGAAACGGATCGCTCCATGAATCTTAATGGGGCCACTAAGTGAAAACCTAATCCTAGAAAAAAACTATACGGCCGCATCAGAACAAAGATGAAACAAAACAAACTCCAACGTGAAACTCTCCCAACCTCACTCTTCTCTTTCGTCTCGTACCTCCTCTGTCGTAAATCTCCCTTCTCTCTGCATCATATCTCTCTCGCGCAATCATCTCTGCTGACACACCCGCTCTCTTGGCTTCTCGTCTCAGCTTTCTTCCACTCTCTCGTCTTCACTCTAACGCAATGATTGGAACGAAGTTGACCCCTCAGCCCCAAAACCCCAACATAATAATCGAAATCAAAATACAAACACATAACGCAAGGAGGTCAACAAATATGAATCAACTAGAATGCATAGAGACTCAAATATGAAGAGGAAAAGAAAACGGAATTGGTTACCATATGGCGCACAAAACCTTCTTAAGGTGAGTCTCACGTGTCGTCAGAGTTTGGACAAGGAAGAAGTGTAGGTAAGCTCTGTTTTGTTGTTGTTGGAATGGATTTGTCGAAAAAACTAAATCGAGTTGCCGCCACCGTAACAGAATGTTATCCGATTTTGAAGGGTGGTCTACGGGTTGTTGATAAGGGTTGTGTTTATGGAGTGTTCATGAGAGTTAAAGGGTGTATTTAAAGTGAAGGTTTAGCAGGTTTTCTGAGTCTGGTTTTGAGGTATGTTCTACAAGTTAGATTTGTGGATTGGAGGAGAATCTTGCAAAGTTGTGGTTTTATGAAGATGAAACAAGGTCTTTTGGTTGTTTGATATGTTGGTTTTTTTGCAGAGAAAGAAATTGGCAAAATGATGAAGATGGTTGAAAGTTGGTGCGTGGAGGGTTTTATTGTAGAAGATGGATTTGGAATAAAGGTAAAGGTTCTCCTCTTTTTTCATATTTTTTTTGTTTTTTTTAATGGCTCCTCCCCCCCCGTTTGAGACTGCTGTTGTTGTTCTTTTTGTAGCAGGTTTTTCAAATTGGTGGTTCTGTCTTTTTTTTTTGTTTGCAGCAAGATTATAGTACGATTTGGCGTTGTACAGCTTTTGGATGTAGCAGGAAAGACGGTTTGCGTGTTCGTACGGTGTGGATCTTCTATAGGTCCGCTGCGGTTTTGGATGACTTATGGGGACTGAAATTGGTATTGGAGTTTTGTTCTTGGTGTAAAGTTTAGAACTGGGAGGTATGAAGCAGGGCCTACAGTTTATGTGTGTTGGAGATCTTATGGGGAAGGAGGTGTAGACTCTTGCAAGTGGCAGGAAGTACGATTTTGGAGTAAAAGGAGGTTTTGGCAAAAGTTTGGTTTTGTTTTCTGCAGAAGTTTTGTACGGTTAAGGAAGAAATTGTGGTTAAGGAAGAAAAGTTTGGGATAATGAAAATGACATTTAAAAAAAAGTAATAATATTAACCAATAATAATAATAATAATAAATACTATTAATAAAAAAATTCAATAAAAAGAAATAATAGTAAACAAAGATAATGAAGGAGAAATGTATGGTTAATGAGATGTCTAACTAAAATGAGACGACTGACTCAAAATAATATGCAAACGATCAGAATATCTGAGGGTAAAATTTGGGGTACAACAGTTGCCCCTATTAGAATAGGTTTACCGGATGGCACGAGGGATGAAAATCCTCGGGACATCAAGGTAAAAGGTATTTAAATATAGCAAACCGAAAATTTTTCCCTTAGATGAATGCAAATGCTAAGGACAAGCGGCAGACTTGCAAATGCTGACATGCCATGAACTTCTAGTATGATGATATGATGTCATGATAGTGCAAAAGATGCAGACAAACAAGACTAAAAGATAAAGAGCTACCAAACACGGGTGAGCTTTCACTGGGGAAGGATAAATGTTAGTATCCCTAAGGAAAACTCACTGGGGATACAGGCCAACCAACAAAATAGACTCACTGGGGAGACTCTGAGGCAACACTGGGGAAAAAGACACATTCTTACTGGGCATGAAACCAGAAAGAAGACATGATCTCCACTGGGGATCAGTCTGAAATAAAAGGATAGACATCCTACAAAGATTTTATGGGGATTTCCTATACTGAAGAGTTCAAACGGGATCTTCAAGAAAAGCCAGAAAAGATAGAGGTAAACTCTGCGTCAGATGATGAAAGGTGATTGGACCTTTTAGCTGTGAATGAGGTTAATGAATAAAAAATGTAGCAGAACTGGTTGAGATAACAAATATGATTCCGCTTATGGAGGATGCCAGCGATGACTGGACTTTAGGTTCAAGCTTGACACGATTCAAGCAGGAACAAACTGAAATAAAAGCCTAAAGTGACTCGATTCAAACCAAAGACGGTGCCAACGATAATTGGACTTTGGGTTCAAGTTTGACACGATTCAAGCAGGAACAAACTGAAATAAAAGCCTAAGGTGACTCGATTCAAACCAACGACGGTGCCAACGATAATTGGACCTTGGGTTCAAGTTTGACACGATTCAAATAGGAACAGGATCTTAAGACCAGAGACGATGTTCGACACGATTCGAACAAGGACTCAATTCAAGTTTGACACGATTCAAACAAGAACAAAATCCTAAAACAAGAGACAATGTCCGACATGATTCGAACAAGGAATCGGTTCAAGTTTGACACGATTCAAACAAGAACAAGATCTTAAAACAAGAGACAATGTCCGACACGATTCGAACAAGGACTCGGTTCAAGTTTGACACGATTCAAACAAGAACGTTTAAAAGTTAACAATGCCAGCAGTTACTGGACTTTAGGTATCCAGATGAGGTGATTAAGTACCATAGATCGGTACCAGGGTTGCAGGTTAGACTTCCTGGGGAATACCAATTATGGTTGCAACAAGGGCTGACGGCAAGGAAACAAAACAAATCCGAGGGTACAGAACCTGAACTCGGAACACCTCATCAAACAGATTGACGGAAAGGAAAAAACACATATCCGAGGGTACGGAACCTGAACTCGGAACACCTCATCAAACAGATTGACGGAAAGGAAATAACACATATCCGAGGGTACGGAACCTGGACTCGGAACACCTCATCAAACAGATTGACGGAAAGGAAATAACACATATCCGATGGTACGGAACCTGAACTCGAAACACCTCATCAAATAGAGTGACAGAAAGGAAAACCTCAAATAGGGATCACATCAAACAGGTTGATGAAAAGGACTGACTGAAGGTGACACCAAGGATGGATAAGCTTCTCGTGAGATAGATGACCACTTATCGTTGTTGAGGTAATGATAGCAAAACAAACTTCTCAAGATGATTGAAATTTGTCGTTGGGCATAAATTCCAAAGAGATGTTGGTATTACAACACTGCTGGAGGAATAATTGTCTTCAATGAGGATCTGTAAAAGATTCTTCTGTGAGACAGAGTGCAAAATAAATGCACACTCAAAAGTAGGTTCGAAAACCACACGTGCCAGGGGCGAAAGTTCAATCTAGGAACAAGCTAGAAAGAAACGGTCAAACAAGACTCCAATTGAGGAATGAACTCAAATGGGAACTTTTCTTATCCATATGTGGAAAAGATAACTGAACCAACCATCATCCATGAGAATCAAACTCTGTGGGGAATTCAGAAAAGATGGGCACTTTATGCCTAAGGCTGATAACTCTATTGGAGAGAATAGACAAACCCAGTCACTTGGGGAGATAAACGCCAAAGTGAACAAAATAGGTAAACACTAGAAAGGAAGCAAAAAATGCTAAGTTGTTATGCATATGAGTGCTTATGCCATGCTCATGCCTATGCTGACAAAACAGGAAAAAGGAAACGAGACTGGAGATGAAATAAACATCTTGACAAGGATACCCAGCCAAACTCATCAGATCGGACCATTACTGGGGATGAACTTGTAGATGAAGCAACTCTACTTCAAGGTTATGACCTTCTCTGGGGAAAGAGTACTCCACTTGGTATAGCATCATGACTTCACTAGGATTGTCATCATGAGCTTGATTTCTTCACTGGAGATAAGAGATCCATTGAGAATTGCCAAGATTGGCTGAAGAGACAACTTTCTGGGGAGCTAACAGAGACGCCACAAAAGCTGAGTAATTCTGCATAACTCATCTGCCCCTAAGTACATGGTCTGTCAGAAGAATATATCAAGAGGATTTTACAGAAGAATTGGCACACAAGGCGTTTCAATATCTTCCAACTCTTGGGGAGATTTCGTGAATCTCGACCTAACTGCCCCTGATTGACTGCTTTTACACAACAAGGTCCTTGAACTTGTGCTTCAGACTGGTTGTTGACAACTGGGGAACAAACTTTCCCTTGTCAAGTTAATCTGTGAAGGAGATGCTCCAGACTAGTTGACTTTTGAGAGATTTGCCGAATCTCGACCTGACTGCTTCTGATTAACTGGTCTGTGAGGATAAGTCATCAAAAGGATTTTACAGAAGAATTGGCGTACAAGGTGCTTCAATATCTTCAAACTCTTGAAAAGAAATGAACCTTGACATAACTCCCCCAGTTCAACCGTATTCGCAATACCAAGCCCTTTAGACTGTGGTAGAAGCAACTGGGGAACAAAATTGCCCCTGTTGATGGGTCGATGGAGTCCAAACTTGTCGTAAGATGACCTCAAGAAGGCTTGCCCCAATATGCTTAACTTTGGGGAGTTCTGCCCATGATTCCTAGCTATTGAGATTGTGGATTGGCAGAACCTTCTGTTTGGTTACCCCTTGACCGAGCCTCCTTTATCAAGTCAAATTCCTTAGCTGGCTGCATTTGTTGGGATTCCTTTGATATTGAATTATTTTGCAAACAAGCACTGTTCATTTAAAATTGGCAATTTCAATGCAACATTCATGCAAGCTTTTGAAAACAAAGTTTTATTGATAAAACACACACAGTGGAATGATTAAATAATAAAAAAATGGATCTAGCTATTTACAGAATGACAGATGAAGTGATCAACACACACAATTAGCAAAGATCATTAGGAGTCAGGTTAATCAACCTTACTGTAGTATGCTTTCGAAACAACCCTACCTCAATTAGGTCTTTTAAGGGTTGTAACGTGGTCTGGTTCACAGTTTATGAAACAAACATAAAGGCTCAAAGTTTGTTTGGTACCCACCCCATCTTCGTGACGAACTTCAGTCCTACACTCAGTTAACTCAAGTTATACATTCAGATTCCTCTAGGTTAGGAATGAATTGATGATAGCTGGTGATGATTAAGACACTTAGGTTAGTCATTACTCTCTTACAACATTTGATTATCCTTTATCGCTGAGGTTTTGAGACCTCTTTTTTGATTTGGTGAGGTTTTGAGACCTCCTCTTTTTGGTTGAGGTTTTGAGACCTCTTCTTTTCTTGATTGTTGTACAAACCTTCTTGTTATAAGGCGAAGTTTTGGGCTTCCCATCTTTCTCGGCTTCTGCCTTGAAAGGGACTCGGCTTATTCTTCAATTAAGGATTTTCGATGATCCTTCCTTATTTGCTGTTTGGAGGAACAACTTGTATAATGTCAACTCATTTGATCTGAGGGAGCTGACTGGTGTCTTGCATGAAGCGCTTGCATTCGAATACATAACCAAGTTAAACTGAGAACTACCCCCCCCCCCCCCCAAGGTTGAGATTTAAGGGTTTTTGTGTAAGAAAAGAAAACTCCTACTTCTAGGCTCGAAGGGTTAACGAGGGATTATCTTCCTTATTTCTCCAGTGTTTGAGAATTGAAACAATGCCTTACATCCTCGGCAGGGTTTAATCAAAAGCATACCACAACAATTATGGATAATGACGTTTTCATCATCCTCCCTAATCTTTGCTTAAACAAACAGTTTGATAAAGGGGATGGAGAAAATTTTTGTTTTTTTTGTTGTTTTTTCTTTTTTTTTTTTTTTTTTTTTTGTTTTTACAAACATAAAAGTAAATGAGTGGAACGAATGGACTTAATCAAAAGATGCATAAACACTTCATTAATCTTGCCAATTTGAAAAACAAAAGCTTATAAGCAAATACAAATTCAAACATGCAAAGAAAAATACAATAAAATGCTGAAACACCCAAAAGATTGCCAGCTTCGGGGAACTGGATCTTCCTTCTTGATTTGCCCAACTGAGATAACCGTCTTCAGAATTGTTTGTCGATATCAGTCTGAGAATCATCTTCACCTCCACTCACGGAAATTTCTTCCACTTCAGAGCCTGATGAATCCGCTTGATTAGGTGAAAGATTGTTGATTTGAATGCCTTGAGGCGTGAACGAGAACATATTGGAGTCAAGTAGAGTCTGAACCTTGTCTCTGAGTACTCTACAATCTTCAATTGAATGCCTCTGTGCCCCAGCATGGTAGTCACAACGGACGTCGGTGTCAAAGTCCGACGAGTCTGGAAAAGAGGTTGGATCTATCTCCTCTGGCACTATCAATCCACTTTTGATTAAACCTGGTAAGAACTGACTGTATGGTATTGGAAATGGAGTGAAATTCCTTTTGGCTTTCTTGGCCTTTGTCGTGCATGTTGACGCGGCTGACGACGAAATGACTGTTGATACTGAGGAAGTCTTTTATTTGGAGACAAATATTGACCCTGTAGAGAGGATGGTATCTGACCCTGAGACCCAAAAGATTGCTGACTCTGAATACTTGAGTTGTATGAGCACTGAGGCTGAAGTATTAGAGATTCCCAAGTGGAATTACTTTCTTTCTCCCATTCTTCTTAAGAACTGATGATTGATTCACTCTCACCAGCTATGATGTCTCTGCCGCCCTGGATTTTTCCGCTCTTGAGACCCTTCTCAATGCGCTCTCCAGCTTTTACCAAATCAGAGAAGTTCGATGTCACAATGCTAAACAACTTTTCTCGGTACGGGCCTTGCAAGGTATCCACAAACCAATCAACCAATTCCTTATCTAAGAGTGATGGTTGGACGCTAGCTGCTACTTCTCTCCACCTCTGAGCATATCCTCTAAAGGATTCATTGTCTTCTTGAGATAAGTCTAGCAAATGCAGGCGGCTGGGAGCCAAGTCAAGATTGTAGTTGTATTGCTTCACGAAGGCATTGGATAGGTCTGACCATGATCGGATGTGATTGCTTTCTAGCTGCATGTACCAACTCAGTGATGCCCCACTCAGACTGTCTTAGAAATAGTGAATCATGAGCTTGTCGTTACGGACATGTGAAGTCATTTTTCTGCAAAACATCACCAAATGTTGCTTCGGACAACTATCCCCTTTGTACTTCTCAAACTTCGGCGTTTTGAACTCAGGAGGTATCACAAGGTCGGATACCAAACACATGTTCAGAGCATTCAGATCTGCAGAGTCACGACCCTTCATGGCATCAAGCTTCTTTTCCAAGGCACGACATTTTTCCATTAACTCATCATCTCGTGGGTCCTTGGTTTTCATCACAGGGATTACCTCTTGGGAATCTGGCTCAGAGAATGCGAAGCTACGATATTCCACGGCATCAACAGAAGAGGAATGTCTATCTCGTAAAATGGCACGTTCTTATATAACCTGGTTCTCAATAGGAATCTGCACAGGTTGAGCTTGGGCAACATTGTTCGCGAACATACCCTGAATATTGTCATCTCTCTTTGCCAAGGTTGCCACAATCTGATCCAACTGGCTTCTCAACAAGTCGAAATCCGCTCTGGTCACAAACTGGTTATGCTCCTATGAGTTCATGATCCTTCACAAGCTACTTCAAGTCCAATGATGGCTTTAGGAAGTCAACTGGGTTACAGACAAAGGGTGGATGAGACTCAAGGCTGAGAAATGCAAATGCAATACAAATGCAAGCCAAATGGTTTCAAGGAACTCGAAAACGAGTTGCAAACATTTTGGAAAACTGAAAAGTTTTGTTTCGAAATCCGTGATCCCTTTTGATATTTGCAAAGGAAGAACATTTGAGTTCTTTGAAACCAAAGGGCTATTATGGATGAATGTATACACAAACACACATATACAGATATTCACATATTCACACAGGCAAACAGAATAGATCCATGGTCTACCCATCCCGAAAGGTGTGTACTATGGGTTTTCATCTGTTCAACAGGGTTCTAAGAAGTTCCCAGAGTCGACAACCCATCTTTCAGATTTTATTGACTTCCCAATTGCTCGGTAATCAATAAAATTCTCAAGAGAATCTCGTCTGAGTGTAGTATCGCGTAGCAACCATTTAGGATTACTCCCTCATAGTCATCGCACTACGTCTAAAATAGGCCAAGTGGGGTAAAGGGATAACTAAAGGTCATCAGTATCCCTGGCACCAAGGTTGAAAGTAGTAACGCATTCACGATTGCTCGTTAAACATATACCACTTCCAAGAGGGCCTCAACTGAGTGTGGACTTCAAGTTCACTCCTTTGGGATTTCTCCCTCGAAGTTTCCTTGACTATGCCCACAGTTCCTAATCAACTGTGCTCTCAAGTCTGGGTTAGGACTTATCTCACCACTCAATAATGGCACCCTGCACATAGAAGATCCCAAGCAAACAGATATACAGATATATACAGATATGCACAAGTATAGCAAGCAATCATAAATAACATAAACGAAACAAGGTGGGCTTAACCCTCAAAAAGAATTAATTCCCCAGTGAAGTCGCCATTTCTGTTGCGGTGAAAATCGGATAACAAGCTATTAATTAACTTGCATCACATTTCTTTTACAACCGACTTTGATTTATCCAAAGGAAAGGTTCAAGATCGAAGAAAATCTAAAAGGGGGGGAGATCTAAGGGTCGGGGGTTGGTTATACAAAGGGAAGGTATTAGCACCCTAAGTATCTGTAGTACTCTACAGGAACCTCTTGTTAAGTTTGTGTTATGTTATGTTTGCTTGCTAAGGAATATCTATGCTAAGGTAAAGACCTAAAGATATATACACTAAGTTTGCTCGCCAAGACGTCGCATCTTGTGCCTACGTATCTGACTAAAGAATCAGAGCAACCGTAGTTCACCTAACTAAGGGTGAGGAACTCTTGACTGTGGTCAAGGTTTCAAGGGAAAGTAGGGTCTGACAGCAAGACACCTACGTGGAGTGCTGCGACTCCAAACCTAAGGCTAGGTTAAAAGGGAAGAAGTCTCGATCGCGTGGCGGCGTGAGATAAGGGAATGACGGACACGGTTATCCTAAATGACATGGCAGTCAATGGGAAGGGTCTTTTCCTTTGGAACGAGGGACAGAAACAGGAAAACAAGAAGGAAAACTCCGGTATCGAGGGTAGAATGAACAGTAATATATACAGCAAAAATGCAATAAGAATTAAAAATGAATATGAATCTCGGAAACTCACTATAATGAAAATATAAAAATCAAGAATTAAAAATCTAATAAATAAAATCTAATTAGAGCTAATAACTAAATCCAAAATTAATTACCTAGTTAACTAATTCTAAAAATAAATAACTAAGCCTAATTACTAATTACTAATTAAAACTTGATTAAAACTAATTAACTTAAAATTCTAACCAAATAAAATTTCTAATTTAAAACTTAAAACTAAAACTTAAAACTATACTATTTAGTTAAAAAAAACTAATTTAAAACTAATTGAGTAATTTAATTAAGATTAAAACTAAATCTAAATAAATTAAATAAATAAAAAAACTAAACCTAATTTTAATCTAAACTAATTTGTAATAGGGGGTGTTTTAACATGAATGGAAATTGAGGCCAAAAATATATGAAACAGATCGCTCAATGAATCTTAATGGGGCCACTAAGTGAAAACCTAATCCTAGAAAAAAAACTATACGGCCGCATCAGAACAAAGATGAAACAAAACAAACTCCAACGTGAAACTCTCCCAACCCCACTCTTCTCTTTCGTCTCGTACCTCCTCTGTCGTAAATCTCCCTTCTCTCTGCATCATATCTCTCTCGCACAATCATCTCTGCTGACACACCCGCTCTCTTGGCTTCTCGTCTCAGCTTTCTTCCACTCTCTCGTCTTCACTCTAACGCAATGATAGGAACGAAGTTGACCCCTCAGCCCCAAAACCCCAACACAACAATCGAAATCAAAATACAAACACATAACGCAAGGAGGTCAACAAATCTGAATCAACTAGAATGCATAGAGACTCAAATATGAAGAGGAAAAGAAAACGGAATTGGTTACCATATGGTGCACAAAACCGTCTTAAGGTGAGTCTCACGTGTCGTCAGAGTTTGGACAAGGAAGAAGTGTAGGTAAGCTCTGTTTTGTTGTTGTTAGAGTGGATTTGTCGAAAAAAACTAAACCGAGTTGCCGCCACCGTAACAGAATGTTATCCGATTTTGAAGGGTGGTCTACAGGTTGTTGATAAGGGTTGTGTTTATGGAGTGTTCATGAGAGTTGAAGGGTGAATTTAAAGTGAAGGTTTAGCAGGTTTTCTGAGTCTGGTTTTGAGGTATGTTCTACAAGTTAGATTTGTGGATTGGAGGAGAATCTTGCAGAGTTGTGGTTTTATGAAGATGAAACAAGGTCTTTTGGTTGTTTGATATGTTGGTTTTTTTGCAGAGAAAGAAATTGGCAAAATGATGAAGATGGTTAAAAGTTGGTGCGTGGAGGGTTTTATTGTACAAGATGGATTGGGAATGAAGGTAAAGGTTCTCCTCTTTTTTCAGAATTTTTTTGTTTTTTTTAATGGCCTCTCCCCCCCGTTTGAGACTACTGTTGTTGTTCTTTTTGTAGCAGGTTTTTCAAATTGGTGGTTCTGTCTTTTTTTTGGTTTGCAGCAAGATTATAGTACGATTTGGCTTTGTTCAGCTTTTGGATGTAGCAGGAAAGACGGTTTGCGTGTTCGTACGGTGTGGAGCTTCTATAGGTCCGCTGCAGTTTTGGATGACTTATGGGGACTGAAATTGGTATTGGAGTTTTGTTCTTGTTGTAAAGTTTAGAACTGGGAGGTATGAATCAGGGCCTACAGTTCATGTGTGTTGGAGATCTTATGGGGAAGGAGGCGTAGACTCTTGCAAGTGGCAGGAAGTACGATTTTGGAGTAAAAGGAGGTTTTGGCAAAAGTTTGGTTTTGTTTTCTGCAGAAGTTTTGTACGGTTAAGGAAGAAATTGTGGTTAAGAAAGAAAAGTTTGGGATAATGAAAATGAAATTTAAAAAAAAGGAATAATATTAACCAATAATAATAATAATAATAATAAATACTATTAATAAAAAATATTCAATAAAAAGAAATAATAGTAAACAAAGATAATGAAGGAGAAATGTATGGTTAATGAGATGTCTAACTAAAATGAGACGACTGACTCAGAATAATATGCAAACGATCAGAATATCTAAGGGTAAAATTTAGGGTACAACACGTATATAATAAAATAGAGTGGTGTAGCACATTTTTGACGAGGAAGTAGCGAAAAAATGTTGAAGAAACTATAGGTCATGATCCAAGGAAGGACAAAAGAGGAGGTTCGACTGCGATGTTAATCTTCGACAAACAAGGAGTCCCGCGCAGGAACAAAGAGTACCAGAGGCAATTTCGATAGCCTCACTAGAAGAGTTACCGTCCTCCTGCCAATGTACCCCAAGGGAAGTGGGTGAAACCTATGAACTAGAGGGGTTAAAACAACCAAGATGGAAGGTAGTTGATCCAAAGATATGGGTTCCTAACTAGAAAACTTCCAACACGTTGAAGGGATACCCACAAGTCTCTCAAAATTATAAGGATAAAAACCCTATTACACGAATCGAATAGAGGCGTCATTATAGGAAAAAGAAGGTTGAACTTGAAGCTTCTAGGCCAAATACTCTTAATCAACCTTTCACAAGGAAGATGAGTGAACAAGACAAAAAGATAGTTGTTCACAAATTATCCCTAAGAATTGCACCTCTATGAAAAGATGGTGCTAAGTTAGGGGTATAATCTTCTGAGTTTGTTCTCCAACCAGACGAAGAAATGGTAGATGACAATTTCGACTCAGGATCTGAGGACGATCTCTTAATAAATTACAACATAGTCTCAGTGCTACCAGCAGAGTATGATCGTGTTTCGGAAGTATCATAAACATAATAGGGCTATGTGCAAGATGATGTGGTGAACTGGAAGCCGATGTGTTAACTATGTCATGAATAATAGAGTCTTGGAAGAACAAAAGGCCATATTTGAAAAACTAGATATTGGAATGATGTACACCCTGAAACCCTTGTTCATAAGGGCAAAGTGTCATACCCCAAATTTGTCCTACCCTTTTCAAATTTTCTTGCATTCGACTTTATTTTCATTTTGCACCTTCTGCATATCATATCACGTCCTTCATCAAGAATAACGCCTGAAATGATTGGCCAGAATGAATTCTTGGATATACATGCAGGCTGGTTAAATTGTTTCTCAAAAAATCAATGGTTGAAAAGTTTCGAAATCGAGCTTGCAGACGTCAGTATTCCTGATCTAATGTTCGCAAAGTTTAACCTGGCGCCCGCGCTCGTCATATTTTTCGACAAATTTTTAGCCATATTTTGATCAGTCTGAGCCTCTTTAACAATCAAGATTTATTTCAAAATCTGACCAAACGATGTATGTTTTCGAGTCGTTTATTCCGCGTTGATCATTTTAGTACAGTCAGTTTAATTTTTCAGGTACTTTTGCGCCTGACTTTTATTTATAATAAGCCGTTTTATTTTTATTTTTCAGTTAATATAGCTAGTGTAATTAATGAGGATTAATTGGATATTTTGTTTGAATTTAATTTTTATTTTAAATATTAAGTTTGTTTCTAAAAAATTCAAAGAAACAACAAGAAAATGAATGCCGTTGGATCCTTTTTTATACAATCATTTGCCAACCAGCATCATAAAATCTATGGGTATTAAATTATATCATAATATGGGGATTAATCTGAATGTACTAAAATTAAATCTATGGGAACCCAGAGATGGTACTGGAGCTAAATATATATGGTGTAAAATCTATGGGGTACCTCTACATGCATGGAGTAGGAGAATATTTGCAGCACTGACAACCCCATTTGGAAGTCTTATTAAGTTGGATCCCGACACTAAAGATCTGAGAAGGCTGGACGTAGCTCGAGTATTAGTGAGGACACCCTATATCGAGTTTATCAATAGAGTGATTAAAATTCAGATTGATAATGAGATGTACAACGTCAGGGCAACAGAGGAAATGTGCGACAGAAAATTCCCAGATTATTTAGGCGGTAGGGGGAAAATAATACAGAGGTGGTCAGATTCAGAAATTGAAAGCTCAGACATGTCCTTCATACCCCCTTTTATGGCTTCATTGGAGGAGGAAAAAGATGAGTTAAAAGTAGCAAACAATTATAAGTAATTATTACTCAGCATCGAAAAGGACAATGACACGGGGCGCGAGGATGTTCCGGCTGAAGACAGTTATCCGATAATAGAAAAAATTGGTACTGGGGCTAAAAAGTCAAACCAATGGAAGGCGCATGATTGGGTGGACGTGGGGCGCGAGGGAGAAATTGGAACAGAGAAAGCTTCGGTAAGGGAGGATAATAATGTAGTAACAGATGTACAGGTTATCAGTGAAGGGCCAGATAATAATAATCCTAAAGATAAGGATAGCCATAGTAGCCAAAAAGGTGTCAGAGAAAGCGGTTTAAAGAAAGAAGTAATTGGTGGGAATAAAGACTTGGAGTATCCTAGTAATCTTTCACATAAGGACCCGGTGGATGTATCAAGGGGCCCATTTTCAAAAATGGGTTTAATTAATCAACAGGGTACTGAAAAGCCAAAGCCTAATAATACTAGACTCGAAAAAGAAATATTATTGGAGAGAGAAAACAAAATGGAGAAGTTATAGAACCTAAGGCAGCATGAAAACCACTCTAATATTCTGGAGGGCAAATCTCAAAAGGACTTAGTGGATAATCTTACTGCGGGAACTCTAATCGAAGAAATCTCAACCCGAGTGGAAGAAGTAGCAGCTGAAGAAGAATATACGAAAGTTATCAAGGTTAACAAGAAAGCAAAGGAAAAAAGATCCGAAAAAAGGGGGAAAGAGGATTTAGATCCAATCGGGAAAAAAACACAAGAATATAAAGACAGAAGGTTAAGAAGAATTAATATCCTGAAAGAGAAGAAGAAAACGTGGAAGAAAAGGCATACTCAAGATACGAAGTGCACGTGCAGCCAACGGAAGAAGAAAGGTAAGAAAGTAGGTCTCGATTATGAATCTGATTGTATTATTAATGACCTGGAACATATGAAATGGGCTCTTTTACATGGGAATGCAAGAGAAATTGCTAAGGATGTGTGGGACTTAGGCAAAGAATTTGGGTTGATCCACAAGGGAGAAGAGGGTGAAATAATACAAGAATTAGAGAAAGAAGTGATTGGGAAGCAAAGGAAGAAGGAATAGAGGTCTGGTAGGGGTAGAGAGGAGTAACTCAATTATTAAATAATCATGAAAGTGTTATCTTATAACATCAGGGGTTTAGGGGGAGCAGCAAAGAAATTGGAGATTGGGAGATTGGCTTATAAATATAGACCTAATTTGGTTTTCATTCAAGAAACTAAGATGGAATCCGTTGACAGAATCACTTGTTCAAAGTTGTGGTATTCAGAAGACTTCGACTTTGCTTTTAAACCGGCGGCTGGGAGATCAGGGGGTTTGTTGGTAATTTGGGGCAGCAAGATCCTGAAGATGCAGAGGATAACGATATCGGATCACGCCTTAATCTTAGAAGGTAATTGGGGTGGAGAAAACATAAAGGTGAACCTGATAAATAAATATATATATATATATATATATATATATATATATATATATATATATATATATGCTCCTTGTGAGGGTATGAGTAAAATGGAACTCTGGGCAGAACTTCGACAGTTAATAGAACCAAGAAGTAATGAGAGATGGTGCTTGATGGGAGACTTCAATGCTGTCAAGGTTGAGTCAGAAAGAAAAGGATGTGGAGTAAACTCGAGAAGAGACAAAATGGGAGCATTTGATGAGTTCATCGTGGAGGCTGATCTCATAGATTTGTCGTTACACGGTAGAAAGTTTACTGGACTAGACCAGGAGGATTGGCAATGAGTAGACTGTACATATTTCTTATCTCTAAAGCTTGGAGTAGGGTGTGGCCAACAGGATCGCAATGGTGTCTTGATAAGGAACTCTCAGATCACTGTCCGATTCTGTTGAAAGAAGCGGATATGAACTGGGGCCCTAAACCATTTAAGATATTGAAATGCTGGAAAGAATTAGAGGGTTACCATGGCTTTGTTAAAGAAAATTGGAAGAGTTATCAAGTGGAAGGATGAGGTATGTTCGTTATAAAGGAAAAGCTGAAGATGATTAAAGAAAATCTTAGAAGCTGGCATAAAGAACATGTGCAAAATCTGGGTGGAAAAATATCGGAAGCAAAAGAGGATCTTAAGAAGCTGGAAATTAAAAGAGAAACAGAGGACCTCACAAAAGAAGAAATTAAACTGAAAAGAGAATTGGCAAAAAAGATATTCAAGCTTTCAAAATTGAACTGTAGTATTCTTTGGCAGAAATCGAGAGTTAGGTGGTTAAAACCCGGCGATGCAAACTCGAAGTATTTTCACGGGTGTATTTACAAGAGAAGGAGGGTTAATGAAATTCTCTCTTTGGAAGATAACAACAGACAGATAACGGGAGTGGAGGAAATCAAAGAAGCACTGGTAAAGTATTTCCAAAACCAATTCATAGCAGGAAGCCCAAGCATAATGCCAACAAACCTGAATTTTAAGTCAATACTTGGTAAGCAACATCAAGGGCTGATTTGTGAATTTACAGAAGAAGTAGTTCGAGCAGCGGTGTGGGAATGCGACAACGATAGAAGTCCGGGTCTTGACGATATTTCATTTGGATTTGTTAAAGATTTTTGGGATTAGATTAAACCTGACCTGATTAGAACGGTAACAGAATTTCACTCATATGGGAAAATGGTTAAAGGGGCCAATAATTCATTTATTGTATTTGTAACACCCCCATTTTAATTATTTAATCGTCGTGCGTTATTTTGTATTGTTTGGTCTGGTTAAGGGTGTGTGGTTGAGTGCGAAGGGATAATAATAAGATAATAAGGATTAATATGGGGGTATGTCCAATAATAGTAGTATATGGAAGGGTATTATTATTATTGTTATTACTATTATTATTATTATTATTGTTGATTAAAAATCTGAATTAATTAAATGGATAATGGGCTAGTGGAAAGTGGTAAGGGCAATTTAGTAATTAAACAGAAATTAGTGAGGGTTAGTGAAGGGGGTTAATCATAATCAGATTTTTGGGGGAGAAAGAGAAAGACTAGGGAGAGGAAGAACAAGGAAGAACTAGGGCACCCATCTTCATCAATTTTCACAGGAATTTGATTAGGAAATTCGAGGTAAGGGGGGAGAATGGGTTTAATATTGGTGGTATAATCATGAGAGGGTAGAGGGGAGTCCTTAACCCCGTAGGAATTCATATGAATTTATGTCGTATTATGATTGTGTTGTGCATATGTGAATCAGTGGTGAAAATGGTGTGAATCGAATCTCTGTGGTTCTGATTTGTATGATATGTTAATATTGTTGTTGCTGCTATGTGAGCATATTTATTGCAGATCTGTTTTGATGCAGGTTGAGAGAACGAGATTAGACCTAAGATCTATAATTTTGACTAGTAATGATAGGTAAAAGAAGTAATGGGAGATTAGAGGCTTAAAATTGATGTAGAACTAATTTTAGGACTAATTGGAAGTGTAGAATAGAGACCAAAGTGGCAGAATTCGGACTGGTATGAAAAATGGACGTTTTTCACAGTCTCTGCCCATATGCGTAACAGGGAGGGCGATACGCGTATGGATTGGTGTGCGGGAGGCCAATACGCGTAACAGGCGTGTTGGTACACATATGGCAAGGCGTTACGAGGGCAATACGCGTATAAAATCCCATTTGACACGGCCCTCTGCCGGTACGCGTAATGGTATGCGTATGGAAACCTGGCCTTACGCGTATGAGACGAGTTATGCGTAACCAGATCTGAACGTAGAATTTTGAGGGAAAAACACTCATATGCCCATACGTGTAATAGGAAGTGCAGTATGCGTATGGCAGGGCGGGGAGGGGAGCCTTACACGTCTGGTACGCATCTGGATGGGCGAGTGAGCAAGGCAATACGCGTATGGCACAAGGCAATACGTGTATGGCCAGTAAGGGTGCAGAATTTTACCGTTTCACAATTTCTTTCCCGTTTCCACGTCCGAATCGGTTTCTTTTGGTTTGAGAGGTTAGGAATAGATGTCAGAACCTGAGAAATGTGGAATTGGTGATAAAAATAATTGATTTAGTAATTTTGGTGAATTAATCAGTAATTAGCTAATTAACGTCGTGTGAGGTGTTTCCTGTAGTGATATGTTTTGATTGTGATCAGGAGGATCGTGACGGTGTGTGATTATGATTATACACGTGTTGTATGCATATTTAATGTCATGCATTCATGGTGTGTCAGTGGTGATGAATCATTGCTCAGGAGGAGTGTATGTGATTCATCTGAACTCCAATGTGGAGTGTGGTGGAGATAGATCATTGCCAATTAGGGGTGTATGTGATCTATCTGGGTTCGATTGAATGAACCATGATGTTTGGTACTGTCATACCCCAAATTTTGACCACCTAGATTCCCATCATTGTACTAATCATTATCACAATATGGAAGAACCATTATATTTCATCAGTCTCCCCAAAGATGGGTGAGCATCCACTACAATTAAAATTAGGGTTTCAAGCCCTTTCAGAGCTCTTAGACAAAGGATCAATCAAGAAATGACATGATCTTCAACTTGTCTAAAACCTCTCCAACATCTACAATGGATCAAAAGGACTCCCACTTCAAGGATTAAGCACAAGGCTGCTTTCTTCTAAGTGGATCAAGCCCCAAGATCGCCAGTGTCACCAAATTAGGGTTTTGGTCGACCAATGCTTCAAGGCATAACCTATGATGCTCCAAGGGACATCATAAACCTAATCATCAAGTCAATTTTTCCTCAGGGGATGCATTCATCAAAAATCAGGAATTAGGGTTTCTTGACCTAATTCACCCCTAAGTTGACTTTTAGGGCAAATCATGAGCCAAGACCTCAAGAGAGGGTTTAAGGGTCTCTAATATACTATATTGATCCATTTGGAACAATGGATTGATCCAAGAAGTTTGAGCAATAAGTTTCAATTTCATCTGCACTACAATTAGGGTTTCACGTGGAAAGTCAATTGTAACTTTGACTTTTGACCAGGACATGCTCCCAAGCCCTCAGACATGATTTAATATACCCTATGACACCCATGGAACATGTCCATCAAGTTTGATTTAGGTCAAGGACATGATTTCCTGAAGAATTGCACAGTTTGGAATTCATCTGATAAAAAGTCAACTGTGCACAAAAGTCAACTTTGACTTTTTGAGATTTTACACCAAAATGGATTTTTAACCCTAAAATGATGTTAATGTATGATTTGAATCATCATTCATCAAGAAAAATCAAAGAAAGTGGGATAACTTGTAAAAGGGGTAACCATAAAAACTTAGAAAAAATTTCTAAGTTATGAAAAAAGTAACACTAATGTGCCAACTTTGGAGGACCATAACTCCTAAACCACAAGGCCATTGTGCCCCACTCAAAGCTTGATTTGTAGATCTCATTGCCCTCTACAAAAGCTTCATACTGACCTATGTCCAAATTCCTCATGGATTTGGAGTTATGGAGTGATCAAAATCAAGAAAAGTCACTTTGTTCCAACACTTAGTGAAAATTTCACTAAGTCAGATTTTACCCTACTTTTTGCCGAATGTAGGGGGATTTTTCACTTGGATTCAAAAGAGATCAAAACCAAACATGTTCAAATAGTTTTTGTATCATGTAAGGACTTTCCAAAATGGCCAAGAACATTACCAAATTCAATTTGAGTCATGAGATATGACATTGGCAAGTTGCCTTGTTGAAATCTGTCAAGGCAAGGCAGATTTTGCATTTTTGCTCGATTTGCCAAAATCAGCCAAATCCAAATGCTCCTATCCACTTGGACACCTCTGAGGATTGAATCTAAAGGGGACAATCACTGAGCCAAGCCTCCAAAGTCTTTGGAACAAGAAATAGCATGTTGAACCTAGAATTGCCAAAATAGGGACAAGACTTCAATTTTGGATTGGAGCATTCAATGGAAGCATCAAGGTGGCATGGACTGAGACATTCTCAACTGAATTCAGTCAAGACTTATCCAAGACCAAGGGAACCACAGCCCTGTGCCCTAACCTCTAGTCAATGGCTAGAGGAGACTTGGATTTCCATTGGACAACATTGGCCAAACCTCTGCTGCAGTTGTCATTCACTGTGGATCCCAAAAAAAACTTGCTCTACTATAAATAGAGCTCAATTGTGATCAGTTTAAGTACACCAAAGCCATCAAACAGATGCTTTCCTCAAAATCTCTTCTTTCACTCCAATTTTGCCTTCTAAGGCAAATCACTATCGGGTTTTGAGTTTGAGAGCTTTTCCAATCAAACCAATCACTCACACACCTCACATACATCATATAGAAGTGATCCAAACACTCACATAACATATGGAACACAGATTTCACAAAATCATAAGCCAATTGCTCAAGTTCTTGACAGTTTTGCAGTTGAGGTACCATCTTTAACTCCAAACCATTTCAATCCATTCCAAGCATTCATACACACTCCATGGTACCTAGGGAAGCTATCCAGATCATTGGAACCTAGTTGTAACACCTCCAACACAAATCACGATCACCAGCTGCAAGTGGTAAGCATGAGCTCTTCTACCTCTATGATCCATGCAACTTTTGCTGCACAATAATTTGGCCATATGTTCATAATCATACATGGAATGTTTCCCCTCAATTAATTGCATTGTTTGAATCGTGTATCAAAAATCCTAGCCTTCATGCAGAAATTAGGGTTCTTGAGGATTTTTCATGATTTCTTGTTATATGTTTAATTTAAATGAAATTAATTGCCATAAACATGATCGTGAGGTTAAAACGAGTTGATTGGTATGTGGATTGCATGATATAATCAAGTATTCAGTGAGATTGGAGAGAAAATGCAAATCTGGGCAAACCCAGAACACGCGCGTGTTCTTGGGTGTTCTTGGCGCCATTTTTTGAATATTTGAATATTTGAATTTTGTGATTTTATTTAATTGATTCAAAAATTAATTTCTCTCTGAGTTTTAATGATTTTGAGTTGATTCTTTTTTTAATAATTCACATAAATGTTAAAATATTTTATTTTCTCAAAAAATACCAAAAATATTATTTATTTTGTATAATTGATATTTTTGCAAAGAATTAATGTTTTAATTGTTTTTAACATTTAAAATATTTTTTCCACCTTGATTTTGCAATTTTTAATGCTTTCTAATTATTTTGTAGGTCAATACTTAATTTTTGAAGCATTAATCCAAGATCACAATTTGTTTTCCATATGTTAAACGATTTTGATCATTTTAATTGAATTTTTATTCAATTAAATACATTTTTGAAAACAAATTAGGGTTTTTGGATTAATTCAACCCTCATAAATCATTTTCAAAACACTTTGGGCCTCTAATAGAGTGTAAGACCCAATCCTTTGTTAACTAAAACCTTTTTGGGCCTCAATGCATTGTATAAGTCCCGGTACAGTTACAAAATAAACGGCGCGATCGTCGCCTTTTTTTTCAAAATTCATTTAGGCCTACCCTCGAGTAGTAAGACCCATTTCTAAAACTCTTTAGGCCTCTAATAGAGTGTAAGACCCAATCCTTTTTTTGACCAAATCATTTTTTGGGCCTCAGTGTATTGTATAAGTCCCGATACCGTCAAAAATAAACGGCGCGATCCTCACCTCTTGAAAAATAACCTTGGGCCTCTCCTCGAGCTATAAGACCCATTCAAAACCTTTTGGGCCTCTAATAGAGTTTAAGAGCCAATCCCCTTTTAACCAAAACACTTTGGGCCTCAGATATTGTATAAGCCCCATTCGCGTTAAAAGAAAATCTCGGCGCGATCGCCATTTTAAACGAAAAAATCAATTGGGCCTACCCTCATGTTATAAGCCCCACTCTTTTTCTTTTAAACTTTTTGGGCCTCTTGAGAGAGTGTAAGACCCATCCCTTTGTACAGAAAACCTTTTTTAGGCCACAGTCACTTGTATAAGTCCCTCTGTACAAATTCAAACAGTGCGCTCACTGATAAAACCCTGGGCCTCTCCTTGAGCTGTAAGCCCCAAATCTTTCTTTTTCAAAGCACTTTCTCCTTTGATTTTGAATATACTGTTGTTTTCAATCTTTCTTTGTTGAACAACTAACCAAACAGCATGGAAGCTCTACAACCGAGTAAGTGGTTATTGCTTTCCTTTACCGCTTTCATATACATATAACTGTATTGCGGGGCTGTTTCGCTGTAAGTCTTCTTTCATAAACTCATATCAACTGTGTAATAATAGTATAGATATTTCGAGTTTCCCCGACAACTACGTCTAGAACTAGGTGACGCCGTTTCGTTTATTCGTAAAAATAGACAACTAGATCCCCAATAGGATCACCAGATACAGTCTTCTCTTCGGCTGTCCTCATTAGGAATTGTCAAGAAGCTCTACTCCCAGAGATGAATGTATTCTCCGTGAATGGCATCTTTGAGTTTCTTCCAAATTATCGAACTTTCCTGGCTTGATCTATTCCTTGTGAATAGCCTGTCTTGAATTTCTCGGGGTTTGGGGACCCACGGGCTTCTTAAAAGCATCGGCCTCCTCTTGGGCATCGTATAAGGACCCACAGGCTTCCTAAAAGCAAACCCCGCCTCCTCTTGGGCTTAGTACAAGGACCTCTCGGCTTCTTAGAAGTATTCACAGCCTCCTTTTAGGCTTCGTATAATGATCTCTTCCTCCGGGAATGATAGCCTCCTCTTGGGCTTCGTACAAGGACCCGTCGACTTCTTAAAAGTTTCCAGCCTCCTCTTGGGCTTCGTACAAATTGTCCCGACGACCTTCTAGAGGTATAGGAACAGAACTTAATCATCTGCATACAACAGTCCTTTCAAAGAGTCTATTACTGTTTCTCAAAGCATAGTACAAAAGATGAAACTCTAGACACGGACAGTCTAATCTCCTTGAGTCTCAAAGACATTCTCAAGTGACCCCTTCGTTAAATAGGAAGAAAACTCGTAGACTCGGACAGTCTCAATACCCTTCGAATTTCCCACTTCCTTAAAGAATAGGAATAACCTAGATCCTCGAATCAAATCCTTGAGTATAACATTGCTCATATAAGAACTGATTTTCTCTTTAAATCAGTATACTGGACCTGTCACTCAACTGAAACAGCCGCCATAGCCTCCTCTTAGGCTTTGTATAATGATCCTTCTCCAGTGAAGTTAGCCTCTCTCTTGGGCTTTGTACAATGATTCTCCCCAGCGGAGTCAAACAACATTTAGCCTCTCTCTCGGGCTTTGTACGAGACACATAAGAGAGTCTCTCGTTGAGTCAATCACCCTTTCGCCTCAATCTCGGGCTTTATACGAGATATAAAAAGGTTCTTATTGAGCCAAACAAATTTTAGCCTCCATCTCGGGCTTCGTACGAGATACAAAAAACTCTCTTGTTGAGTCAAATAGCCTTCATCTCGGGCTTTATACGAGATACCAAAAGACTCCATCGTCGAGTCAAAACCCTTTAGCCTCTCTCTCGGGCTTTGTACAAGACACATATTAGCCTCCTCTTAGGCTTTGTATAAGAAAACCACTGGTTGATGCAATCAACCTTTTAGCCTCAAAGCTGTGCCTCGTTCACAGTACACAAACATCAACAACTCCTTCCCCTTCATCTAATTGCTGTAAGCGGCAAGCCTCTGGATCATCTACATCCATGCCACAGTCCCTCCTTTAGCATGAGAAATTCCTAAGGAAAGATAGCATTGCTCTACACTGAGTTAAAGTCTTCTCCTTCAGGTTAAAACCCCCTATAAAGGAAATTATGGCATTACTAGGATCCGCGTATCCCGGTTAAAGTAATCCTCCTTTATAACCAGTCACCCAACAGTTGTGACAAACAGACCCTCTTTAGAGATGACAAATTCTCTCTAAGGTCAACACCCTTCAGCTTCACATCTTGGCCTTTGAACAAGATATATATCACCTTTCGCTTCACGTCTTGGGCTTTGAACAAGACACCAAAAACACCCATTTCCTCCCATAGAATAGGAGGAACTACGAACGCTCTGATTTCCCTGTTTCGGTAAACGGGAATACGTAGGCATAAGATTGAAAGAAAAATCTTAGCGAGCACACTAAACAAAAACCCAAACTCCCATATATCATAATCTGAAGCAGTATCCTAACAAAATCCCAGAGGAAAAAAAAGTATTGGCGAAAATACAAATAACCAATACAAAGGCCCCCGACATTGATCGCAACCGTAACTTAACAGACTGCTGTTTAAACTCAGTATGCAAGCAGGGTTAATTGGAGACATCTATTTCCCTTCCTTCATCATCTTTAATAGGATAAAAAATGAATCGACCTGTAGTTAACTCAACCACAGAGAGCGACAGCGCTTAAGAACCGCGTCCAAAATCGCTCGCTACAGGTACCACATGCATTGTGTCGGTTGTTGAGTCACATTACATTATATATGTTTATTTTGATTGAGAATGACAAGTATGTCGTGATTATGTGATTGTGTGATTGTGTGTGAGTAACTACTCTTATCATGTGTTATTTGCCGTTTATTATTGAATGTAGTTCTCACCCCTTTGTTGTTTGTTGTGTCTGTGCTTCTTCGGAAGTACAGATAATCCAGGTACTTGAGTGTGCGTGGAGTGCGTGTTGCTTGATCGAGTCTTAGGAGTCGCTCTGATACGTAACACGGGATTTTGGGGATTTTATTATTTGTTATTCTTTGTTATTTTGTTACGTATCACTTTTAATAAAACTTATGGTGGACCACGTTTTATGTGGATTTTGATGTTGTTGGCACGTGGCTGTGAACTTATGAATTAATCATTTCCGCTGTTTTAGTTCATTTAATAAAATAAAAAAAGAAGTTTTGTTGTTGGTTTTATTGGTGTAGCATCCTACTTGTAAAGTTGAAACTCTGATTATTTTTCGTAATATTTATATATATTTTATAAAAATGGGAAAGTGAGGTGTTACAATTGGTATCAGAGCAGGTCGGTCCGTCCGGCCTGGTTTAGTAGTAGAGTCTGTCCTTAGATTAGGAGTCGATTGTGTGTTCTGACCGTATGTTGACTTTATGAGAATGATTTTTGGCCATTGATAAATCCAAGTTGGCAATCCATGTGAAATGTTTGTATTGTAGTGGTCCCCACTTACCATGAAGATAAACAAAATAAAAGTAATAATAATAATAATAAAGCTTAGTAATAATAAAACTAATAATGATAATAAAACTAATAATAATAAAATTAATAATAATAAAATTAATAATAATAATAATAATAATAATAATAATAAAGAAATAATAATAATAAAACTAATAATGATAATAAAACTAATAATAATAAAATTAATAATAATAATAAAACAGAAATAATAATAATAAAACTAAAAATAATAAAAAAGATAATTGAAAATAGTTAGTGAAAAAAAAAGAAATAAAACAAATTAAATTCTAACGAAAAATGCATGATTATTGATATGTTTACAAAAATGCGAAAACTGAGACCAATGAAAAGGATATGCAAACGATCAGAATATCGGAGGGTAAAATTTGGGGTACAACAGGGGCCTCTCTTAGGTTATTTTTAGGGAATTTAAACTTTTAGCGGGGAATATGGACTAGGATGTTTTGACTGATATACAAGATTTTGGGTTTTTGTTGAGTGTGCTCGCTAAGATTTTTCTTTCAATCTTATGCCTACGTATTCCCGTTTTTCCGAAACAGGAAAATCAGAGCGATCGTAGTTCCTCCTATTCTACAGGAGGAAATGATGTTTTGGTGTCTTGTTCAAAGCCCAAGACGTGAAGCTTAAAGGTGATCTATATCTTACTCAAAGCCCAAGATGTGAAGCTAAAGGTAGTTTGTATCTTGTTCAAAGCCCAAGATGTGAAGCTAAAAGGGTTTGAGTTTAGAGAGAATTTGTCAGCTCTAAAGAGGGGTTTGTCTGTCACAACTGTTTATAAAGGAGAATTACTTTAACCGGGCTGTGTGAATCCGGCAATGCCATAATTTCCTTTATAGGGGATTTCAAACCTAAAGGAAAAGACTTTAACTCAGTGTAAAGCAATGCCATCTTTCCTTAGGAATTTCTCATGCTAAAAGAGGGACAGTGGCATGGATGTAGATGATCCAGAGGCTTGCGGCTTACAGCGATTAGACGAAGGGGAAGGAGTTGTTGATGTTTGTGTACTGTGAACGAGGCACATCTTTGATGCTAAAAGATTGATTGGATCAACCAGTGGTTTTCTTATACAAAGCCTAAGAGGAGGCTAAAAGGTTTTCCTTATACAAAGCCTAAGAGGAGGCTAAAAGGGAGTTGACTCAACAAGAGAGTCTTTTATAGTATCTCATACGAAGCCCGAGATGGAGGCTAAAATGTTGATTCAATAAGAACCTTTTTTTATATCTCGTACGAAGCCCGAGATGGAGGCGAAAGAGGGTACTGTTTTAGTTGAATGGCCAGTATATGGGTTCAAAGAGAAAATCAGTTCTTATATGAATAACAATGTACTCAGGGATTTTGATTCGAGGATCAGAGATATTTCCTTTTCTTTGAGGAAATGGGAAATCCAAAGGGTATTGAGACTGTCCAAGTCTACGGGGTTCCTTCCTATTCTTGAAGGGTGCTTGAGAATGTCTTTGAGACTCAAGGAAATTAAACTGTCCAAGTCTAGAGTTTCATCTTTTGTACTATGCTTTGAGAAACAGTAGTAGACTCTTGGAAAGACTGTTCTATTAAGATGATTGATTTCTATTCCTATACCTCTAGGAGGTCATCGGGACAATTTGTACGAAGCCTAAGAGGAGGCTGGAAACTTTTAAGAAGTCGAGGGACAATTTGTACTAAGCCCAAGAGGAGGCTATCATTCCCGGAGGAAGAAATCATTTATACGAAGCCTAAGAGGAGGCTGTGAATACTTCTAAGAAGCCGAAGGGTCCTTGTACAACGCCCAAGAGGAGGTGGGGATGCTTTTAGGAAGCATGTGGGTCCCCAAACTCTGAGAAATTCAAGACAGACTATTCACAAAGAATAGATCAAGCCAGGAAAGTTTGAGAATTTGGAAGAAACTCAAGAGATGCCATTCACGGAGAAAAGAACATCTCTGGGGAGTAGAGTTTCTTGACAATTCCTAAGGGTGCTTTTAAGAAGCCTGTGGGTCCCCAAACCCCGAGAAATTCAAGACAGGCTATTCACAAAGAATAGATCAAGCCAGGAAAGTTCGAGAATTTGGAAGAAACTCAAGAGATGCAATTCACGGAGAAGAGATTATCTCTGGGGAATAGAGTTTTTTTGACAACTTCTACGAGTGACAGTCTGAGAAAGGGTTAAAAAAGAATCTGCCTTTCACATCTCCATATTGTTTAACCCCAAGAGGAGGGAAGACTGTGTCTGGTAATCCTATGGGGATCTACTTTCGTTTATTTCTAAGAGTGATCAAAATGGATTTACCTAGTGCTAGACGTAGTTGCCGGGGAAACTCTAAATATCTATACTATTATTACACAGTCGATATGAGTTTATGAAAGGAGACTTACAGTGAGCAGCCCCACAATACAGTTATATGTATATGAAAGCGGTAAATGAAAGCTTATAAACACTTACTCGGTTGTAGAGCTTCCATGTTGCTTGGTTAGTTGTTCAACAAAGAAAGATTAAAAACAATAGTATATTTCAAAATCAAAGGAGAAAGTGCTTTGAAAGAGAAAGATTTGGGGCTTACAGCTCAAGGAGAGGCCCAGGGTTTTAGCAGTGATTGCACTGTTGAATTTGTACAAAGGGACTTATACGAGTGACTGAGGCCCAAAAATTGTTTGCTGTACAAAGGGATGGGTCTTACACTCTCTCAAGAGGCCCAAAAAAGGTTTAAAGAAAAAGAGTGGGGCTTATAACACGAGGGTAGGCCCAGATGATTTTTCGTTTAAAATGGCGATCGCGCCGAGATTTTCTTTTAACGCAAAGGAGCTTATACAATATTTGAGGCCCAAAGTTATTTTGGTTAAAAGGGGATTGGGTCTTACACTCTATTAGAGGCCCAAAAAAGTTTTTAATGGGTCTTATAGCTCGAGGAGAGGCCCAATTGATTTTTTAAAAGGCGACGATCGCGCCGTTTACTTGTACAGAGGGACTTATACAATAAGTGAGGCCCCAAAATTGTTTGTACAAGGGGTTTTGGGTCTTACACTCTCTCAAGAGGCCCAAAGAGTTTTAAAAAAAGAATAATGGGTCTTACTACTCGAGGGTAGGCCCAAGGTTATTTGCGTACAAAACGACGAATATGCCGAGGTTTTTGAAAATACCCGGAGGGACTTATACAATAAGTGAGGCCCACAATAGGTTATTTTACAAAAAGGATTGGGTCTTACACTCTATTAGAGGCCCAAAGTGTTTGAAAATGATTTATGAGGGTTGAATTAATCAAAAACCCTAATTTGTTTTCAAAATGTGTTTTAATTGAATAAAATATTCAATTAAAATGATCAAAATTGTTTAACATGTGGAAAACAAATTGTGATCTTAGATTAATGCTTCATAAATCAAGTTTTGCCCTACAAAATGATTAGAAATCATTAAAATTTGCAAAATCAATAAGGAAAAAATATTTTAAATGTCAAAAACAATTAAAACATTAATTCTTTGAAAAAATATCAATTATATGAAATAAATAATATTTTTGGGATTTTTTGGGAAAATAAAATATTTTAACATTTTTGTGAATTATTAAAAAAAGAATCAACTCAAAATCATTAAAACTCAGAGAGAAATTAATTTTTGAATCAATTAAATAAAATCACAAAATTCAAATATTTGAATTTTCAAAAAGGGCGCCAAGAACACCCCAAGAACACGGGCGTGTTCTGGGTTTTGCCCAGATTTGCATTTTCTCTCCAATCTCACTGAATACTTGATTATATCATGCAATCCACATACCAATCTGCTCGTGTCAACCTCACGATCATGTCTATGGTATTTAATTTCATTTATATTAAACATGGAATAAAAAATCTAGACAAAACCTCAAGAACCCTAATTTCTGCAGGAAGGCTGAGAATTTTGATACACGATTCAAACAAAGCAATTAATTGAGGGGAAACATTCCATGCGTGATTATGAACATTTGGCAAAAGTATTGTGCGGGGAAATATGCATAGATTGAGAGATGACCAAGTTTAGGCTTACCTCTAGGTCGTGGCAGCAAGTTCAAAGTGATTTCTGAGTTGGAGGTGTTACAGATGAGTTGTGATGATCTGAACAGCTTCCCTACACCCTATGGAGTATGTTTGAATGCTTGGACTTGATGGAAATTGGCTGGATCACTTCATGGCATCTCAGCTGCAACTTAGTTAAAACCTTGAGCAATTGACTGGTGATTCTGAGAAATCAGTGTTCCAGATGTTGTTTAAGTGTTTGATCAGCTCCCATATGATGTATGTGAGGTGTATGTGTGATTGGTTTGAGTAGAATTGCTCTCTACTGAAAAACTCGATAGTGACTTGCTAAGAAAGGAATTTTTTAGAGTGAGAAGTGGATTTTGAGAAAGGCAAGTGTTGTAGGCCTTTGGTGTACTTAAACTGATCACAATTGAGCTCTATTTATAGTAGAGCAAGTTTGTTTTGCAAGGAATAGTGAATGGCAACTGCTGAGTAGGGTTGGCCAATGTTGGCAAATGAAAATCTAAGTCTCCTCTAGCCATTGACTAGAGGTTAGGGCACAGGTTGCTGGTCCCCTTGGTCTTGGATAAGTCTTGACTGAATTCAGTTGCTAATAGCTCAGTCTATGCCACCTTGGTGCTTCCATTGAATGCTCCAATCCAAAATTGGAGTCTTGTCCCTATTTTGGGCAATTCTAGGTTTAACATGCTATTTCTTGTTCCAAGGACTTTGGAGGCTTGGCTCAGTGATTGTCCCCTTTAGATTCAATCCTCAGATGTGTCCAAAGTGATGACAAAGCTTGGAATTAGCTGATTTTGGCAAATCGACCAAAAGTGCAAAAATCTGCCTTGCCTTGGCAGATTTCAGCAAGGAATCTTGCCACTACCATATCTCAAAGCTCAAATTGAATTTGGTGATGTTCTTGGCCATTTTGGAAAGCCCTTATATGATACAACAACTGTCTGATCATACTTAGTTTTGATACCTTTTGGTTCCAAGTGAAAAATCCCCCTACATTTGGAAAAAAATAAGGCAGATTCTGACTTAGTGAAATTTTCACTAAGTGTTGGAACAAAGTGACTTTTCTTGATTTTGATCACTCCATAACTCAAAATCCATGACGAATTTGGACATAGATCAGTATGAAGCTTTTGTAGAGGGCAATGAGATCTACAAATCAAGATTTGGATGGGGAAGAATGGCTTTGTGGTTTAGGAGTTATGATCCTCCAAAGTTGGTACCTTTGTCACTTTATTTCATAACTTAGAAAATTTTCTAAGTTTAATGGTCACCTCTTTTACAAGTTATCCCACTTTCTTTGATTTTTCTTGATGAATAATGATTCAAATCATACATTAACATCATTTTAGGGTTAAAAATCTATTTTTGTGAAAAATCTCAAAAAGTTAAAGTTGACTTTTGTGTACAGTTGACTTTTTGTCAGATGAATTCCAAACTGTGCGATCCTTTGGGAAATCATGTCCTTGACCTAAATCAAACTTGATGGACATGTTCCATGGGTGTTATAGGGTGTATTGAATCATGTGTTAGGGTTTGGGAGCATGTCCTGGTCAAAAGTCAAAGCTACAGTTGACTTTTCTCGCGAAACCCTAACTGTGGTTCAGATGAAATTGAAACTTGTTGCTCAAGCTTCTTGGATCAATCCATTGTTCCAAATGGATCAATATGGTATATTAGAGACCCTCAAATAATGTCTTGAGGTCTTGGTTCATGATTTGTCCCAAAAGTCAACTTAGGGGTGAATTAGGTCAAGAAACCCTAATTCCTGATTTTTTATGTATGCATCCCTTGAGGCCAAATTGACTTGATGATTGAGTCCATGAGGTTCCATGGAGTATATTAGGATATTTTTTGAATCATTGGCTCATGCCCAGATGAAAATTTCCATCTGGAGGCCCTGGTCGACCAAAACCCTAATTTGGTGACACTGGCGATCTTGAAGCTTGATCCACCTGGAAGGGAGCAACCTTGTGCTTAATCCTTGAAGTGGGAGTCCTCTTGGTCCATTGTGGATGTTTGAGAGGTTAGACAAGTTAAAGATCATGTCATTCCTTGATTGATCCTTTGTCTAAGCACTCAAAGAGGGCTTGAAACCCTAATTTTGATTATGGTGAATGCTCAACAATTCCTTAAGGAGATTGAAGAGGCACAAAGGTACATCCATATTATGATGATGATTTGTACAATGATGGGAAATCTTAGTGGTCAAAATTTAGGGTATGACAGCGACAGATGGCGACTCTGCTGGGGATACATTGCTCCATGCAAAAGAGAGTCAAGCCTATCTTAGTTCGAATTGTGAGCTTGTTAGCTTCGCTTATTTGTTTTCTTCTCGTTTATGTATTTGTTCTCTTATGGCTTTTATATGCTCATTATCATTCTTGGCTGTTGGATCATGGGTTGATATCATGAGTAAAGCTCTACACCCGAGCTTTGGTAAAAGCAGAGGGAACACATAATTTAGAATTGGATGTCGAGTAGTGTTAGTCCCCAAGGACTCGCTCCTTGCGTGCCTAGTATGAAAGCTCCCCTAGAGTAGACCTTTTCGTAGATCCTGTTGTAACACAGCTAGCCTGTCACACGACTTGATTCATGAAGGGTTCGTGACTCTATGAACCACTCTTAGAACCAAGTTCTATATTAGTGGTCGTGTAATGTTAGTCTCCAAGGACTCACTCCTTGTGCGCCTAGCACGAGGACCCCACTCAGGAGAGACCTTGTCGTCATTATCGTCATAATGCAGCTAGCCTGTTGCGTGACATTGATGCGATTTGTGTCCGTAATCCTGGGAACCTTATCCATCAACATAGAAACCATCCCGTGAGTGGGTTTATGGGTAAAGAATCTAGAACTTTCCTCATAGAGCCTACCTATAAGGTTTCTTTGATCAGAGACTTTGGTCATCTACCCATGAACGACCAACCTCAGAAATGTTTGAACCTGTGATCTGCGATCCTGGATCTTGCATCATACATTGCATACATGTCATTGCATTACATTGCATCATTTATGTATCTTGCATTGCATTTCAACATCAGAATCTCACTTCACCTTCCTTCCTTCTCCAGTAAATCAAGCCGATTCCTCGACACGGATGCGTTACTCGAGCCAAAAGCAGACGAATGATTAATCATATCCAACAAGACCATGATGCCACATGTACAGGTAGGACCATCAGTTATTGAAGGGGTTGCCGAAGACAAGCAGAATACTCTCCACCTCTGAACAAGCTATCATCAATCAAGTCAATCAAGTCAAGTTCAAGTTTCTCCCCGAAGAAGGCAGTCATGTTGCCATCCCATCATTTGGATTCTTGTATTTTGTTTATGTTTGTTTAAGTACTGTATGCTTTAAATATTTCCTTTCGTATTTGGTTTTCTTAATGTATTGACTATGCATGTTTTGAATTAGTTATGTCGTATTCACTCATTTTTTCCATTTACTGCAAAACACTGACATATTTATTTTCACTTCACTCTCTATATCAAACTGTTGTTAACAATGATTAGAGGGAGGATGATGACAGCGAAATACCCATAATTGCAAACCGTATGCTTTCGGATAAAATCCCGCCGATGATGTACATGCATTGTTTCAACCCCCAAACACTGGAGAGACAAGGAGTTAATCCCTAGTAAATCACTTTGAGCCTAGAAGTAGTAGTTTCCTTCAGATATATAACCCTTACACTCAACCTGGGGCAGGGTAGTGTTCAGTTAAAACAATTACGCACCTAAATCACAAAGAAAAATCCAAAAGACATGTCGGTTGTTCATCAAAACCCATGACTTGGCAGTCATAATCCTCCAAAAAAAAAAAATTAAAAGCCTGCTAAGTCGAGCACCTTAAAAGGAGACTTGGGCAAAAATCAAAGCAACTCTGATGGACTCGAAAAGCGAAATCAGTCCATGCAAAAGATAGGGATCAAAAAACAAAAGAGGCCCTCGAATCCTCAACAAAAACAAAATAAAGTCTAGTAATCACCAAATAAAAACCAAAGGGTCACTAACATCCATAAAAAACAAAATAAGGTGACTTCCATTTCGAGCATACCTTGAATTATCACTGTCAACCCTTTTGGAAGACAAACATGTGCAGAATTAACTTAACGTAGGGCTGGAGATCATTACGAAGAAGGGGTGGGTACAAACCAAGTTTTGAGCCTATTATCCTTTGTTTCTTAAAACCATAAACCAGACCACGTTACAACCCTCGAAAGACCTAATTGAGGCGAGGTTTATTCTGAAAGCATACTATTGCAAGGTTGCATAAACTGACTCCCCATATTTGCTAATCTTCAACATTGGTGTCATTCTCCTTGCTATATCTTTCACACCATCAAAATCAGCACACGTTTGGGCTAACGGTCCATTCGTCTCACTATCACGACACTCCAATAAACGACTCTTTTTCAAAACTTGCATGAGCATTGTATTAAGGTTACCATTTGTAAATGAGCAATTTTAACTGCAAATCAGTGCTAGACATCAAAGCAACAATAACAAAGGGAAATCAAAGAAGAACTTGAGATTTCAGTGGTGCCGACCCGAAGCAAGACTCCCTCAAAACCCACAGTTTAGGGCAAACTCCTTCAATAGATCAATCAGGGGCAAGTCATATCAAAGCACATCAAATCTCAACCTCCAAAGATCAGACTGCTTCAGAACTAGGGTAATCAGAGGTAGACCATTACCATGTTCAGACTGGGGAAAGTCTTGTTGCAGAAGGCAGATCCTCTCTGTATCTTCAAATTGGACAAGCATATCCTGCCGGGCAGTGGCAATCATCAAAGTTCAGAGTAAAAGCACGGTCTTTATGAGCTCATCACGTGGCTACGCTCATTTTCGAGTCATCTTGACCATCGAGTACAAGGTTGTGGATTCTCTCAGAAACGAGCTCACGACAAGTCATCAAATGACCAAACTTAAGGCTTCAAGAGCATCTTTATCTGCTTCAATCATGGCATCCTCAACTAACTAAGTGTCGAGGAAATCAAACCCTCCCACTACTCGAAGTCCAATCCGCATTGGCAACTACCCAGAAGTCCACCACGCTGGCACCTTCACAAACATATCCAATCACCCGTCTGCAATCATATGCATCATACGCATCGCATTCAACATCATAGACATCATATGCATCATATGCATACCAAAAACCAATCATACTTCCCCAGCTTTTGCATCTCCGCGCGTCAACATTTGCATTGCACATCATTACAAAATCAAGCATTCGTGCATGCATAGTCGAGATCCAGGATCAATCTCAAGACTGCAAGATATATTCGGCCCTTCCAGGGGCATCTTCTTCAAATCAGTGAGCGTTCCTCACGAAGTTGTTCAACCTTTTGTTGACCAAGCTCAAGACAAGATTTCAAAGCGATTTTTAGCCCAGTCAGACGCATCTCCTTCAGTTCATGGGCGTTCCTCATAAAGTTCTCCAACCTTTTATTGATAAAGTTGTGATCTCCAAGCAAGTCAGTGGGCGTTCCTCATTGAGTTGGATCCCTTCAACCTTTTGTTGATGTCTCCAAATAAGCCTCACTCATCATATCCCCAACAAACTCGACCTTCTATCAATTGCATTACTATCATCCTTTTGGTGATAGCCAAACCCAATCAACTCAACTCAACCTGCATCCTTTTGGTGTTGGTAACCCTCAAATCAGAAATTTTCTATCATCCTTTTGGTGGTAGTCGTTCATATTGTCAACTTAACCTTCATACTTTTGGTGTTGGTCCTCGCAAGTGGGAAGTTCCTATCATCCCTTTGGTGGTAGTAACTTGTATTGATCCGTCATCCTTTTGGTGCCGCCGATCCGTGCACCTTTGGTCTGTGTATCATCCTTTAGGTGAATGACAGTCTCAGATATCTATTGTGTGCCCTATTATCCTTTTGGTAATAGCAGGCTTTGACCTCATTTTCATCCTTTTGGTGGGAGGGTCTGTGTGTGTGTGCCCTATTATCCTTTTGGTAATAGCAGGCTTTGACCTCATTTTCGTCCTTTTGGTGGAAGGGCTTGTGTGTGTGTGCCCTATTATCCTTTTGGTAATAGCAGACTTTGACCTCATTTTCATCCTTTTGGTGTAAGGGTCTGTGTGTGTGTGCCCTATTATCCTTTTGGTAATAGCAGGCTTTGACCTCATTTTCATCCTTTTGGTGGAAGGGTCTGTGTGTGCGTGCCCTATTATCCTTTTAGTAATAGCAGGCTTTGACCTCATTTTCATCCTTTTGGTGGAAGGGTCTTAGTGTGTGTGCCCTATTATCCTTTTAGTAATAGCAGGCTTTGACCTTATTTTCATCCTCTTGGTGGAAGGGTCTGTGTGCGTGTGTGCCCTATTATCCTTTTGGTAATAGCAGGCTTTGACCTCATTTTCATCCTTTTGGTGGAAGGGTCTGTGTGTGTGTGTGTGCCCTATTATCCTTTTGGTAATAGCAGGCTTTGACCTCATTTTCATCCTTTTGGTGGAAGGGTCTGTGTGCGTGTGTGCCCTATTATCCTTTTGGTAATAGCAGGCTTTGACCTCATTTTCATCCTTATGGTGGAAGGGTCTGTGTGCGTGTGTGCCCTATTATCCTTTTGGTAATAGCAGGCTTTGACCTTATTTTCATCCTTTTGGTGGAAGGGTCTGTGTGTGTGCCCTATTATCCTTTTGGTAATATCAGGCTTTGACCTCATTTTCATCCTTTTGGTGGAAGGGTCTATGTGTGTGTGCCCTATTATCCTTTTGGTAATAGCTGGCTTTGACCTCATTTTCATCCTTTTGGTGGAAGGGTCTGTGTGTGTGTGCCCTATTATCCTATTGGTAATAGCAGGCTTTGACCTCATTTTCATCCTTTTGGTGGAAGGGTATGTGCGTGTGTGTTTGCCCTATTATCCTTTTGGTAATAGCAGGCTTTGGCCTCATTTTCATCCTTTTGGTGGAAGGGTCTGTGTGTGTATGCCCTATTATCCTTTTGGTAATAGCAGGCTTTGACCTCATTTTCATCCTTTTGGTGGAAGGGTCTGTGTGTGTGCCCTATTACCCTTTTGGTAATAGCATGCTTTGACCTTATTTTCATCCTTTTGGTGGAAGGGTCTGTGTGTGAGTGTGCCCTATTATCCTTTTGGTAATACCAGGCTTTGACCTCATTTTCATCCTTTTAGTGGAAGGGTCTCCGTGTGTGTGCCCTATTATCCTTTTGGTAATAGCATGCTTTGACCTCATTTTCATCTTTTTGGTGGAAGGGTCTGTGTGTGTGTGCCCTATTATCCTTTTGGTAATAGCAGGCTTTGACCTCATTTTCATCCTTTTGGTGGAAGGGTCTGTGTGCGTGAGTTCACTATCATCCTTTTGGTGATAGGCCTGTCATCGTTTTGGTGTCAAAATTCTTCTGTTAATATCCTTTTGGTGATAATGCCCTTTGCAAGTTTCTCAGTGTCTACTCGAGGGTCGACATTGATCCATCATCCCATCTCCCAAGCATTTTCTTTCGGACAAATTCAGGATCTTATTCATATCTAATTGTCTTCTACCTCAAAAGAACGAACACCGTAGCAGTTCATCTTACTCAGTTTAAGCCAATTAGATAGGGGCATCTGTCATACCCCAAATTTGTCCTATCTGTATATACTTTTCATCTGTACATCCATCCACTAACCACATCCAAAAAAATCCAAAACAAATGTGTTTTCTTTAACTTTATCCTTCTTGAGTTGTTGCAAAGGTGCATTTGAGGCTATCAGGGTATTTGTTGTAGTGTTTGAGATTCAACGGTCAGACAAGTTGGTTTTAAGATCAAGGTCTGGTTGTGATTGATTCAAAGGATGTATGTGAAGCTCCAATCAGGGTTTGTATCAAGCAATTCACTTGCATGTTGATCAAGTTATCAGGCTATGTTGAACTCAATAGTTTCATGGTTTAGAGGTTGTCAAGGTCCATATCATCCCCAATTCCGAGTTTTGGTTGCATTTTGTGGATTCAATTCAAGTGTGGTGTCGGTTCAATCAGTGTGCATTTGTGGACCTAAGCCAAGAACTTGTCTTCATGATTCAAGCCTATCACCCATTCTCTTTTTCTTTTATCTAAATCCATTATCCATCCATATCCATTTACCGAACCATTATCCATCTTTATATCAATATCCATTTAAAACCAATTTTATCCCATCATCCATTATTCATTATCCAATTCATATCCATTTTAACTATTCTCAAAATCCATCAAAACCCATTTCTATCCAATTATCCATAATCCATTTTTCAAGATAAAAAACCATTTCCATTTTTTTTCAAATTATCCAATCTTATCCATTTCATAAACCATTACCCAATATCCATTTCTATTTTTAATATTCATTCCATAAACCATTTTAATATCCATTATTCAATATCTACAATAACCATTAACCTTTTTTTTTTCACACCATTTTATTTCCATTCATGTAAGAAAAATCAAAGTCCAATATATATTTCATGTTACAAAGTCACTTCCAAATTCAATTCCACAACTTGAGCTCATTTCCATTTTGTACAAGAAAAGCCAAAAGAAAAAAAAAAGGTCCAAAACCCACACTAGAAAGGAAAACCAGGACACGCATTATTATGATTTTGCTACCCACCGCCACCACAATTTCATTCCAAGCCATCAAATGAACCAAACTACCTCGCATGAACCTTACCAAGCATAACCAATACACAGTCTGCAGTGCCAGTAAAACAAGACAAACGACCATTTCACCCTGTACAATACAAACTCTCACCACTTCTTGATTAACTATAACAGCAAAAAAAAAATCTCCATGAAGCCATTCACGTACAAAGCACAAGCCACTACGTCTCTACTGCTAAAACACATACCTCATCATTCATAAGCCATGAATACAAACTCAGCCACGATAATTACACAACGAATCATACGGAAAAGCAGCGCACCACAAATTGTCACACAACACACAAAATAATCTCAAGTTCATAATCTTCAGACCCCACACAATCAACATCACGCATCAGTAGCCACAAACCATACATAACACAAACCTCGTGTACAACTTTCCTTGCAAACCGACCCCACTACTTTTCACAAGGCGACAAAATCAGTTGCTACAAGGGTCGTTTGATTTACAAATCACAGGATATTTCACTCATCCTCAAAACGCAGCAGCAGCAACATTTAATCGATTTTCACTCCCAAAACATTCCTCGATTCCCCTATAAATAAGCACATTCTCTCCCTCAAATGAGGAGCCCTAGCCGCCAATACTGAACCCCATCACTCATTCAAGCTCTCAACTTTCAATCACCTCAAACCTTCCCCGATCCCCTTTCCTCCTCCCATCTTCAGCCGATCCAAAACAACCATAAAACCTTCAAGCTTCAAAACCGAACCCATATCACCGTCCACAACCCAAACCTCAAACCCTTATTCGAAATCAGAACCATCTCCAAATCACAACCATCTCAGAATGCAGAACAGAAATTAGAAAGAGAAGAAGCAGAGATTGAAAGTGGAAGGGATGAAGTAACACGGTCGAACCTAAAACGAATTAGGACGAAACCGAGTCGAGAAGCAAGGAGGTTGAAATTCGTTGCTAATATTGTGTCCTAATCGTTGTCATTGTTGCTCTGTTTTTTAACTATGTTGTTGTGGATGACTCTGAGCACGACTTCTTTTCTTTCTCTAAATCTATTCTGAATCATGTTTAATTTGGGATTTTTTTTCTTTCAGTCTCTCTTTAACCGTGCCATTACTTTGTTTTGGAAAAGTTGATTATGTTTTGGTCTGACTTTGTTTGGTAAGGCATCGCCTCTTTTAGTTAGGTTTTGGTTCCATTGTTTCGTTTTGATGTTTGGCTGATGGGCTTTAGGCCCATCTAATTTCACTACTCATCCCTTACATTTTTCACACCTCCTGTATGGTTTTTGGTGGATGATGGGCTTTCCTAAGCCCACATGATTGCACCCATTTTGTTTCTTGAACCCTCCTCTTATTTTGTTTTCAATACAATTTGTTTCAAAATATTTTCTAAAAAGGTATTAAATTGTTAATTCTTATTTTTGATTTAGTTTAACTATTTTAAGTCTTTCTACTCCCATGTTGTTTTCATTTTGGGGCCAATGATATAAAAAACATCATGATTTGTTGATTCATTTCAAATCGATCTATAATCTTGGTTAATATGAGGCCTATTTATTTTATTTTCGATTTATTTGTTTTTACCATTCATTTTGGGTCAATGAAAACCAAATATCAATGATTTATCGATTTTCGATTTAAAATCTTGGTAAAGGTGAGACCTTTCTTCTTTTTCTCGACTTTATTTCATTATTTATGATTTTCATCTCGCATATTCTTTTATTTTCACTTTTGGTCAATGAAGGTCAAAAATCGTTGATTATCGATTTCTCGACTAAGTCTTGATTAAGACGAGACCAACTTTTTATGTCGATATTATATCTTGTCAATATTAACTTTATTATTATTTTTCATATTCTTATCATATTATTCGTATCATATTCATATCTTATTCATCTAACCATTTTCTTTGTTTATACACTTAATCAAAACACACTAAAATTATCGAAACGCCTAAGCACTTAATTTTCGATTAAAATACTTAACACACCTATTCAAATCATTTTCATAATTAAATCACGAAAGAATTGAATTCTTGAGGTCAAGCACTTCTTGGGTTCTTGAGTGACCGCGATTGAGGCGCACGCCTTGGGTTGTGATCACTTGACCTTTCGTTTCTAAAACACGCGTCTTAATTATTTGGACAAAGGAATGCCACTGGAGTCTAGCATTCCATGTGGTACTTTTGTTGTTCATCAAACAATATTTCGTAAACCAATCGAATGAAAAAGGTGTCGTTGGGATCTAGCATCCCAATAATGCCCCGATTAATTGGTTGCGAGGCCGACGTCTCGTTTATCGAATAATCGTCATTCTCTCTTAAACATTTAACAAATCAAACCATTTCCAAACCAATTCTTGACTCGTCGTCGAGCCACTCTTCAAAACATTCTCGTAAGTCGAGTGCCTTTTGCCTCGTCGTCAAATGCACACTTACACATTTCGTAGGTTTTGTTACTAGGAGCACCCCTAGGGACTAGTATCGATCCTTACCTCTTTTTGTAACCAATCCAATTCGATATTTTTCAAACGCTTTTTTAATCAACCTACGAAAGGAGGAGATTCTTGGAATCTAGCATTCTTTGGGTCTTCGAATGAATGGCTCTCGAGGCGCGCCCTTGGGTTGTTATTCATTCACCCTTTCGTCTTAAAACACTTAATCTTTATTGAACATTTTTGCAATCACTCACGAAAGAACTGAGTTCTTGGAGTCTAGCATTCCTTGAATTCCTGCGTGACTGCTCTCGAGGCACACCCCTTGGGTTGTATGTCATTCAATCTTTCGTCTCCTAAAATTCAAACCCTAACCCTTGTTTCGTGGGCGTACCACGAACTACGACTGCTCTGATTTTTTATTCTCGTCCGAGTAAAGATACGTAGGCACAAGATTGCGATGATCTTGGCAAGCACACTACCATCTTTTTCCGTCAAACCCCATAGTCGAACTACGATTGCTCTGATTACTCATTCTCGTTCGAATGAGCATACGTAGGCACAAGATCGCGATGATCTTGCCGAGCACCCTATCCTAAAACCACCCTATTTCCCTTAGTAATCGAAACCCTTTACTTTACCTTTTCGCATATATCGTTGAGAATAAAACAAACAAGCTTAGATAACGTTCATCACAATTCGAACTAAGAGGTTCCCGTTGAGTACAACATACGTGAGGGGGTGCGTGTACCTTCCTCTCACGTAACCGACTCCCGAACCCAGAATGTGGTTGCGACGACCATGTTCTTATCTCTTTAAAGGTTTTCTCGATATTTTCCTTTCCCTCTTTTTGAGATAAATAAAGTTCGGTGGCGACTCTATCGAACCGTTTTCCGTGCCTTTCGCGCGAGGGTCGTGTCTTTGATCAAGCGATTTTTTGAGGTGCGACAATGTACAATCCAAAAGATATATATACATATACACATAAATCACAACGATCTCCCCAACTACCCGGTGCTACATATCAGAGCCGACCGACAAAAGAATGAAGACCTAAGCTTCACAAAAAGACCTCCAGCATCTAATCTGCAATGCCTCATAGAGCATTTAAAACAGCAGAAGGGTGAGAAACACAATCATAATATAATTGCATACAATTATATAATAACACAAAAAATACACATGTAAATTATTCTCAGCACAACTTACACCAGAATTCAAATACAAAACAACACAATGCATATCTCATATATTCATCACCAAGGCATATCAATCAAATACAAAACAACACAATGCATATCTCATATATCCATCACCAAGGCATATCACTCATGCTCAATGCATTTATCAGCAACATATATATATGTATCTCAACTCATCAATTCCATTCACAATTCCACACAAAATCAATCCATTCATGATTTATGCAAATGCAAAGAGACTGACACAACGACTCTATGCAAATGCGGTACCATCCATCCGTCACTCTCATCACTAGTTCACTCAGGAACTATTAGAACCATCGCTTGTTACTTAATGTAACTCCCCGTCGGGCAAACGATGTTCCCCGTCGCTCACACCTCTTTGTATAAGGCACACGACGTTTATTGATCGCTCACACCTCTTTGTATAAGGTACACGACCCGATCGCTCACACCTCTTTGTATAAGGCACACGATCGTCCATAATCATCGCTCATGCCTCTTTGTATAAGGCACGCGATGTTATAGCGGATTCCCTCTGGAATCGTTTCGTCGCTCACACCCACTAGGGCACACGATATCACAAGAATGCATATCATGATGCTTGGCATACAATGACTCTTGACATTCAAATGCACACATATACACATCCATAATCATGCATATATAATCAAATATAACACATTGCATTTACTTGCCCTTAGGCCATAAACCATCATCACAACATTTCATTACATGCATTTACATCACACAACAGCACACAAGTCATACGATATCCATATCAACAGCACATGCATGATACACATCAATTACACACAATACAACGGCAAAAGTCGACAAAATGACACATTTTCCAAATTCCTGACATAATTAAATCAGCCAACAATCTCAAAACCATTTTAATAAGAAAGAACATTTTATTAGCTTTCCAACGATACCAAGAATGTTCAAAACGGATAATCGGAACACAAGTTATGGAATCGAAAAGAAAAGGAATCGCGAAATGACAAAATTCAGCACCCTTGCTGGCCATACGCGTATTGCCCTGAGCCATACGCGTATTGCCCAGCCTCATACGCGTACCATTACACGTTTCAGCAGATGGTCGAGAAAAATGGTTTTTATTACGCGTATTGCCCTCAAATGCACCTGGCATACGCGTATTGCCCAACCCAATACGCGTATGGACATGCCTGATACGCGTAACTGCAGCGACAACCCAGAATTTTGCTGCAGAATTTCTGCTATGAAATTCTACCACTTCCACTCCCAAATCTCACCTAAACTCCCGAAAATTTCCAATAGATTGCACAACAGCATATATCTAACATGTATCAACAATAAGGAACCTGAAAACATGATTTCCGACACAATCTAATTGAATTCTAACAATCTCAACATATTATGGTTTTTGTTCTATATCCCATTTCAACTCAACAACAAACAAATACATACATACATAATCATACACAAGTATAAGATAATCGAGTTTCGCACCCTTACCCGATTTAATCGTGTTTGAAAAATCGGTTGATTAGATTTCTTCCTTTCCAAGTTTTTCTCTCTTTTCTTCTTTCTTTCTCTTTTCTTTCCCTTTTCCTTCTTCTCATTTTCTTTCTCTCTATTTTTCTCTCTTTCTATTTTTACTAACTTAAGAAAAATAAAGTAAAATGACCAAATTACCCCTACACTCAAATATCTCGCAAACGCTCTCAAAACGCGATAAAACATAATCACGATGAAAAATAATATATTATCAAATAAAAGTCAAAAATAAAATAATATAATAATAAAAATAATTAAATCGACTCGATCAAATAAATCTAACAAAACTGGGACGTTACAACTCTCCCCCACTTAGAAATTTTCGTCCTCAAAAATATTACCTGAGACGAACAACTCCGGATACGACTCCCGCATCCGACTCTCCAACTCCCAAGTCAAATTTCCCTCAGCAGCGCCTCCCCATGCTACTTTCACAAGCGCAATATCCTTACCTCTTAACCGCTTTAACTCGCGATCCAAAATTCTCACTGGTAATGCCTCAACCGTAAGGTTCACACTGACCTCAACTTCATCCATCGAAATCACATGCGACGGATCCGAAACATACTTCCGAAGCTGTGAAACATGGAACACATCATGCAAATTTGAAAGACTCGGCGGCAACGCCACCCGATAAGCCACAACACCCACTATCGCAGATATCTGATAAGGACCAATACATCGAGAAGTAAGCTTCTTCGACTTCAATGCACGACCAACACTCGTCACCGGTGTAACTCTCAAAAATACATGATCGCCTTCTTGAAACTCAAGATCTTTCCTCCTTCGATCATGATAACTCTTTTGCCTACTCTGAGAAGCCTTCATTTTCTCACGAATAAGTTTCACCTTTTCCGTAGTATGTTGCACTAACTCCGGTCTAACCACCAAACTCTCACCAGATTCATGCCAACACAACGGTGTTCGACATCTTCTTCCATACAATGCTTCAAAAGGTGCCATTCCAATACTCGAATGGAAACTGTTATTATACGTGAATTCAACCAACGCAAGATAACTATCCCATGCACCACCTTGCTCAAGAACACAAGCTCTCAGCAAATCTTCCAACGACTGAATAGTTCTCTCGGTCTGACCATCCGTCTACGGATGATAAGAAGAACTCAATCTCAACTTGGAACCTAACTCCTTTTGCAAACTTTCCCAAAATCTGGAAGTAAACCTCAGATCTCGATCTGAAACAATACTCAACGGAACACCATGTAATTTCACAATCACACTGATATAAATCTCAGCCAATCTCTCCAAAGAAAAACTGATGTCAATCAGAATGAAATGCGCCGATTTAGTCAGCCTATCAACAATCACCCAAATGGCATTATGTCCCCTATGTGTATTCGGCAACCCTGTCACAAAATCCATAGAAATGTTGTCCCATTTCCACTCAGGAATATCCAACGGTTGCAATAATCCACTAGGCTTCTGATGTTCTACCTTAGACTTCTGGCACATCAAACACGCATAAACAAACTGAGCCACATCCCCCTTTAATCCAGACCACCAAAAGATCTTCTTCAAATCTTGATACATCTTATTAGCTCTCGGATGTATACTCAAACTACTCTGGTGTCCTTCCTCTAAAATCATCTTTTTTAAGTCCGAATCATCAGGAATACAAATTCTACCACGAAATCTCAAAACACCCTTATCATCCACTTTAAAGTCACCATTCACACTTTGATCACCAACCATCAACAAATCAACAAATTTCACATCCAACTTCTGTTTCTCGCTAACGGTTAACAGAAAATCATTAGTAACCTTTAACATACCTAGCCTCACGCTGTCAGATGTCAATTCACACACCAAACTCAAATATCTAAATGCTTCCAAAAGTTCCCACTCTTTAACCATCAAAACAGACATATGCAAAGACTTCCGGCTCAATTTATCGGCTACCACATTAGCTTTACCAGGATGGTAATTCAAGCCAAAATCGTAGTCCTTCAAAAATTCCAACCATCTCCGTTGCCTCATATTCAACTCTTTCTGATCAAACTAGTATTTCAAACTTTTATGATCACTAAAGACTTCGAATCTTGCACCATAGAGATAATGCCTCTAAATTTTCAATACAAAAACCATAGCCGCTAATTCCAAATCATGAGTAAGGTAATTCTTCTCATGAATCCTTAATTTCCTCAAAGCATAAGCCACAACCTTACCTTCTTGCATCAACACTCCACCTAAACTAATCAAAGACGCATCACAATACACCACAAATGGTTCACTAGGATTCACTAAGATCAAAATCAGAGCTGTAGTCAATCTTCTCTTCAGCTCACTAAAACTTTCCTCACACTGAATATCCCAAATGAACGCTTTATCTTTACAAGTCAATTGGGTCAAAGGAAGTGCTAACTTGGAAAAACCTTCGATGAACCTTCGATAATAACCAGCTAAACCCAAAAAGCTTCTAATTTCAGTAACAGATCTAGGAGCCTCCCATTGTAGAACTGCATCTACTTTAGATGGATCCACTGCAATACCATTACCTGAAATCACATGCCCAAGAAAACTCACTTCTGACAACCATAACTCACACTTGGACAACTTGGCAAAAAGTCTCTTCTCCTTCAAAATTTGCAACACAACACGCAAATGCTCCGCATGTTCCTCTCGAGACTTAGAATAAATCAAGATGTCATCAATAAACACAACAACAAATCGATCCAAATGCTCATAGAAAATACGATTCATATACTCCATAAACACATCTGGCGCATTAGAAACCCCGAACGACATCACAGAATATTCGTAATGACCGTATCGTGTCCTAAAAGCCGTGTTCTGAATATCTTCCTCTTTCACTCTAATCTGATGATAACCTGACCTCAAATCAATCTTACTAAACACACAAGCACCTACCAACTGGTCCATCAGATCATCAATTCTCGGAAGAGGATACTTATTCTTAATTGTCACTTTATTCAGCTGGCGATAATCAATACACAATCGCATACTTCCATCTTTCTTTTTAACCAATAAAACTGGAGCACCCCAAGGCGATACACTTGGCCTCATAATCCTCTTCTCTAACAATTCATTCAACTGCTTCTTTAACTCAACCAACTCAGATGCCGACATACGATAAGGTGCCATAGACACAAGTCTAGTACCAGGAACTAGATCTATAGAAAACTCCACCTCTCTTTCTGGCGGCAAGTCCGAAATATCCTCTAGAAACACCTCTAGAAATTCACACACAACTGGAAACACATCAAGTACAACTTGACTCTCCACAGTCAAAGATGCAAACAACCCGAACAACTGAGCTTCATCCGCCAAAAGTTTCTTCAACTCTTTGGTAGATAAGAAACTCGATTCCTCGTCTTCTTCAAGAGAAGGAAATCTTACCAGCTTATGATAACAATCAATATGAACTTGATTGAACTGCAACCAATTCATTCCCAAAACCACATCCAAACCCTCCAACGGCAAACACACCAAATCCATCTAAAAATCTTTACCATAAATGGTCAAAGGACAACTTAAACAAACCAAAGAAGTAGTTACTGACCCCATTGCTGGAGTATCAATAACCATCTCTCCACCCATCTAAGACAACAAAAGATTCAAACGCTTCGCGCAATCAGACGAAATAAACGAATGAGTCGCTCCGGTATCAATAATAGCAACTAAAGGTGTACTATTAATAAAACAAGTACCTCTGATCAGACGGTCTGCACTAGTAGTCTGAGTCCCTGCCAATGCAAATACTTTCCCGCCAGCTGGAGCTTGCTTTGGTTTCGGACACTTCGTACTAACATGACCAGGTTCACCACAGTTGAAACACTTCACCACATTCTTCTTACAATCAGCTGCGACATGTCCTAAACCTCTACAATTGGAACACTTTATCATATCAACTGACGATGTCCTAAGTCACCACACCTATAACATCTCAGAGGATTAGACATACCTCCCCCACTTGGCCTTTTCTCAAAATTATCCCTTTTCTTACCCTTGTCAGCTGGTGTCACATAAGGACCACCACGAAACGGTTGCTTCCCTTTCCTTTCGTTCACACTCTTATAGTGAGTAGAACGAGCTTTGCTATCCTCCTCATAAATCCTACAATAATCCACCAGATCTGAAAACCTCCTAATCCTTTGATAACCAATTGTCTGCTTGATCTCAGGACGCAATCCATTCTCAAACTTCACACACTTAGAAAACTCTGCAGTCGCTTCAGCATAATGTGGATAAAACTGAACAAGCTCCACAAACCTAGCAGTGTAATCAACAAATGACATGTTACCTTGTTTCAATTCCAAGAACTCTATCTCTTTCTTTCCTCTAACATCTTCAGGAAAATACTTCCTCAAAAACTCCCTGCTAAACAAAGCCCAAGTGACCTCTTCACCTGTAACTTCCCAAACATGACGCGCACTAACCCACCAATCATCAGCTTCCTCCTACAACATGTGAGTACCCAGTCTCACCTTATGTTCCTCAGCACAGTCCATCACTCGAAATATTCTTTCAATCTCCTTAAGCCAAATCTGAGCACCATCAGGATCATGTCTCCCTTTGAAGACAGGCGGTTTGTTCTTCCTGAACTCATCATTCCCACCAGCATTAGGTGCACCCTGCATAGCCCGAGCTATAGCTTGCATAGCAGCAGCCAAAGCAGCATCATTCCTACCAGCCATATTCTGTTCCTTTCCAATAACAGCAACTATGGTTAAACAAACAGCTCACCCAAACACAAAGACCAACAAGGACTGACACGGACTGGCTCTGATACCACTTAATGTAACACCCCCAATCTATACCCCCGAGTAGATAAAGCGATAAAAATAATAATCAGAGTATAATTAAAACATTCATGGCATAGACGGAGGTGTCACATTAATTGAGACAAAACACAATAAACCTGCTCATAAAGATATGCAACAATCAGGTAGCAAATAACAGAGGAACTTAGTTCCTACTACCCACAATTCAGATACAGAATAAAAGCAGAAAATCTGCAACTGAATCTCATATGTATACAACATAAAAAGTTTGTCTGTCATATACAGAGTCATACATGTACAATCCAAAAGATATATATACATATACACATAAATCACAACGATCTCCCCGACTACCCGGTGCTACATATCAGAGCTGACCGACAAAAGAATGAAGACCTAAGCTTCACAAAAAGACCTCCAGCATCTAATCTGCAATGCCTCATAGAGCATTTAAAACAGCAGAATGGTGAGAAACACAATCATAATATAATTGCATACAATTATATAATAACACAAAAAACACACATGTAAATTATTCTCACCACAACTTACACCAGAATTCAAATACAAAACAACACAATGCATATATCATATACTCATCACCAAGGCATATCAATCAAATACAAAACAACACAATGCATATCTCATATATCCATCACTAAGGCATATCACTCATGCTCAATGCATTTATTAGCAACATATGTATATGTATCTCAACTCATCAATTCCATTCACAATTCCACACAAAATCAATCCATTCATGATTTATGCAAATGCAAAGAGACCGACACAACGACTCTATGCAAATGCGGTACCATCCATCCGTCATTCTCATCATTAGTTCACTCAGGAACTATTGGAACCATCGCTTGTTACTTAATGTAACTCCCCGTCGGGCAAACAATGTTCCCCGTCGCTCACACCTCTTTGTATAAGGCACACGACGTTTATGGATCGCTCACACCTCTTTGTATAAGGCACACGACCCGACGCTCACACCTCTTTGTTTAAGGCACACGATCGTCCATAATCATCGCTCACACCTCTTTGTATAAGGCACACGGTGTTATAGCGGATTCCCTCTGGAATCGTTTTGTCGCTCACACCCACTAGGGCACACGACATCACAAGAATGTATATCATGATGCTTGGCATACAATGACTCATGACATTCAAATGCACACATATACACATCCATAATCATGCATATATAATCAAATACAACACATTGCATTTACGTGCCCTTAGGCCACAAACCATCATCATAACATTTCATCACATGCATTTACATCACACAACAGCACACAAGTCATACGATATCCATATCAACAGCACATTGCATGATACACATCAATTACACACAATACAACGGCAAAAGTCGACAAAACGACACATTTTCCAAATTCCCGACATAATTAAATCGGCCAACAATCTCAAAACCATTTTAATAAGAAAGAACATTTTATTAGCTTTCCAACGATACCAATAATGTTCAAAACAGATAATCGGAATACAAGTTATGGAATCGAAAAGAAAAGGAATCGCGAAATGACAAAATTCAGCACCCTTGCTGGCCATACGCGTATTGCCCAGCCTCATACGCGTACCATTACGCGTTTCAGCAGATGGCCGAGAAAAATGGTTTTCATTACGCGTATTGCCCTCAAATGCACTTGCCATACGCGTATTGCCCAACCCAATACGCGTATGGACATGCCTGATACGCGTAACGACAGTGACAACCCAGAATTTTGCTGCAGAATTTATGCTGCGAAATTCTACCACTTCCGCTCCCAAATCTCACCTAAACACCAGAAAATTTCCAATAGATTACACAACAATATATATCTAACATGTATCAACAATAAGGAACCTGAAAACATAATTTCCGACACAATTTAATCGAATTCTAACAATCTCAACATATTATGGTTTTTGTTTTATATCCCATTTCAACTCAACAACAAACAAATACATACATACATAATCATACGCAAGTATAAGATAATCGAGTTTCACACCCTTACCCGATTTAATCGTGTTTGAAAAGTCGGTTAATTAGATTTCTTCCTTTCCAAGTTTTTCTCTCTTTTCTTCTTTCTTTCTCTTTTCTTTCCCTTTTCCTTCTTCTCTTTTTCTTTCTCTCTATTTTTCTCTCTTTCTATTTTTGCTAACTTAAGAAAAATAAAGTAAAATGACCAAATTACCCCTACACTCAAATATCTCGCAAACGCGATAAAACATAATCACGATGAAAAATAATATATTATCAAATAAAAATCAACAAAATAATATAATAAGAAAAATAATTAAATCGGCTCGATTAAATAGATCTAACAAAACTGGGGCGTTACACACGTGGCCGTGAACTTATGAATTAATCATTTTCGCTGTTTTAGTTCATTTAATAAAAAATAAAAAAGTTTTGTTGTTGGTTTTATTGGTGTAGCATCCTACTTGTAAAGTTGAAACTCTAATTATTTTCGTAATATTTATATATATTTTATAAAAATGGGAAAGTGGGGTGTTACAGTATTGGTTCCGAAAAGGAAAAACCCTTCAAAGATATTGGATTACCGGCCAATCTCATTGGTGGGGTGTATATACAATATAATAGCAAAAATCTTGGCAAATAGGCTGAAAAAGGTTATCGGAGCGATTATTTCAGAATCTCAATCGGCTTTCATAGCGGGAAGACAAATCTTGGATGGTATTGTAGTTGCTAATGCAATAGAAGATGAGGCGAAAAAGATGAAGAAAGAAGTAGTTCTATTTAAAGTGGATTTTGAAATGGCTTACTACACATTAGATTGGAATTTCTTATTGTCCGTGATGTCGAAAATGGGATTTCATGCTAAGTGGATCAGCTGGATCGTGGAGTGTCTTAAGTCATCTCGGGTCTCGGGTTTTATTAATGGAAGTCCCACAAGGGAGTTTAAGATGTTTAGAGGGTTAAGGCAAAGCGACCCTCTATCACCGTTTCTATTCTTGATAGTAGCATAAGGGTTCAACTTATTGATGAGATGAGCTATTGAGGCGGGTCAGTTTCATGGCTATAAGTTCGATATCATAGAGGATAGGTTCTCACATTTATAATATGCGGATGACACTCTGATTATAGGGGGAAAAGTTGATCGAACATTAGGTTAATAAGGCCTAATCTTCTGCTATTCGAAAAGATGTCGGGATTAAAAGTGAACTACCAGAAAAGTGTGCTAGTAGGGGTAAACATCTCCCAAAGCTGGTTGGAAGAGGCAGCCAATGTTATGTAGTGTAAAATAGGTAAGGTTCCATTTAGCTACCTGGGACTACCTATAGGAGCAAGTCCAAACAGACTAATAACTTGGCAGCCAGTGGTTGATGCAGTGAGAGCTAGATTATCGAGATGGAAGAAAAAACACCTATCGATGGGGGGTCGAGTAGTCATAATAAAATCTGTGCTGCAGGCGCTTCCAGTGTATTTTCCCTCATTCTTCAAGGCCCCAGCAGGCATCATTTTGAAACTCGAATCTATCTTTAAAAACTTCCTTTGGGGTGGGAGTGAAGGAGAGAGAAAAATCAGTTGGTTGCACTAGGATAAAGTTTGTAGGCCTATAGACGAGGGGGGGGGGGGCTGGGTAACAGAAAACTAAGAGATTTTAACCTGGCTTTAATTAGAAAATGGGAGTGGAAGGCTCACTTTGAGAGATATGGTCTATGGTTCAAAGCTCTTGTTAGTAGGTATGGGACCAGAAGTGATGGAACAGTGGGCTTTGACAGAAATTGTTCTAATTGGTGGAAATGTATTCATAATCTTAAGTTAAGGGAGTGGTTCCAGGGATTGTATTACTCAGTTAAGGATATGTATACAGGTCTGAGTTCTCAATCTGAGAATCCAGCTAACCCGGAGTGGGCCAAAGCTTGGCATTAAACCGCCCCGTCAAAAGTTTCAGCACTAGTCTGGAGGATTTTTCAGAATAAATTATCTACTAAAGATAATTTAGCTAAAAGAGGGGTGAGGGGATTAGATTCTAGGGACTGTATAGGAGGTTGTGGTAAAGAAGAATTGGTGCAACATATTTTTTTCGACTGTCCGATTTTGGCAGGAGTGTGGCAAAAAATCTGTCGGTGGCTGAATATTACGACTGCGCTTCAGTCAGAGTGTCTTTCCCACTTGAATCAGTTTGAAGGGTTGCTAGACGGAGATTCAAAAATCGGGTCTAAGTTAAAAGTGATATGGTTTGCGGGTATTTGGATAATATTGAAATCTCTGAAAGAAAGGTTGTTTCAGAATAAACCTATCGACTCTAAAACGATGGCGGAGAGAGTCAAATTACTTACCTAGAATTGGTTAAAAGTAAGAGGAAAAGATCTGAACCCAATCTCATCGTCATGGTGGCGGAATCCGAGGGCAACATTAGGGCTGACTGAAGAGTAATTATATGGTGTCTTGCAGGGGGCTTGGTGGAGTATTATCCTGGCTTTATCTAATTCAATCGCTTTTTAGAGTTTTCTGTTTGTTTGGGAGAATTGTTGGAAATTAGCAGGATTGTCTTAGTCAGGCCATTCCTCCTTCAAAGGTTAGTTTTTAAAGCTTTGATGTGCTGGTTTTTTGGTCAGATTTAGGTATCTGGTGGCCAGGTGGTTTCGTGGATTAGTTTGGCATTTTGGCTTTGGAGTGATTTCCTGAGGTTGACTGGTCTGGTTTTGTGGAGTAGTAGCTTCTTGTTGTTAGAGATTTCGGCTTCCCACTTTTGTCGGAGGTGGCTACTGGCGTGGGAGTATCTCAGGAGAAGTTCCAGTAATGGAGTGTAATCACAGCGCTTCACAGTTCTGTTTTTTATCGGTAATTCTTAATTTTATTGGTATATTTTGCAGGCTGATCATTACCGGCTCTCTAGTTGTTGGTTTGGTTGAAATCTACTCCTCATATCCCTTCTGTGTCTCGCTGTTCATGAGGTCCCTATTGCTGGGATTTGGATGTCTCAGTTGTTTAATTTGCAGTTTTAGGGGGTTGCTTGGCCTTGTGTTTTCTGGTTGTATTGGCTTGTATGGGCTAGTAGGTTTGATTCCTTTAGTTGCGGTTTTGGTTGCTAGTCTTAGGCCTTTTCTGTCTGGTTTCTTCGCCTAGCAGTAGATTTTGTGCTAGGCTGGCTTGTATCTTTGAGGTCTTTATGTACTTGGATTGGTGTATCTGGTGTATTTGTAGTACTGCTTGTGCTGGTTGTTAATAAATTTATTGGCCTTTTCAAAAAAAAAAAAACAGCCAGCTCACGGATAAAAAAAAAAAAAAAAGAAGATTCCTTATCCTAACAGCAAGGACACGCGACCAACAATAATACACTCCCTTGTTGCATGGGACCAGCAATAATACACTCCCTTGTTGCAGTGCTTTCTTTACACAGAATAAAATACACTCCCTTGTTGCAGGGCTTTCTGGTGTATCTTTCATTCCCAAATGCATGGGACCAGCAATAATACACTCCCTTGTTGCAGTGCTTTCTTTACACAGAATAAAATAAAAATGGACCCACATGATAATTCATGACTCCCATAAAAATAAAACTACCATTTTGCTCTCTAAAAAAAGATATAATATATATATATATATATATATATATATCTGTGTGTGTGTGTCTATCTTTTCATTAGTGGATAAAAGAAAAAATGGATTTCACGGAGTGGAGCTAGCCAAACACAATATAATACACCTTCCTCACTATCAGTAAAAAAATTTCATTTTTCTTGTTCATCTTAGTTCCACAATCTCTCCCTCCGCCGTGAGCTTCACTTCACCACCCTCTTCTCCACCATTTCTCCTCACCACCTACACTCTTCTCTCTCTTCGCGACCCTTTAGCACAAATCACCCACACATTAGATCCAAATCATCATTTTCTTCACGTGAAAACTCACCTTCACCCTTGTTAATTCCTCACATGTTGGGAGAGATTTTCACTAGGGAGCATTGAACATTGACGGAGGATACCATCCTATTTTCTTCCGAAAGGTTAATTTATTCTCTGATATCTTTTCCATTCCCTTCAATCAACAATGGATTAGTTGTCCTCCATCTTAGCTCTTTGATTTCTATTAGAATAACAACTTATATCTCATATGTTAGACAAAAGGGGGTTTCACCCGTGGTCAACTAAGGGGAGGTACGATAGGCCTACAAGACATGCGGTAGTTCTTTGGCCCAATTTCCATTAGCATCGTCTAGTCTTCGCTTAAAACTTATGACTATTACCCAATTGGCAGACTCGGCATGTCCGTTTGTTTGAGGATGCTCCATCGGCATGAAATATTGCTTGATCTTTAACTCTACAAGGAGGTGTTTTATTCTTTTGTCGATGAAATACATCCCATTATCTGTTACAACGACTTGGGGCACTCTAAACCTAATCAACACGTTTTTTTGAAGAATTTTACGATGTTTGCTGCAGTGATATTTGACAACCCCTCGTCCTCAATTCATTTATTGAAATAATATACATATATGATAAGGAACCTAAGTTGTCTCGGTGTAGAGGTGATGGGTCCAAGGATATCCATCCCCCACTGCAAAAATGCCATGGCAATGTCAATATGTGTGTTGGGTGGCTGGGGTATTGAAAACATCTTTGTGCCTCTGACACTGATCGCATTTTTTCACGTATTATTGGGCATCATGGACCATGGTCGACCAATAATACCTTGTTCTTAGAACTTTCTTTGCTAGTGCCATTGCCCCCAAGTTTTTCCCGGTGTTTCCGTCATGCACTTCCAAGATGGCGTAGCCGGCTTCTGCTTTCCCCAAGCGTCTCAACAATAGCGTATATAAACCCCTCTTGTACAAAGTTCCATCAACCACTGTGTATTCCTCCAACTCACCAGGGTTGCCTCATAAGAATCAGATGGAAGAACTCCAGATTTGATATACTATTGAATTGGTGTCATACAAGAAGGTGGGTCGCGTTATCCATAATTGCTACCATCTTTCCTTTAGATTTGATGTTGCGGGGTCTTTCTAGTTTTTTTGGATGAATGAGTGGTTAATACCTGGATCTATGGTACTAGCCAACCGAGATAGACACCAACTCGAGTACTCTCCTATATATTGCACTGCCTTAACTTCAAAATTGAAGAAAAAAAAATTAAGAGAAGAAACACCATAAACACAATGCTAGTGATAATCTCTTCCACTTTTCTCTTTCTTTTTCTTCTAATCAAATTCTATTCCTATTCTACAAAAACCAAAAACTCTCCTCCAAGATTACCTTTAATAGGAAATCTTCACCAAATTAGTTCATTCCCTCACCATTCTTTTTACGCTCTTGCCAAAAAATATGCTCCCTTCATGCATATGTATTTTGGTAAAGTTCTTATCCTCGTTATCTCTTCAGCTGAAGCAGCTCGTGAGATAACCAAAACTCATGATCATGTCTTTGCAAACCGACCCCCCAAGATCAATTACGACATACTTTTGTATAATTTCAGAGATGTTTCAACTGCTCCGTATGGAGAGTATTGGAGACAGTTGAGAAGCATTTGTATGTTACATCTTCTTAGTGCGAAAAGAGTTAAATCTCTTCGTGCTGTGAGAGAGGAAGAACTTGTTTTGATGATGGATAAAATAAGAGACTACTCTTCGAAATCGTTACCTGTGAATTTAAGCGAGTTGATTGCGTCGAAAACTAATGATGTAGTTTGTAGGGCTACTCTGGGAAATAAGTATAGTGGTGAAAGTGGGACGGGATTTGCCAAGTTGATGATGGATTTTACTGAGTTGCTTGGTACTTTTATGGTTGGGGACTATGTTCCTAGCCTTGATTGGATGACACATCTTTCTGGATATTACTCAAGAGCGAAAAGAGTGGTGAAACAATTCGATGATCTTTTGGAGGGTGTAGTCGAGGAACGTTTCAAAAATACCAAAGGCGACGATGAAGAACAAACTGATTTGGTTGATGTTTTGCTTTGGATTCAAAGGACAGAATCACTCGGTTTTCCAATAGACAGAACAACCATAAAAGCTTTATTATTGGTAATTGTGTGTCGCTCTGTTAGGAAGCAAAATTGCTAAACCCTAACAAGATTAAACTAAACTAAGAGAAGCAATAAAACTATCTAAGAGAATTAAAATAACATTTGATTTCATTGATTGATTCCCAAATAACACATTACACTTTAATATATAGAGCTCTTAATGCATAATAGCCATACACGTGGCATAATCTCAAAGCCTTAAGAACATTCTAGAAATATTAAAATACTAAATAATATATTAAAACTACTAAATAAAATATCTAATATCACTCTCTATCACTACTTACCCCTTCAAAATCAACCTTGTCCTCAAGGTTGTAACAATAATAGAAACTTTTCCAGGATCCCACTGTGTAAAGCAGTTAAAATCACGGTTGACGTTAGTACCTCTCAAATCAACCCCAAACTCAAAATTCTCAGAACAATCATCCCTCAAGGAATTATTCGAATTAGAATTGGAATTATTTGGATAATCCCTCAAATCCCTATCAACTTTCTGACCATGTAATAAATAATCAACACCAGCATTAGAATTAACATTAACACTAGCATTAGTGTTAACATTAACACTAGCAGTAGCAGGAGTAACCTTGGCATTAGAAACAGGTGCAGTCCCCAAACCTGTCTGGGCAGCCTTCAAGGCATCATAATCCCTTATAACATCATCACATACATTTTTTTGGATCAGTGGAACAGATGACCCTCCTGGAATCACAGCAAGTACATTGTCCCATCCTCCTCTAACACCTCCACAGTGCCTCTCAATCAACTCCTTCAGTGGTATACTCATTTCTTTAAATACTTTCGCCGCTTCTTCACCCTGGTGCTGCTTTGCCAATCCAACCATTAACCCATTCATAGTCACGGCATTACGATCATACCTCTGCTCAAAAATCATTTTAGCGCAACCCATTAAACCATACCTAGGAAAACCATTAACCAAAGCACTGCCAACATATAAATCATGTAAAAACCCAGACTTTGCAATACTCGTCAGTATCTGCTCAAGCAAAACCAGTCCACAGTCAACAAGAGAACATGCAGCAGTTACTAAACTACACAATGTATATTCATTAGGCCTTAAATTAAGCTCAACAGCTTCCATCTGCATTCCAGAAAATAGCTCAAAAGCATTAACAGCATCACCCCTTTGACAATAAACCGAAATTATAAAATTCCACGTAACAGAGCTTCTAAACTCTATTTCATCAAAAACACGCCGAGCATCCCTAACAGAATCAGAGCAATTGGAATACATTGTCATAAGCATCTTTCCACTGCAACCACAAGATGGTTCAGATATCAGAAACGCATTATCCTTAGGCTTGGTTGGCTGTATAGGAAGCCCTTCGTCGGCTAAGGCGGTCGGATGGAACTGTACAAACTCCATGTTGGAAATCACAGCTTGAGCTCGGTGTGCCATTGCAATTCCATCTCCGGTGGCTACCAATGGATTTGTAGTTTTAGGATAAATATGTCCAGCTCCCCCTGACGCTAGTAAAGTCGTCTTTGAACGAAATCTTATCACCTCTAAGGTTTCAGTATTCAGAGTGTCAACGCGGAGACAAGTTATATCAGATCCATTCTGACAAGTGAGAAGAACTATAGCAAAATGGTGTTCAAACACAAAAATATTAGGATTGCTGGTAACTTCCTCCCATAGAGCGCGTTCAATCTCTTTTCCAGTCATATCAGCAGCATGAACAATTCTATTATGTGAATGACCACCCTCCCTCATTAGATGCAAGTTACCGTCTTCCCCGCGATCAAACGATGTGCCCATAGCAATTAGTTCCCTGACTCTATCTGGTCCTTCGGTACAGACAACTCGAACACTCTCCTCGTCACAAAGATAAGCACCAGCTACAATGGTGTCCTTCATGTGACTCTCCACAAAATCTGAAGGGCAGAGCACAGAACTAACACCACCCTGAGCATAATTTGTGTTGCATTCATGAGGCTCGGCCTTTGTTATGACTGCCATAGTTCCATATTTTGTAACTTCGAGCGCATATCTGAGGCCAGCAAGTCCACTCCCAAATGACGGAAAAATCAAAGTACTTTGTATGACCGCCTATTTTGCACGAGGAAATTACTTTGAAGAGTTTCCGATTCTTACAAAACAGAGGTTCAGAAAACTCACATCTGTGTATCTACAGTACCTTGGAATTGGATACCCCTTTAGACCATGAAAGCTATTTTTGTAAGCATCTCTTGATAGGCATATCAGAAACCCATGCAGTTCTTCTATGGCTTCGTCCATTGTAGTTGGTCACTCTGTAATGCAATATGCCCCTTCCAGCAGCAGGTATAGAACTTGCCATTGCAATGTTTCTCAAAGATATCATTGAAGAAGAGGATACACCATCAATCACCTTACCCGAGTTTCGTTCAACACGAACAAACCCATATTCGAGAATAACAGCATGAACCGCGAACATCAAAAGTTTGAAATCGCTAACATCATCGCCAAGCGCTTCTTTAAGAACCTTTTTCACAAAATCAGGTTCGGGATTGCTCTTCTCCACCAACGCCACGGTTTCGTCGGATACATCCACCATTTCTAGGGTTTGCACTTCGGCGGGCTTTTCTACCAAAGTCGGAGGCTTTTCTGCGGCGGGTTTGTGGGGGAGGGTTTCGCGGGAGAAGGCGTTGGGGTTGAAAGTGTAGAAGATGAGGTCGCCGCCGGCGATGCCAAGTGAGTGGAAGGAATCGGTCGGAGAAGAAGCGTCGATTTCGTTTTTCAAGGATTCTTCTTCAGCAAATTTCGTCTTCGTCTTCTCTTCTTCAACGACAATGTTATCTTCTTCTTCGTCTTCGTCGGACTCGATGAACGGTTGTTGAACAGTGGAAGATGAAGCTAGGTTTCTGGTATCAAGCTCAGGGAGTAGACGCGGAGGTTCAAATGTACCGGAGAACCCTTCATTTTTGGAGGCGGAGAGGGATTTTGGAGGTGGTTGTTGTTGTGGTGGTAGCAATGGCCGTGGAAAGGAAATTTTAGGATAAGTTTTTGTTTTTGAGTTTTTCTTAAAATTGATATGAGACACTTGCAAATGCTTATCAAAATCTCTTCTAGTACTAGCATGAATTTGGTATTTATGAGTAATCATGGAAGAGGTGTTTGGTTGATGATAATTATGATAATAGTATGAAGAATAGGATGGTGAATAAGATGAATATGGGTTATATGGGGGTGGTGTATACCCATGATTAAAATACAAATATGGGGTTGTAACACATGGATTTGTGTAATAGGGTGAAAAGAGTTCCCATGGAAAAGATGGAAATGAAGGTGTGGTAGGAGTTGGAATACTCCATGGATGATATTGGTATGCCATGGGAGGTTTTGGTGTTCAAGGATGAAAGCACCAATTGTTAGGAAGCAAAATTGCTAAACCCTAACAAGATTAAACTAAACTAAGAGAAGCAATAAAACTATCTAAGAGAATTAAAATAACATTTGATTTCATTGATTGATTCCCAAATAACACATTACACTTTAATATATAGAGCTCTAAATGCATAATAGCCATACATGTGGCATAATCTCAAAGCCTTAAGAACATTCTAGAAATATTAAAATACTAAATAATATATTAAAACTACTAAATAAAATATCTAATATCACTCTCTATCACGCTCTCTGGTATTTATAGTAGAAATTTTAATTTTTAAATTTATTGAATAATTAATGTATCCGAATTTCATATAGATCTAATATACTGATATATAGTTTACATGCAGGACATGTTTGTTGCGGGTACAGACACCATATCAACTTTGCTAGACTGGGAAATGTCAGAACGCATGAGGAATCCACACATGATGAAGAGATTAAAAGAAGAAGCAAGGACAGTGGCTAACGGAAGAGCATACATAACCAAAGACGATTTGAGTAACATGAAATACTTAAAGGCGCTTGTCAAAGAAACACTCCGGATGTATCCTCCGATTCCACTACTAGTCCCTCGAGAAAGCAGACAAGATGTGAAAGTAAATGGTTACAACATTAAAGCTGGGACGAGAGTGTTTATCAATGCATGGGGAATAGCAAGAGATCCTGGATATTGGGATCAACCTGATGAGTTCAGGCCGGAGAGATTCTTGGATACTTCGGTGGATGTAAAAGGAATTGATTACCAGTTGATTCCGTTTGGATCGGGGAGAAGAGGTTGTCCTGGACTAGTGTATGCTATGGCTGCTAATGATATTGTGTTGGCGAACCTTGTGCATCAGTTTGACTGGGAGTTGCCTGGTGGTGCTGGGGCGAAGGTGGATATGTCTGAAGCATTTGGTTTTACTGTGCACAGAAAGTTTCCTCTTATGGCATATGCCACAGTTTCTAATGAGAAGTGAACGAGGGAGTAAACGAATAATATGGAATTTCAATAATTTGTATTGTAACCCTTGTCTTCTGTCTTGTATGGGTATACACTTTCTTTGTTTTATTTATTTGAATAATATATAGTTAAACATGGATATGTGACTATATACATGTATGTGTATATGTGTCTAGGTAACTTATTTAAATTTAAATAAATTTACAAATCAAAATTTGTTTATAATATAAGACATAGGGAATAGATGTAATCAAAATCTAAAACTCATCAACAAAATTAAACTTAAAGAGATGAGAATAGACTAAATTCAAAGAAAGCATCTTCTATAGGGCTGGAAATGAGTCGAGTCGAGTCGAACTCGCTTTAACTCAGTTTGACTCGTTAAGAATTAGCCGAGTTCGAGTTCGAGTTCGAGTTCATCACGAACTTTTTTTTCAGTTCAAACTCGACTCGTTAGGAATTGGCCGAGTTCGAGTTCGAGTTCGAGTTCATCACGAGTTTTTTTTCAGGCCAAACTCGACTTGTTAGAAGTTCACAAATATCTCGGTTCAACTCGTTAGATTTATCTTGTTAGGTTCAACTCGATTATTTCACAGATTTAAAAGTAATTTTTTAAAGTCTATTTTTTATATATATATTTGACATTTTAAATTAATATTTTTTAAATAAAAAATTTAGAAATAAAATAAAAGTTATAAGATTGGAATTTATACGATGTTAATTTTATTTGTATAATTATTCGTAGAAATATTTTACTCACCTGAGAATATAAATTATCAATTAAAACCGTTAACTTAAAAGAAAATATGAGACTAAGATTTAGAACAAATTTTTAAACCTACTTTTAAAGACAATATAATATATTTCATATATAATCAAATTGACTCATGAACCTAACGAGTCGAACTATATATAGTTCATGTTTAGATCATTTAGTTAACGAACTTAGTTTTTATCTCATATTCAGCTCATTTGGTTCATGAATTTAGCTCAACGATTTAATTTTTGAATTGAATTTTAAACTATTTTCGAGTTGGTTTGATTTATTGCCAGCTCTAATCTTGCATCCTTTGATCGCGAGATGATTGGATGAATTTGATTAAGTGGCCCCAAGGGGCTGCTGCCGAACTAGGATTCAATAAGTGGCAAGCTAACTTCTAGTTAATAAGTGGCAAGCTAACTTCTAGTTAGTAACCTTTGTCTTTTTATGGGTGTAACTTTGTTTTAAATATTTTAATAATATATGTAGTTAAACATGAATGTCTGACTATATACATGAATGTGTTGATGTATGTGTATATGTGTTAGTTGCGATTTTCGACGAAATTAAATCTGAGTAAAATAAATAAAAAATTGAAAAAAGTTAGAAGGTTGAAAGACATTTTGATACAGTTCCTCAGTTAAAAAAGTTGAAGTCTTAAATGTGGCATGGAGATAGGGATAAGTTTTTTTTAGAAAGAGATTTCGTTCAAAATTTCGACGACAGCATTGCTCAAGATTTCGACGTCAATTGTCATCAAGTAGCGCGAAGAAATAATTTCAAAGCAATTAACTGCTTTTTAGCCTTATCCAAATGACATGTGGGAGACATTTCAGAGGCGAAAAACATGCACCAATTACGTGCCAATTTCTGAAGAGAAAATCATTACAAACAGTTACTTTACATTAGTATAAATAAGAGTTCTAGTGTTAGGATTCGGGGAGTTGAATTTACTACAAAAATTCACATACTCAAAGTACCCAGGCAAATAGAGAAACGAGTTATCTGAGCGAAACGTATGATTCCAAACACCATTTCATTTAATGCAAAGTGTTTTACTTTAACTTATTTTCTTTGCAATCTTGCTTTCATTCTATTATCATTTTTTGTTCACTTAACATTATCGTTTACAAATTTTTTGTCACTTAATCATTGTCAAAATCATTTACCTTTCCAACAATTTTACCTTAATTTACATCACTTTTACATTAAGATTTCGACCACATCGAAATTTTGTACATTTTCACACAAAACTTAGAAAGATTTTAAGCAATGTGTCCAAGGATTATCTAGTCGATCCTGCAAGTAATCTTATATAAGAGACTAGCATTTGTTTACTAAATTTCACAATAAACAAATTGGCACGCCCAGTGGGACATTGTGCTAAAACTTTTTCTCTATTTTAGATATTATAGATTCCTTTTACAAATTGATCTGCGTACATGAAATGTTATGGATATTTTCATAAGTTTAAGAAGTGGAAAAGCTTTATCGAAAATGGTGTGTCATTCTACGGATAACCCTAATTTACAGAACAACCCTCAAAATGTAGTAGAACAACTAGTCAGATCGACGGTCTATGGGGAAGTTATTTCGACACCTGTTAGAATAACCGCTCATATGGTATCATCAACGCCAATTGCACCAATACCGTCACAAGGGGTGATACCCTCACCACATCCAGGAAGTAACCGTTTTAACCCTGTAGTTGCATGACCTATATTTAGGGATGTTAGGGCACCATTTCAACTTGTTTTTTCAATGCTAATGAGTAGTATGAAATACCTTTATGGCACACCGACGTCGATGATGGTTGGCCTTCATGCTAATATGTCGACTTATAGTGAAAATCCAATGGCCACTGTGCCAGCTTTCAATCCCCATAACGCCTCTATGTCGACCATAAATAATATAGTTCAACTAGAAGGGATATGTTATATCCCTCAAATGACGCCATCATTAAATACGACGTCTATGATGGCAATGAGGCAGTAGATAGATGAAAACAATCTTGAAATGGTTAATATTTTGACCTAACAAATGGGTACAATATTCAATCCTCTGATTACAAATACTAGCCAAACATATGAATTGTTGGCCAATCAGATGGGCTGAATAACTAATTTTTTCGAAGCCCCTCAGGTTCGGGCTCGACCTACCCCTCAAATATCAAATTTTAGGCAAGTCGAAATGCATGACAACGGGGTAGACCATGTAAACCTAGGCAAACATCCAGGATTTTGACCACCAGAACATACCCCAAATAGGGAGGATGAAGAATACATAGGCTAGCATAATCCTAGGCATGTAGTATTACAGAGAAATCAGGATGTTAACCAATTTCTCTGAAATGTCCAACAAAATAACTTTGGGGGGAAAAAGCAATATAGCTAGTGTGGTCGAACAAATTTTGGCCCAAAACGGCCATCATGTGGGTCTCTATAGACCTAATTTCATATCCTCTTTATCAGAATATGTTCGAAAAACAGAACTTCCTAGGGGCTGGAAAGTTCTCAAGTTCACCAAGTTTGCTGGTGACACTGGTGAGTCTACGGTCTAACATGTCACTAGGTATCAGACTGAGGCTGGCGACGTAACAAATAATGAGAATTTGAAAATGAAGTGTTTTCCCAATTCTCTAACCAAAAATGCTTTCACATGGTTTAGTACACTCCCTCCACATATGGTTTCCATGAACAATTTTACATGGGCCAATCAAAAATAAGCCTCAAGGAACTGGCTAGTGTGAGAAGTAAAGTGGTTGAGTCAATTGATGATTATTTGAACAGGTTCAGACTTCTTAAGGCGAGGTTTTTTACATGAGTCCCTGAATATGAGTTGGTCGAAATGGCTGCAAGAGGCGTAGATTATTCCATTAGGAAGAAAATAGACAATCAATACCTTATGAACATGGCACAATTAGCAGATAAGGTTCACCAAGTCGAACGCTTGAAAGCTGAGAAAGCCATTACATATTAGTACCACATAAAAGAAAAGGTCGCATATGTAGAGACATATGAGTATCTCTCATATTTAGGCGACGTGTATGTCGAAGAGAGCGAGGTCAATGTTGCAGAACTTAAGCCAGGACCTCCCTACATGTGTAGATTACTGAAATTATCGAACGGGAAGAATCCTATCGAACCCAACAAAAATGATAAATTTGTCACAAAAACATACACTTTTGATATAATTACATGTGATAAAATATTTGATTTATTGGCTATTGATGCGTAGATTATAGTACCTCCAGGCCTGAAAAATCCCATATTAGAACAAATAAAAAAGAAAGGCTTTTGTAAGTACCACAATTTTTTGGGCCTTCAAACTTATCAATGTGTGTTATTGATAAGTGCAAAATGTACCTATTTTTGTATATAAGTTTTGTTGCACTTATCATTACTTTGTGTTAAAATTGGTTGAATAAACCCCACTTTAAGTGTAATTACGTTTACTTTACGTTTTAGTGTATATATTGCGTATCGTGTAAATATCATTGAGTTTAATTGATTTTATCTCATTTTTGTAGGTATTAAAGTAAAGATATTTTTCCATATTCATAAAGAGCATTGAATAAGCTTTCCAGCGCTTCCGACCATGCGTCAATCGGAGTTACGGTTAAAAAGTTATGGTCAAAACAAATTCTGATTTGCTGTCATGTTCGCTAGGCGAACCAGGAGGCGAGCATTCACTGGCGAGTTCGCAATGCGAACTCTGGCGAATAAAAAGTGTCCAGAAGTGTGAAAAACACTGTTTTAGGCAGTGGCTAAGGCGGCATATGTTCGCAGTGCTAACGGGGGTTCGCAGTGCGAACTTGGGAACACAATTTTGCCTATAAACTTCATTTTTCAGCATTTTTTAGGGGATGGTTTTGGGGATTCTTGATCCAACTCCATCAAACTTCATTTTTTTAGTAGATTAGCTTAGAAAACAACTGTGGAGCATGCATACAGTTGAATCGGGGTGGATGGATCGTCGACCGACTCTGACAATCCGCGAGATGTTTGGTTCATTTCTCTTCTCCATTGTGTTTTTCTTTATGGTTGGGTTGTGTATATGTATTTGTTGTAAACTCATGTATATTTGTCGCCCATGGCGTTATATAAAACTTGCTTTACAAATCTCTATTGGTGAATGTCTCTGATTTTTGCTTTATGCGCGGGGTTTGGGTTGCGTTAGAGATAACCGTCGCAAACTTCGATTAGGGATGATTGTCTGTTAGTTTCTAGATTCTAGAGATAGATTTAGGGCTAATAATCTTCAATAGGCATCGAAACTTAATGCCTCCGTGCCTTGAGCTAGCGTACGAAAGTATCGGCAATGGTAACACGGTTGTTCTCTCAACTTTGCGTTAGACATAACCTGTGTTGTGAGCGATGATGGGTGATATTGAGGAGTATTGTAGGTTGAGTATAACTGGTCGGTAAGTTTAAGTTTGTGAGGAGTCGATTATGTGCATGCCGGATAAGTCTGTCTTGCTGAAAAGTGAATTTGTTTTTATGTTTTAATGTTTACTTTTCTGTTTTCATGTTTTAAACCATTTTAATCCAAACTCATTAACGCGAGAGACTGTCGAACGACATTCTTTCCCTCGAACCGATCTCTGTGGACACGACATAAATCCCGGAGGGAATTCTTTCGAAAATAAATATTTTTGCTGCTTGCCCTATTCTGCATTCAACAAAATGGCGCTGTTGCCGGGGATTGGTTTTGATATTGAATCGCATTGCGATAGTTTCTTTGTTTTTGAGTTTTGTATATATCGTATATATTGTCTATTTCCATTATGTTTGTTCAAGTTTTATATACATTTTGTTCCCGTAACGTTTGTTTAAGTGTTTAGTTAGGGCACTTGCTTTTGGTTTGCGCGGTGAGGCATCACTATGGCATGAAGGAAGGAAGTTGCTAGCTAAGCATGTAAAGGCATCGAGCTTACGACGTAAAACAAGCATGGTGTATTCTTTTCTTTTGTTGTTGTTTAGTTTAGGTAGTGTGGTGAGTATTCATTAAATAAGTTGTACTCGGATTTTTCGTAAAATTCTCAAATCTTCACTTTACAACTTGTTTAATGAATGTTTGCCGGTTTTTCAGTTTGTGTATATTAATAGTTTTCACGTTTGTCAATGAGCTTGTTTTGAGTAGCTTGAGGAAATTTGGTGATGTTCCAAGTTGGTTCGTTTCAACTTGCGGATGTATGGTAATGATATTGTTAAGTTTTGTACACATCTGAGGTATGTATTTATCGCTTTCTATACTTTAGCATATTCATGATACTTAGGCATTTTACAAACTTCCATGCCATCCATTCTTTTGTATACTTGTTCTATTGTGAATCACTTTAGTTCCCAACCTTTTTGTGAGGAAGCCTTCTATTGTTCATATAGGCGCGGAGAACCAACATTCTTGTTCTAACTGGATTTTATTATGTTGAATCTTTTATTTGTGTTGATTATATGAATGCATGAAAAGGATCAAGGCAATTGTTTCATTTTGAGCACACCACCGTAGCCAAATAGTCAATTCATCTTGTGAGTGTGTGAGAATTCGTAACCCCTTTGAGATTTTTGATCCATGTTTTTATTTGAACTTAATGCTTGTCTATGAGTATTTAGTTCACTTATTTTTGAATGGATTTTGTTTTTTCTTGGACCTCAACTTTGTGTTGTTGTATGGATTTTTTCCTTGCCTTAGAAAGTAGGGAGTATTCACATGATGGTGCGGTTGAATTCAAGTTGGGGAGAGGATGATTGTATACTCATTGGTTGGATTCTATGAGGATTGAAAAAGACAAGAAAAAAGAGAAAAATTTGAGAAAAAGAAAGAAAAAAAGAAGAAAAAGAAAATCCTTGAAAAAAGAAATAAATAGAGTTTCAATAATTGTGCTAAATAAGTATTCTGTGTTATGTAGCACTTGGAATTTTGGAAGAAGTTGGTTGAAATTTTGTGTGTGAATCTTTGTGAGTTTTCACCCCCTTAGGTTTAGGCAAGTTTTTGTTTCAATTACCTTTAGAAATTGCCCCTTGTTTGTTTACCCGACCACGTTACAACCTTGAAAGTCCTTGTGATTCTTGCCTTTGTATGTTCAATATGAATTTGTGGATGTATGCATAATTTAGTCTTTTGTTTGCATGAGTGTTGTGTGAGTGAAAAGAACCTTATTTTGTGTTTTTCATCTACCGATGATTATTTTTGCTAGGTGTGATTCACTTTGGAACTTGTGATATTTAGAATTTTTGGCATGATTTTTGTATTTTGCATTTGTTTCGTGACTATGTTCTCGTCGTAGTTTAGTGGTAAGTATTTACTTTTTGTGTGTACCATTTTCATTTGAACCATTCATTCGTTTCCGTTTTTCAAAACCTGTTGATTTGTCATTCTTTAGATATTGCTTGTGCATTTTCAAGTTTGTTTCATTCTTGTTTGTGGACAAACAGTTATGTAAGTTGGGGAGAGTTTGATAAGTGCAAAATGTACCTATTTTTGTATATAAGTTTTGTTGCACTTATATTACTTTGTGTTAAAATTGGTTGAATAAACCCCACTTTATGTGTAATTACGTTTACTTTACGTTTTAGTGTATATATTGCGATCGTGTAAATATCATTGAGTTTAATTGATTTTATTTCATTTTTGTAGGTATTCAAGTAAAGATATTTTTTCATATTCATAAATAGCATTGAATAAGCTTTCCAGCGCTTCCGACCGTGCGTCAATCGGAGTTACAGTTAAAAAGTTATGGTCAAAATAAATTCTGGTTTGCTGTCATGTTCGCTAGGCGAACCAGGAGGCGAGCATTCGCTGGCGAGTTCACAATGCGAACTTTGGCGAATAAAAAGTGCCCAGAAGTGTGAAAAACACTATTTTAGGCAGTGGCTAAGGCGGCATATGTTCGCAGTGCGAACCTGGGAACACAATTTTGCCTATAAACTTAATTTTTCAGCATTTTTTAGAGGATGGTTTTGGGGATTCTTGCTCCAACTCCATCAAACTTCATTTTTTCAGTATATTAGCTTAGAAAACAACTATGGAGCATGTATACGGTTGAACCGGGGTGGATGGATCGTCGACCGACTCTGACAATCCGCGAGATGTTTGGTTCATTTCTCTTCTCCTTTGTGTTTTTCTTTATGGTTGGGTTGTGTATATGTATTTGCTGTAAACTCATGTATATTTGTCGCCCATGGTGTTATATAAAACTTGCTTTACAAATCTCTATTGGTGATTGTCTCTGATTTTTTCTTTATGCACGGGGTTTGGGTTGCGTTAGAGATAACCGTCGCAAACTTCGATTAGGGATGATTGTCTGTTAGTTTCTAGATTCTAGAGATAGATTTAGGGCTAACAATCTTCAATAGGTGTCGAAACTTAATGCCTCCGTGCCTTGAGCTAGCGTACGAAAGTATCGGAAATGGTAACATGGTTGTTCTCTCAACTTTGCGTTAGACATAACCTGTGTTGTGAGCGATGCTGGGTGATATTGAGGAGTATTGTAGGTTGAGTATAACTGGTCGGTAAGTTTAAGTTTGTGAGGAGTCGATTATGTGCATGCCGGATAAGTTTGTCTTGCTGAAAAGTGAATTTGTTTTTATGTTTTAATGTTTACTTTTCTGTTTTCATGTTTTAAACCATTTTAATCCAAACTCATTAACGCGAGAGACTGTCGAACGACATTCTTTCCCTCGAACCGATCTCTGTGGACACGACATAAATCCCGGAGGGAATTCTTCCGAAAATAAATATTTTTGCTGCTTGCCCTATTCTGCATTCAACAGCTATTCAGGGATTTGGTGTAGAAAGCGCTGAAAGAATGAAGGTTGTAGTTTAGAAAAAAGCCAAAAGCTTCCATGAAAGTGGATGATAACCCACTCCAAGTTAAAGAAGCACATTATGCAGAGCCTGTCGAAATCTTCATGGTTGAAGCTACTAATGGCTTCGATGGAAGTTGAACTTGTTAAACAAAATTATGTAGATGCTGATGAAAAATTGAAAATAGTGTACCCTTAAGCTGAAGAGGCACTTATTGATTTCTTGGAGAGATGCAAACTAAGTGACTCAAAAACTATGTTATACAGAAAAGAGTTTACGACCGGTTCCCATATAGACAATATGGCCCACCTTTTCTTTGAACCTTGTCAATGATCGAACATAAAGATATGAACTAAGTGTCATTTGATGAATAACTGAGAACAAGGGAGAGGGATATGGAAAGGATTAAGTAATGAAAGATGAAGTCATTGCTAGTAGTAACGACTTGTCACGATCCATTGGTTCATATAAAATACATGTCCTAGGTGTATCAAAAAACATTCTTTTCGCTAAGCGCATATAATAAAATAGAGTGGTGTAGCACAGTTTTGACGAGGGAGTAACAAAAAAGGTTAAAGAAACTATAAGTCATGATCGAAGGAAAGACAAAAGAGGAGGTTCGACTACGATGTTAATGTTGTACCCCAAATTTTTCCCTTAGATCCATTGATCTCCTGCATGTCATTTTAGGTCAATCATGCTGCATAGCTAACCCTTTTTATCAGGTTTTGTTTGTGTTTGTTTCTTTTATCAGGTTTATCTTGAGGAGATTCAAGGAGTGATTGATCAAGATTTTTTGGATGGAGCATTGAATCAAGCAAGTCTCTAAGAGATGTCTCCATAACCCTAACACCATAACCAAATTTCTACCCACTTTATCTACCCTCAATTGTCACCTTCATTTTCTAAACCTATTTCACTAACCTTTTCATTTAACCAATTTTATTCAATTTGTTCAATTTAATTCTCCTAAACCACATTTAATCCTAATCAATTGCCAAATCATCCATTATTATTTATTTATTTCTAATCACCTTTGTTTACAACAAGAATGCAAAACCATTTTATTTCCTAAGCCCACCTTTCATAAGCCCATCGTGACAAAAAAAAAAGAAATTTCATTTCCCTTGCCAATTTACTACTGGTCCACCGTGACACTTGTGTTGGTTTTGATTGGAAGAACTAGTCTTGTTATCATCCAATGAGAAGCAAGCATTGCTCTTTTGACTTTTCATCTTTGGCTAGTGACCAATGAACAAGAGATGTATGGCAAGTGAAGAGGGAAAACAATTCAACAATCTCCTTCTTCCTTGTCGTGACCTTGATTTACAGAAGGAAGAGAGGAATTCAAGAGATTCGATCAAACTCATTTCAAATTCTCAATCTTTGGCGCGTTTCAGTTCATTTTTTTTATTCCAAGACATTTCCTCTTTGAGCTTCCAAGACTTGGTTCATCAAAAAGCAACTCTCGGCTTGTCCTGTTTTCAGCTTACACCCTGTGTTCCCTGCAATTGTCATGGCACCGTCCCCATCATTTTCCTCTTTCAATGCCCACTTGTTTGACAACAGAAGGATGGTCTCAGAAGCAACACCAATTTGAGCATTTGACCCTGCATCTCTAAGCCATTTGTGCCGCAAGGGAGCGTCTGTCTCCGAAGGATGAACAACATTTGAATTCAAATGTTAAACCCTAGCCCTTACCATGCCCACCAAGTGTTTGAGATTCAACCCAGACCCATTAGCCAAGCCTGTATAAAGGGCCAGTTTCTACATTTCAAGACACCAAGAAATTTCACAAAATTTGCTAAGAGTTTCTGTTTCATTTTACACGAGCAAGAGAGAGAGAGTTTGATTTCTTGGAGCTTCGTTCAAAGGAAGGGTTTAGCACAAGTGGAAGGTGCAGTGGACATTACTCCACTAGGTAACCTCCAATCCCTTTTAATATTTCTGTCATTTTCATCATAAATATCATATCTATCTTATTCCTGTTAATCTGTGTTTGAATGTGTGTGTTTTAACATCAATATTGACATGTTGTGAATCTATTCTGAATGTGAATGATACTCTGTAGAACTGGTTTTGTTTATGTCTCATTGTAATGTTATGCTAAGTCATGTTCCTGTCATCATGTTAAAGGTTTCTTTGACCTTTGTTGTGTTTTGAGTGATAATGCTCATAATGAAATGTTTACCTTGACTACCCTGTTACAAACTAATGTAGGATGTCCAACTGATGTATGTCTCGTGTTATGTAAAAATATATTGAAGTTGTTTGATCATAGTTGTGTTTTCTAACTTTGCTGCTGAATCATAACTTGATGTTTTGTGCCTTTGAACTGCTATTGTTTTAAGCTTTCTATGACCTATATTGTCTTGATGTATCTCTGCTATAACATGTATCCATGTCTTGTTCATCTGTTCATGTTTGTACCTCTTGATATGCTCATCAATATGCAATATGTCATTGAGTTTTGCACTTGGTCCCACACAATGTTCATGCCTCTAGGCTACTGGTTTGTCAACTGTATGCACCCAAATCATGTTTGTTTAAATCTTTGGCAAATTATGCTAGTTGTACTCATTTATGTGACGACCTATTTTGAATTCCCTCAATGTGTGTTATGTGTTCATGATTGTTTGAGTTCTTCTCTTGTGTTGAGTTGTTGACTGCCACTGCAATTACTTTGGCCATGAACCTTACCACTGATCCCACAATCATACACCAATCACAGATGTGTTCTCATATTGCAGATTTTAGTTGGTTTGTATCTGATCTTTTGGCTATATTTATTCTTTGACAGTTGTTTATGACTATGCCTTTGCTAGTATACATGCCAATTGATGTGTCTTTGACTTGTTGAAATTATGCCCTTTGATTTTACTCTTTAGTGCTGACTTGGAAATGTTGGACCTGGTTTGTGGATCTATCTTAATGTCATAACACATTCGTCTCTTGTTCATACCTCTTTGTGCATAAATTATTATACTACACTACTGTCAGCGTTTGATTATTGAATATATAGATAAACTCATGACATGTGTGTATCTGTTTTGTCAACACTGTTTGTCCATTTTCCCAAATCAATATACTTTGATCTTTGCTTTAAGTTAAGATTGGCTGATGTGCTTGAAAATGATTTGTCAATATGAATTACTGGCCTATCAATTTTCCGCAACTGATTTTGTTTCTATCCCTACCTGTTGTGCCACTGCTATGGGCCTACTATGCACGACATATGTGTGATTGCTTAAAATATTCAGGTAAGGTATATGATTAAATGCTGATATGATTACTTGCTGTGTGTTAAAGTTTGTTCAAATCATTGAGACACTTCCTGCTTATGATGAATGCAATTTGCCTTAGACTAGGTCCAGATATGTTATACATGTACATCTCTTTGAATTCATTATTCAAATCTAAACTGCCATGTTGCTTTTGTTTTGAGGTCATTTTGCTTGAGGTGTCAAGAAGGGTTGGTATGTCTGATTTATTGATGGCCATTAATTTCATTTGGTTTTATGAGTAATAGCTTGTTAATGGGGAAACCAGACCTGGTTTGTAGATTCATCTAGGGCTGCTGGCATTTTATTCACTTTGTTTTTACCTATTGACTATACCATGTTTAGTTTTGTTTTCATTGATGTTTGGTTAATGACGTGAGTGGCACAAAATGTGTGACTTCACCTATATGTTTGCCTAAATTCCAATATGTGTTTTGATTTCTCTGTGCGCGTAACTATGACAATGTTTACTAGCCTCTTAATTTATTTATCTTGCTCTACTATAGTTTGTTATCATGGTGTACTGCCCGTTTTATTTAAAGATGCTTCCATGTATATGTCATAATTGCCTGGTACTTGTATTTGTCACCAGTCGTGTGTCTGTCTTGAGGATGCTTGAAGGTTTTGTTTCCATACCATGAATGCATACATGTCATATGTTTTTGATGGTGGAGGATTTCCATGAAATATTACTCTGTCTCATTGTTTTGTTGATTATAATGATCTGAAATCACTCCCTGCCATGTGCATGATCTGCTAAGAAAGGAGAATTTCTAATCATGAGTGTTCGATAATCATGATTTTGGTGTGCCAATCTTATTGCGAGTTTTCTTCGTATACCAAGATTTATATGGTTTTTGAATCCGTTTAATAATCGGATGTACCGGCCACCCCAGTGGCAAGCCCCTTATCTAACACGCCTTGCCTAACCCTTAGGACTGGGGTTCGAATCCCCTCGCCCCAGTCTTTTATTTATTTTTCTGAGTTTCGCTTGATTTAAAATATGTATTTGTATTTTCATTATGTGTCAAACACGCGCATTGGTTCAGTTGGCTATGGTTTTAAGATGTACGTGAAATGACTTGGGTTCAAGCCCTAGTGATGCCATTTCCAAATTTTTATTACTTGTTGTTTTTATCATTTTTAAGTTGATGCTTCAATCTTCAAAATATCATAACTTGCTTAATTTTTATGCTTTTCCTTCCGTTCTTTTTGCTATATTCACCTTATTGAATCTTTTTTTCAAATGTAAAAAGAAATTAATGGAAATATTAATTTTTGAGGCCTTTATGCATGATTAGATCATAAGTGTTTATTAGGATTTTTAATTGCATTTTCTTATTCATCATACTATGTTATGTCTACATATCCTGATTGATCTTTGTCTAATATATGTATGATTCCACTTTGCATTAATATCATGACTTTATTTCATCTCATAAATTTATTCATGTATTATTGCATCATCTTATTTGAATTATTAACTTGTTATCTTTTAGGATCTTTACAATTATTATCTTTCCCCCCATTCCAAAGGGAGACCCTTAAATTTGACTCTTGAAGTCACCTTACCTTATCCTTCTAGGTTTACCCTTATTTCTTGGCTATCATGAGCCAATGAAATCATAACTTAGAAGTAGGTTGGAGTTCCTAAACTCCATGTGATTCTCATCATCATGAGAACTCATTTTCCCCTTATAACGTAGACTTAGAGAGTTATCGTGAACTCTAAAATGAGCTCATACTCATTTTCTCCTTGGAACTTTGGCCATAGCCAATGGTTCCTATCTCTCACCCTTAGATCGGTGAACTACGGATACTCTGATTCCACTCCCGTAAGGATACGTAGGCGCAAAGTGCGGTGCTTTGTCGAGTATACTTAGAAATAAACCCCTAGGGTTTGAACCTTTAGCAAGCGAGCGAGATATTACAAGTTAAAACTAGAGGTTCCCGTAGAGTACCACGGACGTTTAGGATGCTAATACCTTCCCTAGGCGTAACCAACCCCCGAACCTTAGATCTCCCCCTTTTAGGTTTTTCTCGATCTTGAACCTTTCCTTTGGATAAATCAAAGTCGGTTGTGAATTCAAAGAAATGTGATGCAAGTTAATTAATAGCTTGTTATCCGATTTTCACCGCAACAGAAATGGCGACTTCACTGGGGATACAGAGAGTATTATTTTTGAGGGTTAAGCCCACCTTGTTTTGCTTATTTTGTTTATGCTTATTTGCTATACATGTACATATCTGTATACTTGTTTTGCTTGGGATCTTCTGTGTGTTGGGAGCTACTTTTGAGTGGTGAGATAAATCCTATACCCGGATTTGAGCGTACACTTATGATAGGACGATGGTATTCAAGGAGGCTTTGAGGGAGTCGAATCCTGAAAAGTTGAATTGAGAACACCATCACTCAGTTGAGGCCCTCTTGAGAGTCTAGTTATGTTGAACGAATCCGTTCGTGAAAGCGTGCTACTCTCAACCTGGGAGCCCGTGATATTGAGAACCGTAGTTACCAAACCCCACTTAAGCCTTTTAGGATGTAGTGCGGTGACCATGATGGAGTATATTTCTGAATTGGTTGTCACGCGATGCTACACTCAGACGAAATTCTCTTGAGAAATTTATTGATTACCAAGTCATCTGGGAAATTGTTAAAATCCGAAAGATGGGTTGTCGACTCTGGGAACTTCTTAGAACCCCGTTCAGCAGGTAAAAACCAATAGAGCATACCAATGGGAAGGGTGAACCCTTGGCTCCATGCTCAACCTATCTCCCTTTGCTTTTGCTTGTGTGTGCTTTGTGTGTGCTTTTGCATTCATACATCATAAGCATTCATGTTGCATCTATTTCATGGAACTCAGACTTCTTTTCTTATATCAGAGGGATATCATGGATAGCTCAAGAAGAAACACCATCAAATACACTTTCAAGAGTCCCAAATTGGATGACATAAGGAAATTGGGAGATTTGCTAACAGACCATGAAGGATTCATAAACAGATATGGGAAGTTGTGGGTGTTGTTGAAGAAGACCATTGATGAAGCTCTCCTCTCAACCTTGCTTCAGTTTTATGATCTAAAGTATCACTGTTTCACGTTCCCTGACTATCAGCTCTTACCCACGCTTGAGGAATACTCTCAGATAATTGGTTTGCCCATCAAGGATGAGTCTCCATTTCCTATCTTCGAGAAGGATCCTAAAGAGGAAGAAATAGCCAAAGAAACCTATCTGGTGTTAGTTGACATCAAAAGTAATTTAATCTCTAAGGGAGGAATTTTTGGGTTAACTGCTAAGTTCTTGTTTGAAAAGGCTCGTTACTTCGCTAAAAACTCCAACAGGGATGCCTTTGAAGTTGTTTTTGCATTGCTTATCTATGGACTTTTCATGTTTCCAAACATTGACAACTTCGTGGATCTAAATGCAATCAAAATCTTCTTGAAAGGAAATCCGGTACCTACCCTGCTTGCTGAATCCTACCACTCAGTCCATACGAGAAACGCTCATAAAAATGGACATATTACCTGTTGTGTCCTCATACTGTATAGATGGTTTATTTCGCATCTACCAAAGGCAGGCGCATTTTGGGATTCCAAGAAAGGATGGTGGTCTCAGAAAGTCATGGCACTCTCCCATGCAGACATTGACAGGTATAACAGGGTGTACGATGGAATCCTGATTATAGATAGCTGTGGAAATTATGGCAATGTGCCTCTTCTTGGCATTAAAGGTGGTATCAGTTATAACCCTGTATTGGCACGACGCCAATTAGGGTATCCTTTGGAGGACAAACCTCTCAGTGTTCATGTGGAAAACATCTACTTTGAAACATATGATAAGAACGAAGAACAGAAGAAATTGATCTTGAACGCTTGGGGTAGCAAGCGCAAAAGAGGAAGAAGTTCTTTAGGAAGACCTAACTGTGTGTCCTTGGAGCCCTATCTCCAATGGGTTAGAAGAAAAGCTATAGAGTTAAAGATGCCCTACAAAAGGCAGGAACCAATTACTTTGAAGAAAGAGCATATCCTATACTTCATGTCAAGGGAAGAAGAGCTGGAGATTTCTTTAAGACAAGCCCAAAGATCAGAAGAAGCCTGGAAGCTCAAGTATCAAGTGGTTGTTGAAGAGAACCTGGAACTCCAGAAGCAACTACAGACCAAGAATGAAGAGTTACTCTCATGCAAGAAGAGAAAGGTCCTAGAAGATCCAAGTTCCTCTAACAGTCAGCCTCCTGCTTGGAAATCTATTCTTGACAACCTCGTCGTAGAAAGGGATCAGATGGAGAAAGAAATTAGAAGACTCAACACAAGGCTCTTAGGAGAATTTCCTTAGGACTTTCTAGCTTTTATTTAGCTTTATGTTTAGGGCTTTTGGAAGTGTATCAACTATTGTAATTCACCTTTTATTTAATGAAATGAGGTCTTTTGATATCTCTTGATATTTTGCAAGTGTCTGAATTCCATGAAACTTTGCATTGCATTTTGCATTCCTGCTAAACTATCAAGTTACTAATCTTGTTTTGCAGATTTTGTAGAAATGGATGCTACAGGGAAGAGAGTCTAGCCTTATTTCTTTGAACTACCGGAGGTGGAGCATCTGTTGTGGTTAGGAGAGATGATTGAAGATCAGTCAGCCTTTGCTGACAGATATGGATGCGTCATTCCACTGATGAAGACACCAGTAACTGTAGGGCCTCTTGAAGTGCTGGTCCAGTTAAATCATCCCGCGTACCGCTATTTCGTATTCCCTGAGTTCTAATTGGTGCCAACCCTGGAGGAGTTCTCAGCCATGATAGGGATTCCAGTCAGAGAAGCTCCCATCTTTTCTGGGATTACAGAAATGCCTTCCGCCAGAGATATTGCCAGAGTAACCAGAATCAGACTATCTGAGATCCAAGCCAACCTGACCAACAAGGGAGGAAAGCGTGGACTGCCTGCCCAGTTCTTGATGGAAAAAGCTCTGTACTTCAAAAACAGAGGAAATGAAGCTTTGTTTGAGTCAACTTTAGCTCTGATGATATACGGATTATTTCTGTTCCCATATGCCAAGAACTTCGTGGATACCCAAGCCATTCAACTTTTCACAGTCAACAATCCAGTCCCAACACTGCTCGCTGATGTTTACCATTCCATACAGACCAGATACACAAGAGGCTGTGGGCCAATTGTTTGCTGCGTAACCCTCTTTTACAAGTAGTTCATTTCTTATCTTCCGAAGACTCCGACTTTCTGGGAGGTCGATGACTGCAAGATTTGGTCCAAAAAGCTGATGGAGTTGAAGCATACCGACATCGAATGGTATGATTCAACTGAAGAAGGAATCATCATAATCCATAGCTGTGGGGATTACCCCAATGTGCCTTTCATGGGAAGGAACGGTTGTATCAATTATAACCCAGTCCTTGCACGCCGTCAGTTGGGTCATCTAAAGGAAGGAATTCCAGATAACGAAGATATGCAGATGATGTTTTATGATGAAAGAGGAGGTTTCGAAATGAAGATGCGATTGGAGCGTGCTTGGTGCCAGATTAATAGACAATTATGGAAGGCTGAATGCCCAGTCACAGAGGCTCACTTGCAATGGTCTCGTGACATAGCTCGTGTAATGATGAAGCCACATCCTTACCATGAATCACCTACCAAGACAAAGCAGAAGATGATAGAAGAGTTAGGAGAATTGGTTCTCGCAAAGGAGGAAACAAAGGAGCGCATCATCAAAATAATGAGAGTAATCAATGGAGGAGAAGGATCATCAGCCGGTGGATTCAATCTCTAGTGTCACCGTTGACATTTCTGTTATCGTTGTTCCTTTTCATTTTGATGTATTTCTATTTATGTACCTGGAGTATGGGATGCACTGCTCCTTATGTAATGTTCACCAGACTCTTGAATGAAGAAGTTAGTTTTATCAAAGAATCTATTATCTATATTATTTGCAAAATTTCTTTGGTTTCTTGATAGTTTAGCTTGCATTTGCATGTGCATCCTCATTTGCATCTCCATGTGCATTTTCTTTCCTTGTCTTTGTCTTATGTCACCGTGTTCTCTTCAGAATCGTCACACCGAATCCCCGCCACAACTACAACACTCGGGCCCAAGCTCGATTCAGGATGTCATAAGCTTACGGAGAAATGGACAGAGTCAACAACGAGCTGAATGAGATAAGAGGAGGAATGGGACAAATCCTCGAGGCAATTAATGTTATGAAAGCAAAGATGGACACTCAGGCCACTATGGTCTCTGAAATCGTCACCACAACGGTAGAACCTCCTATCATCCATGTCATCCCTACTCTGGGCATGCCAGAAGATTTTATCCGTGCTACGACACAGTAAGCAGTTCCTCTGGTCAATGAGACTCTTCAAGCCATTCCTACTTATGCTCCGCCAGCAGTACAGATGCAGGTGCATCCGATTTTTCATAACCACCAGCCCTACGACTATGTTTATGTGTCGGAAGAAGGAGATGATAGACACGAGAAGCTAAGAGAAAGTGTTGAAACAATGCAGAGGAAAATGAAGGCAATAGAGATGAGTAATACTTTCAGTACTGACATCAAAAACATGTGTTTGGTTTCAGATTTGGTAATTCCACCCAAGTTTAAGTTATCGAGTTTTGAGTTGTACTCAGGGGCCACATGTCCCAAATCTCACTTGATTATGTATTACCGAAGAATGGTCTCGCACGTGCGCAATGACAAGCTGATGATCCACTGTTTTCAGGACAGTTTGAAAGGGGCTGCTGCCAAGTGGTACTTAAGTTTAGACCAGTCCCAGATCCGTTGTTTCCAGGATGTCACTGATGCTTTTGTGAAACACTATAAGTATAATATGGATCTAGCTCCTGACCGTAGGCAGTTACTGAGTATGGCTCAGAAAGGTACTGAGACTTTCAAAGAATATGCACAACGTTGGAGAGAGACTGCTTCTCAGGTCGAACCACCATTGACTGAGAAAGAGTTGGCTGATTGGTTCATAGACACAGTAAAGCCTGAATTTTACGAGAGAATGATCAGTAGTGTCAGTGCAAATTTCGCTGATATTGTTGCCATTGGCGTGAAGGTAGAGGCAGGATTAAAAAGTGGAAAGGTGATTGGTTCTCCGAGTAGTTCAGCCGGCGTCAGTACTAAGAAGTCTCCTAGTCATTCTCATAAGAAGAAGGAAGGAGAAACTAATGCCATTATGGCAGGGAAGACTCAGAGCCCTCGATGGAAGCAACCAATGTTCCAGCAACAGCAGAGACCAAACTTCTTGCAACACCCAATTTACCAGATGCAGTATGCTCAGCAACCCTACGTAGCTGCAGTTACGCCTACATTCAATCACCAAGCAGCACAGCAAGCACCAGCATATCAACAGACAACTTATCAGTAATGGCCTAAAAACCAGAATTATCAACAACCAAGACCCCAGGTTCCACAGCAGAATTCTCCCCACAAGAAACAAGGAGGAAAGCCAACATTTCCACCTATACCGATGTCATATACAGAGCTTTACCCGTCCTTAGTGGAGCAAGGGTTAATTGTTACTAGACCTTTGGCACCACCGACAGAAAAATCTATGCCTTTATTCAACCCAAATGCAACTTGTGCTTTTCATCAAGGAAGCGCTGGTCATGACTTAGAGGGCTGTTTAGCGTTGAAGAATGTAGTGTAGGGTTTGATGGAGAAGAATATTCTTTCATTTGCTGATAATCAACCAAATGTGAAGAACAATCCTTTGCCTACCCATGGGACTACTAATGCCATAGAAGATGAGAAGGGTGAGGTATTAGTTTTGGATGTAACGAAGATCAAAACTCCTACCAAAGCTTTCCATGCTAAGCTGTTTAAAGCTGGATTAGTTAAAGTTTGCCATGATGACTGTGAAGAATGTAATGCCAGTACCAAGGGCTTCCATTTAGTCCAAAATGATGTTCAGTATCTGATCAATGAAGGGTTCCTACAGGTGTTCAGTAGAGAAAAGGAAAACAAAGTTGCAGCAATTGAGCCTGTGTTTAACCTGCCAAAGCCAAGTGGGGAGCTATCCAAGTCCAACACGCCCAAATCTGGGTCTATGGTTCCTGTATTTAATAAACCAATACCAATTTTCAACAATCCTGAAGCGACTAATGCTTCCACCATTAGTCATTCCAAACAATGTGACATCGGACAACCTGTTCCATTTAGGTTCCGAGGGACGAAGGTCGTGCCGTGGGTCTATGAGAATGTTATGGGTAGCAGGATACGAGAAGACGTGATTCCAAGGAAAGAGGTGGGAATCACTGTTGAAGGCGTAGTTCCAAGGAAAGAGGTGGGAACTACTGTTGAAGATGTGACTAATATAGTAGGAACTGGGGAGATGACGCGAAATGGAAGGGTATACACTCCTTCTTTCAAGGAAACCACACCCAAGGAGACTGTTGCCCCCATCCCAGCTAGAGATAAGGGAAAAGGGGTAATTTCTCCAGAAGCAGATGAAGAGTTCCTAAGAATTATCAAGAGGAGTGATTACAAAGTGATAGATCAGCTCCATCAGATGTCGTCCAAGATTTCGATCTTATATCTATTAGTTAATTCGCCAGTTCATAGATCAGCTTTGTAGAAAGTACTAGCCCAGGCACATGTAGCTCAGGATATAACAGCCGGACAGTTTGACCATGTCGTCGCCAACATTACAGCCTGTAATACTCTTAGTTTCAGTGATGAGGAGTTACCCCGAGCTAGAAGGAATCATAATCTTGCTTTACATATATCAGTGAAATGTCAGGAAGATACGATGGCCAGAGTTCTCGTAGATACCGGTTCATCCTTGAATGTTTTGCCGAAAAGAACTCTTGATAAATTGTCTTACTAATGAGCCATAATGAGACCCACCTCTCTTATTGTCAAAGCTTTTGATGGTTCAAGAAGATCGGTGATGGGAGAAATTGAGCTACCTATTTTAATTGGTCCTCAAACATTCAACATCCTTTTTCAAATCTTGGATATCAACCCTGCCTACAGTTATTTACTGGGTAGACCTTGGATCCACGAAGCTGGCGCTGTAACCTCTACCTTACATCAGAAGATGAAGTTCGTGGCCGATGAAAAGTTGGTTATCATACATGGTGAGGAGGACCTGATGGTCAGTAATTTATCCTCATTTCGTTACATTGAAGAGGAATAAGATGCTTTGGAAACTTCTTTCCAGGCTCTTGAAATAGCTAATGCCGTTATGCTTGATGACAAGGAACCTGTGGCCTTTGATTATCCATCTTTTTCGTCTTTCAAAAGCATTCAATCTACTCTGCGAGGAGGAGTTCCTGAAGGCTGGGGCAAGATCGTCGAGGTTCCAGAAAGAGATAAATACCAGGGGTTGGGTTACAAACCAACTCTTGAGGGAAAAGCTGCTTCAACAAAAGGAAGACTAAGGACCATTAAGGAAGTGTTCGTCAGTGGAGGACCGCAAGTCCATGCAATTATTGAAGATGCTGAAGACGAAGATATCAATCACTTGGTGTTTCGGTGTGACGTTGCTTTAAGTAACTGGGAAGCCATTGAGATACCTACTTTGTACTCGTTGACAGAGTAATTTGTTTGTTAGCTTTGATGTTTTCAATTCCGTAGCCTTGCCCGGGGCTTTCGGATTATTTTGTATGGGCCACCGCTTTTAAATCTTATTAATCAATGAAAGTGTTTGTTTTGTTAAATTCTTTGTCTTTATTCCTGTTTCCGTTTTAAAAAAATGGCAATCTTTTTAAAACCGCATTTTCTTTCTCCTTCTTGCGTTCATGTTTGTGCATTTTTAATAAGATAAATCCATCCATCGTGCAGAATAATTCCCAAACCCGTTGTATTCAATGACCCTACTCTCTTTATCGACTTTGATTCACCCATTTATAAAGCTGAGGAAGAAGAGGATTATGAGATCCCTGACGATTTGGTAGAAATGTGTGAGTATTATTACACGGATCTTTAGCCACACGAAGAAAGAGTTAACGTCATCAACCTTGGCACATAAGAGAATAAGAAACAGGTCAAGATTGGGACAACGCTTGGGGCAGAGATCAGACAACGTTTAGTCTTGCTTTTGGAAGAATATGTAGATGTGTTTGCTTGGTCTTATCAAGACATGCCTGGATTGGATACAGATATAGTAGTTCATAAGCTACCACTCAAGCCTGAATGTCCACCCGTGAAGCAGAAACTCCGTAGAAGTAGACCAGATATGGCCCTCCAAATTAGAGATGAGGTAAAGAAACAACTGGATGCAGGATTCTTGGCAGTTTCAAAATATCCAGAATGGGTAGCCAACATCGTGCCAGTCATGAAGAAAAACGGTAAAGTATGAATGTGCGTAGATTACAGTGATCTCAACAAAGCTAGTCCCAAGGATGATTTCCCACTACCACACATTGACACTCTTGTGGATAACACAGCTAAGTTTGCAGTTTTCTCCTTCATAGACGGTTTTTTCGATTACAACTAGATTAGAATGGACCCAGCTGACATGGATAAGACTACATTTATCACCCCGTGGGGAACCTACTACTACAAAGTTATGCCCTTTGGTCTGAAGAATGCAGGGGCAACCTACCAGGGAGTTATGGTAACTTTGTTCCATGATATGATCCACAAGGAAATTGAAGTGTACGTGGATGACATGATTGCTAAATCCCGAAGCGAGGAAGAACATTTGGATCATCTTTTGAAGTTGGTTAAGAGACTTCGGAAGTATCAGTTAAAGTTGAATCCAGCCAAATGTACCTTTGGTGTCAGGTCAGGGAAGCTGTTTGGTTTTATCGTCAGCCAGAAAGGAATCGAAGTAGATCCTGACAAGGTACGAGCCATCCAAGAAATGCCAAATCCACAAACTGAATCACAAGTGAGAGGATTTCTGGGTCGTTTGAACTATATATCCAGATTCATTTCCAATATGACTCCAATTTGCGAACTGATCTTCAAACTGCTCCGTAAAGACCAGACTGTAGAGTGGAATGTTGATTGCCAACAAGCCTTTGAGAAGCTCAAAAGATATTTGCAGGAACCACCTATTTTGATCCCTTCTGTTCCTGGAAGACCTCTTATCATGTACATGACTGTTCTAGAGGGATCCATGGGTTGTGTATCGGGCCAACGTGATGAAACCGGTCGCAAAGAGCATGCCATTTATTACTTGAGTAAGAAGTTCGTTGGTAGTGAAAGTCGTTATTCGTTACTTGAGAAAACCTGTTGTGCCTTAGCATGGGCCGCTAAATGTTTGAGGCAGTATCTGATATGCCACACTACTTTGTTGATCTCGAAAATGGATCCAATAAAGTATATCTTCGAGAAGCCTGCTCAGACAGGAAGACTTGCCCGTTGGCATATGCTGTTATCAGAATATGATATCCAATATGTACCTCAGAAAGCTATTAAAGGGAGTGTATTATCAGAATACCTTGCAGATCAGCCTGTTAAAGATTATGAACCGCTTAAGTTTGAATTCCCGGATGAAGACATTATGGTAGTGAAAGGTTGTAATGAAGGCTTTGAGACTAGTTATAGATGGAAGATGATGTTTGACGGTTCTTCCAATTCTAAAGGACATGGCGTAGGTGTTGTGTTGATAAACCCCGATGGTGGTTATACTCCTTTCACAGCAAGGTTGGACTTTGAATGCACAAACAATATTGCTGAGTACGAAGCGTGTATTTTGGGTCTAGTGGCTGCTATTGATCTTGGAATCAATGTTCTTGAAGTTATGGGTGATTCTGCTTTGGTCATTTATCAAGTCAAGGGTGAATGGGAAACCAAAGATGAAAAGTTCATTCCCTACCGTGCTTACATTATGGAATTGATTAAGTGTTTTGATGAAATCACTTTCCGCCATGTTCCCCGTACTGAAAATCACATGGCTGATTCCCTAGCTATGTTAGCTTCAGTGTGGCAAGTCAAGTTTCACAATGAAGCACCTCTCATCAGTATCGAGCGCAAGACCGGAACCGCTTATTGCCAGGCAGTTGAAGAAGAGGTGGATGGAAAACCTTGGTTTCACGACATCATGAATTATCTGAAAACTCAGGAATATCTTGTTAATGCTTCCAATCTTGATAAGAAAACTTTGTGAAGATTGTCGTCCAAATTCTTTCTCAGTAACAATGTGCTTTACAAGAGGAATTATGATATGGTCCTGCTAAGATGTGTTGATAGATGAGAAGCAGACATATTGATTCACGACATTCACGAAGGAGCCTTTGGCACTCACGCCAACGGACATGCCATGGTTAAGAAAATTTTGAGGGCTGGGTATTATTGGTTAACTATGGAAGCTGATTGCATCCAATACGCCAGGAAATGCCATAAGTGCCAGATCTACGCAGATAAAATGCACGTTCCTCCTACTTTGTTGAATGTGTTGTCATCCCCTTGGCCTTTCTCTATGTGGGGCATTGACATGATTGGAGCTATTGAGCCGAAGGCTTCCAATGGTCATCGTTTCATTTTAGTGGCCATTGACTATTTCACTAAATGGGTTGAAGCTGCTTTCTTTACCAATGTGACTAAGCAAGTAGTTGCTCGTTTCATCAAGAACAATATCATTTGTCGTTACGGGATTCCCAACAGGATCATCACTGACAACGGAACAAATCTGGACAACAAGACGATGAAAGAGTTATGTGATAATTTCAAGATTGAGCATCATAATTCCTCACCTTACCGTCCCAAGATGAATGGAGCTATCAAGGCTGCCAACAAAAACATCAAGAAGATCATGTAGAAAATGGTCAAGACTTATAAGGATTGGCACGAGATGTTACCATTTGCTCTACACGGATACAGAACTTCGGTTCGAACCTCGACAGGGGCAACCCTTTTTTCTCTTATATATGGAATGGATGCAGTACTCCCCATTGAAGTAGAAATACCATCTCTGAGAATCCTGATGGAAACTAAGCTTGACGAAGCTGAATGGGTTAGAGAAAGATATGACCAACTGAACCTCATTGACGAGAAGCGGCTGACTGCTATGTGTCATGGTCATCTGTATCAGAGAAAAGTGAAGAGGGCTTTCGACAAGAAGGTCCGTGTCCGGGAATTTCGAGAAGGAGAGCTTGTACTCAAGAAGATTCTGCCATCTCAAAGGGATGCTCGTGGAAAGTGGGCGCCTAATTACGAGGGTCCATTTGTGGTAAAGACTGTATTTTCAGGAGGCTCTTTATTCCTCGCTACAATGGATGGTGAGCAGCTCACACACCCTGTGAATGCTGACTCTGTACGGAAATATTATGCTTGAAAATAATTCTAGAATTTTAGTTAGTAGGGAGTAGGTCATTGAATATGATGTAATCCTTTCCTTTTGCCATTTTTCATTTGTAATGATCCATGGAACTTCGCTATTGGCAAGTTACCATTCCAATGAAATCAGTTTTTTGAGCCACTTCTTTGTTTGATATTTATCATTACTCTGATATTTTTTCATTGTTATGCAAAACTTCACTTATTTATTAATAATGATTTTAAAAGCGGAATGTTTTAAAAATAAAAATTTTGAGCCCTAAAGAAGATTGGAAATGTCTCCCTAACTTAAACGCTTTAACAATGGCTAACTACTAAGGGCGTCTCACCGATATCTATGCAAGATGTTTGAAGAAAATTTGTTTCCCCAGTAAATTAGGGATGTTCCCATAATTGACTTTGAAAACTGACTATCTGCTCAGATTTCAGTGTGATTCTTCGTGGTAGACACGGTGTTTTCCCTTTTGGCCGTTTCCGGTCCGTCGTCTCTTGCATATCATCGAGCATTCGCATCATACCATAGCACCGAGCATCTTTGCATTTGGGTGTCTTGTGTACGTGGTTCTGTTTTGTTTTTCTTTCCCCTTCGGTGGGTCTTTGGATCTTTGTCTTTGTTTTGCGTGTGTCCGGTTTCCTTGCCTCTGTGCGCCAGGTTTTGACCGTTGGTGCGGTATTCCCCAGGAAGTCTAACCTACGACCTTTTATCATCTATATCACCTCATTTGGATACCTAACATTTTAGTAACCATTAACGCTATTTATTTCTGGTTATCGTGAACCATTCTGTTTGAAATCAGATTATCGTGAATCTGCATTTTTGGTTATCATTAACCATTTGTTATTTATTTCTGGTTATCGTGAACCATTTTGTTCGAAATCAGATTATCGTGAATCTGTATTTCTGGTTATCATGAACCATTTGTTTATTTATTTCTAGTTATCGTGAACCATTTTGTTCGAAATCAGATTATCGTGAATCTGCATTTCCGGTTATCGTGAACCATTTTGTTTGTTCATTTCCGGTTATCTTGAACCATTTTGTTTGAAATCAGATTATCGTGAATCTGTATTTCTGGTTATCGTGAACCATTTGTTTATTTATTTCTGGTTATCGTGAACCATTCTATTTGAAATCAGATTATCGTGAATCTGCATTTCCGGTTATCATGAACCATTTGATATTTATTTCTGGTTATCGTGAACCATTTTGTTCGAAATCAGATTATCGTGAATCTGTATTTCTGGTTATCGTGAACCATTTGTTTATTTATTTCTGGTTATCGTGAACTGCTTTATTTGAAGTCAGATTATTGTGAATCTGCATTTTCGGTTATCGTGAACCGCTTGGCTTGAAATCAGATTATCCTGAATCTGTAGTTCTGGTTATCATGAACCAGCCTTCTATTTCAGGTTACTGTGAACCTCAACCTCTGGTTATCGTGAACCAGTTGTTTATTTTCGGTTATCGCGAACCTGTATTGCTTAAACCTGGTCAAATATGAACCTAAACCCAAATTACCAATCCAGTTCACTGATAAAGCAATTGTTTGTTACTTCAACTAACTCTTGTGAATACCAGATGTCTTTTCTTGGCTCTTTAGCCTTATTATCTTTTGAATTCCAGGTGTTTTTATCTAGCACGTAGAGTTCATCTCTGTCTTTTCTGGCTTTTCTTGAAGATCCCGTTTGAACTCTTCGGTATAAGAAATCCCCAGAAAATCTTTTTCGGGTGTCTATCATTTTGTTTCAACTGATCTCTGGTGGAGATCATGCCTTCTTTCTGGTTTCTTACTCAGTAAGATTGTGCCTTTTCCCCAGTGTTGTCCGATCATATTTGAACCTGTCGTCTATCTCCCTAGATCTGTCCCCAGTGGAGAATCCCTTTTGTTTTCTATCCCCGGTGTTTCCTCGGAGTCTCCCTGGTGAGTCTCTTTTGTTGGTTAGCCTGCTTCCCCGAGGAGTCTCTTCCTCGTGGATACTAACCTTCTCTGCTTCCCCAGTGAAGCTTTCCTCTGTGTTTGGTGGCCTCTTCTTTGGTGCCCTGTTTTGTCTGCATTTTCGCATCTTTCATGGCATCATATTATCATATTAGTAGCATTGCATGTCTTTGTATCTAAGGGCAAAATTTTCGGTTTGCTATATTTAAATACCTTTCACCTTGACGTCCCGAGGATCATCGTTCCCCGTGTCATCCGGTGAAGATATTTAAATAGGGGCAACTGTTGAACCCAAAATTTTTCCCTTTGATCCATTGATCTCCTACATGTCATTTTAGGTCAATCATGCTGCATAGCTAACCCTTTTTATCAGGTTTTGTTTGTGTTTGTTTCTTTTATCAAGTTTATCTTGAGGAGATTCAAGGAGTGATTGATCAAGATTTTTTGGATGGAGCATTGAATCAAGCAAGTCTCTAAGAGCTGTCTCCATAACCCTAACACCATAACCAAATTTCTACCCACTTTATCTACCCTCAATTGTCACCTTCATTTTCTAAACCTATTTCACTAACCTTTTCATTTAACCAATTTTATTCAATTTGTTCAATTTAATTCTCCTAAACCACATTTAATCCTAATCAATTGCCAAATCATCCATTATTATTATTTTTTCTAATCACCTTTGTTTACAACAAGAATACAAAACCATTTTATTTCCTAAGCCCACCTTTCATAAGCCCATCGTGACCAAAAAAAAAAGAAATTTCATTTCCCTGCCAATTTACTACTGGTCCACCGTGACACTTGTGTTGGTTTTGATTGGAAGAACTAGTCTTGTTATCAGCCAATGAGAAGCAAGCATTGCTCTTTTGACTTTTCAACTTTGGCTAGTGACCAATGAACAAGAGACGTATGGCAAGTGAAGAGGGAAAACAATTCAACAATCTCCTTCTTCCTTGTCGTGACCTTGATTTACAGAAGGAAGAGAGGAATTCAAGAGATTCGATCAAACTCATTTCAAATTCTCAATCTTTGGCGCATTTCAGTTCATTTTTTTGATTCTAAGACATTTCCTCTTTGAGCTTCCAAGACTTGGTTCATCAAAAAGAAACTCTGAGCTTGTCCTGTTTTCAGCTTACACCATGCGTTCCCTGCAATTGTCATGGCACAGTCCCCATCATTTTCCTCTTTCAATGCCCACTTATTTGACAACAGAAGGATGGTCTCAGAAGCAACACCAATTTGAGCATTTGACCCTGCATCTCTGAGTCATTTGTGCAGCAAGGGAGCATCTGTCTCCCAAGGATGAACAACATTTGAATTCAAATGTTAAACCCTAGCCCTTACCATGCCTACCAAGTGTTTGAGATTCAACCCAGGCCCTTTAGCCAAGCCTATATAAAGGGCTAGTTTCTACATTTCAAGACACCAAGAAATTTCACAAAATTTGCTAAGAGTTTCTGTTCCATTTTACACGAGCAAGAGAGGGAGAGTTTGATTTCTTGGAGCTTCGTTCAAAGGAAGGGTTTAGCACAAGTGGAAGGTACAGTGGACATTACTCTACTTGGTAACCTCCAATCCCTTTTAATATTTCTGTCATTTTCATCATAAATATCATGTCCATCTTATTCCTGTTGATCTGTGTTTGAATGTGTGTGCTTTAACATCAATTTTGACATGTTGTGAATCTATTCTGAATGTGAATGATACTCTGTAGAACTGGTTTTGTTCATGTCTCATTGTAATGTTATGCTAAGTCCTGTTCCTGTCATCATGTTAAAGGTTTCTTTGACCTTTGTTGTGCTTTGAGTGATAGTGCTCATAATGGAATGTTTACCTTGACTACCCTGTTACAAACTAATGTAGGATGTCCAACTGATGTATGTCTCGTGTTATGTAAAAATATCTTAAAGTTGTTTGATCATAGTTGTGTTTTTTAACTTTGCTGCCGAATCATAACTTGATGTTTTGTGCCGTTGAACTGCTATTGTTTTAAGCTTTCTATGACCTATATTATCTTGATGTATCTCGTCTATAGCATGTATCCATGTCTTGTTCATCTGTTCATGTTTGTACCTCTTGATATGCTCATCAATATGCAATATGTCATTGAGTTTTGCACTTGGTCCTACACAATGTTCATGCCTCTAGGCTACTGGTTTGTCAACTGTATGCACCCAAATCATGTTTGTTTAAATCTTTGGCAAATTATGCTAGTTGTACTCATTTATGTGACGACCTGTTTTGAATTCCCTCAATGTGTGTTATGTGTTCATGATTGTTTGAGTTCTTCTCTTGTGTTGAGTTGTTGACTGCCACTGCAATTACTTTGGCCATGAACCTTACCACTGATCACACAATCACACACCAATCACAGATGTGTTCTCATATTCCAGATTTTAGTTGGTTTGTATCTGATCTTTTGGCTATATTTCTTCTTTGACAGTTGTTTATGACTATGCCTTTGCTTGTATACATGCCAATTGACGTGTCTTTGACTTGTTGAAATTATGCCCTTTGATTTTACTCTTTAGTGCTGACTTGGAAATGTTGGACCTGGTTTGTGGATCTATCTTAATGTCATAACACATTCGTCTCTTGTTCATACGTCTTTGTGCATAAATTATTATACTACACTACTATCAGCATTTGATTATTGAATATATAGATAAACTCATGACATGTGTGTATCAGTTTTTTCAACACTGTTTGTCCATTTTCCCAAATCAATATACTTTGATCTTTGCTTTAAGTTAAGATTGGCTGATGTGCCTGAAAACGATTTGTCAATATGAATTGCTGGCCTATCAGTTTTCCACAACTTATTTTGTTTCTATCCCTACTTGTTGTGCCACTGCTATGGGCCTACTATGCACGACATATGTGTGATTGCTTAAAATATTCAGGTAGGGTATATGATTAAATGCTGACATGTTTACTTGCTGTGTGTTAAAGTTTGTTCAAATCATTGAGACACTTCCTGCTTATGAGGAATGCAATTTGCCTTAGACTAGGTCCAGATATGTTATACATGTACATCTCTTTGAATTCATTATCCAAATCTAAACTGCCATGTTGCTTTTGTTTTGAGGTCATTTTGCTTGAGGTGTCAAGAAGGGTTGGTATGTCTGATTTATTGATGGCCATTCATTTCATTTGGTTTTATGAGTAATAGCTTGTTAATGGGGAAACCAGACCTGGTTTGTCGATTCATCTAGGGCTGCTGACATTTTCTTCACTTTGTTTTTACATATTGACTATACCATGTTCAGTTTTGTTTTCATTGATGTTTGGTTAATGACGTGAGTGGCACAAAATGTGTGACTTCACCTGTATGTTTGCCTAAATTCCAATCTGTTGCACTTCTGCTCATGACCTGAATGTTTGACACCACCATACTATGTGTTTTGATTTCTCTGCACGCATATCTATGACAATGTTTATTAGCCTCTTAATTTATTTATCTTGCTCTGCTAAGGTTTGTTATCATGGTGTACTGCCCTTTTTTTTTAAAAGATGCTTCCATGTATATGTCATAATTGCCTGGTACTTGTATTTGTCACCAGTCGTGTGTCTGTCTTGAGGATGCTTGGAGGTTTTGTTTCCATACCATGAATGCATACATGTCATATGTTTTTGATGGTGGAGGATTTCCATGAAATATTACTCTGTCTCATTGTTTTGTTGATTATAATGATCTGAAATCACTCCCTGCCATGTGCATGATCTGCTAAGAAAGGAGAATTTCTAATCATGAGTGTTTGATAATCATGATTTTGGTGTGCCAATCTTATTGCGAGTTTTCTTTGTATACCAAGATTTATATGGTTTTTGAATCCGTTTAATAACTGGATGTACCGGCCACCCCAGTGGCAAGCCCCTTATCTAACACGCCTTGCCTAACCCTTAGGACTGAGGTTCGAATCCCCTCGCCCCAGTCTTTTATTTATTTTTTTGAGTTTCACTTGATTTAAAATATGTATTTGTATTTTTCATTATGTGTCAAACGAGTGCACTGGTTCAGTTGGCTATGGTTTTAAGCTGTACATGAAATGACCTGGGTTCAAGCCCTAGTGATGCCATTTCCAAATTTTTATTACTTGTTGTTTTTATCATTTTTAAGTTGATGCTTCAATCTTCAAAATATCATAACTTACTTAATTTTCATCATTTTCCTTCCGTTCTTTTGCTATATTCACCTTATTGAATCTTTTTTTCAAATGTAAAAAGAAATAAATGGAAATATTAATTTTTGAGGCCTTTATGCATGATTAGATCATAAGTGTTTATTAGGATTTTTAATTGCACTTTCTTATTCATCATACTATGTTATGTCTACATATCATGATTGATCTTTGTCTAATATATGTATGATTCCACTTTGCATTAATATCATGACTTTATTTCATCTCATAAATTTATTCATGTATTAAAGCATCATCTTATTTGAATTATTAACTTGTTATCTTTTAGGATCTTTACAACTATTATCTTTCCCCCCATTCCAAAGGGAGACCCTTAAATTTGACTCTTGAAGTCACCTTACCTTATCCTTCTAGGTTTACCCTTATTTCTTGGCTATCATGAGCCAATGAAATCATAACTTAGAAGTAGGTTGGAGTTCCTAAACTCCATGTGATTCTCATCATCATGAGAACTCACTTTCCCCTTATAACGTAGACTTAGAGAGTTATCGTGAACTCTAAAATGAGCTCATACTCATTTTCCCCTTGGAACTTTGGCCATAGCCAATGGTTCCTATCCCTCACCCTTAGATCGGTGAACTACGGATACTCTGATTCCACTCCCATAAGGATATGTAGGCGCAAAGTGCGGTGCTTTGTCGAGTATACTTAGAAATAAACCCCTAGGGTTTGAACCTTTAGCAAGCGAGCGAGATATTACAAGTTAAAACAAGAGGTTCCCGTAGAGTACCATGGACGTTTAGGATGCTAATACCTTCCCTAGGCGTAACCAACCCCCGAACCTTAGATCTCCCCCCTTTAGGTTTTTCTCGATCTTGAACATTTCCTTTGGATAAATCAAAGTCGGTTGTGAATTCAAAGAAATGTGATGCAAGTTAATTAATAGCTTGTTATCCGATTTTCACCGCAACAGTTAATCTTCGACAAACAAGGAGTCCCATGCAGGAACAAAGACTACCAGAGGCAATTTCGATAGCCTCACTAGAAGACTTACCGTCCTCCTGCCAATGTACCCCAAGGGAAATGGGTGAAACCTGTGAACTATAGGGGATCAAAACAACCAAGATGGAAGGTAGTTGATCTAAAGATATGGGTTCCTAACTATAGTACTTCCAACTCGTTGAAGGGATACCCACAGATCTCTCAAAATTATAAGGATAAAAACGTTATTACACAAACCGAATAGAGGTGTCATCAGAGGAAAAAGAAGGCTGAACTTAAAGCTTCTAGGCCAAATACTCTGAATCAACCTTTCACAAGGAAGATGAGTGAATAAGACAAAAAGATAGTTGTTTACAAATTATCCCTAAGAATTGCACCTCTAGGAAAAGATGGTGCTAAGTTAGGGGTATAATCTTCTGAGTTTTTTCTTTAACCAGACGAAGAAATGGTAGATGACAACTTCGACTCAGGATCTGAGGATGGTCTCTTAATAAATTACAACATAGTCTCAGTGCTACCAGCAGAGTATGATCGTGTTTCAGAAGTATCATAAACATAATAGGGTTATGTGCAAGATGATGCGGTGAACCGGAAGCCGTTGTGTTAACTATGTCATGAATAATAGAGTCTTGGAAGAACAAAAGGCCATATTTGAAAAACTAGATATTGGAATGATACCACCTGAAATCCTTGTTCATAAGGGAAAAATTTCATACCCCAAATTTGTCCTACCCTTTTCAAATTTTCTTGCATTCGACTTTATTTTCATTTTGCACCGCCTGTATAGCATACCACGTCCTTCATCACGAATAACGCCTGAAATGATTGGCCAGAATGAATTCTTGGATATACAGGCATGCTGGGTAAATTGTTTCTAAAAAAATAAATGGTTGAAAAGTTTTGAAATCGAGCTTGCAGACGTCAGTATTCCTGATCTACTGTTCGCAAAGTTTAACCTGGCACGCTCGTTTTATTTTTCACAACTTTTTAGCGACATTTTGATCAGTCTGAGCCTTTTCACCGATCCATATTTATTTCAAAATCTGACCAAACACTGTATTTTTTCGAGTCGTTTATTCTGCGCTGATCATTTTAGTACAGTAGGTTTAATTTTTCGGGTACTTTTGCTCCCGACTTTTATATATAATAAGTCGTTTAATTTTATTTTTCAGTCAAAATAACTAGTGTAATTAATGAGGATTAATTGGATATTTTGTTTGAATTTTATTTTTATTTTAAATATTAAGTTTGTTTCTAAAAAATTCAAAGAAACAAAAAGAAAACGAATGGTAGAAAATATTGTCATTGGATCCTTTTCTATACAATAATTTGCCACCTAGCATCATAAAAATATCTTCTAACGGTAACAGCCAACTCACGGATAAGAATAAAAAAAGAAGATTCCTTATCCTAACAGCAAGGACACGCGACCAAAAGCTGGAAGTAGGATGATTTTCATTCCCAAATGCATGGGAGCACCACTAATACTCTCTCTTGCTGCAGCGCTTTCTTTACACAGAATAAAATAAAATTGGACCCACATGATAATTCATGACTCCCATAAAAATAAAACTACTATTTTGCTCTCTAAAAAGTATATATATATATATATATATATATATATATATATATATCTTTTCATTAGTGGATAAAAGAAAAAATGGATATCATTGGGGGGGGGGGGGGGGGCTAGCCAAACACGATATAATACACCTTCCTCACACTATCAGTAAAAACAAAATTCATTTTTCTTGTTCATCTTAATTCCACAACCTCTCCCTCCGCCGTGAGCTTCACTTCACCACCCTCTTCTCCACCATTTCTCCCCACCACCTACACTTTTCTCTCCCTTCGCGACCCTTTAACACAAATCACCCACACATTAGATCCAACCCACCATTTTTTTCACGTGAAAACTCACCTTCACCCTTGTTAACTCCTCACCTGTTGGGAGAGATTTTCACTAGGGAGCATTGAACTTTGAAGGAGGATACCATTCTATTTTCTTCCAAACGGTTGATTTATTCTCTGATATCTTTTCCATTGCCTTCAATCAACAATGGATTACTTGTCCTCCATCTTAGCTCTTTGATTTCTATTAGAATAACAACTTATGTCCCATATGTTAGACAAAACGGGGGTTTCTCCCGTGGTCGACTAATGGGTGGTACGATAGGCCCATAAGACATGCGGTAGTTCTTCGGCCCAATTTCCATTGGCTTCCTCTAGTCTTTGCTGAAAACTTATGACTATTACCCAATTGGCAGACTCGGCATGTCCGTTTGTTTGCGGATGCTCCATCGGCATGAAATCTTGCTTGATCTTTAACTCTACAAGGAGGTGTTTTAGTCTTTTGTCGATGAAATACATCCCATTGTCTGTTACAACAACTTGGGATGTCTGTTTGTTTGCGGATGCTCCAAACCTAATCAACACATTTTTTTTAAAGAATTTTACGATGTTTGCTGCAGTGATATTTGAGAACCCCTCGTCCTCAATTCATTTATTGAAATAATATACATATACGATAAGGAACCTAAGTTGTCTCGTGAAGAGGCGATGGGTCCAAGGATATCCATCCCCCACTGAATGTCAATATGTGTGTTAGTTTGCGGGGGCATTGAAAACATCTTTGTGCCTCTGACACTGATCGCATTTTTTCATGTATTATTGGGCATCATGGACCATGGTCGACCAATAATACATTGTTCTTATAACTTTCTTTGCTAGTGCCATTTCCCCCACGTTTTTCCCGGTGATTCCTTCATGCACTTCCAAGATGGAGCAACCGGCTTCTGCTTTCCCCAAGCGCCTCAACAATAGCGTAGATAAACCCCTCATGTACAAAGTTCCATCAACCACTGTATATTCCTCTTACTCACCAGGGTTGCCTCATAAGAATTAGATAGAAGAACTCCAGATTTGATATACTGTTAAATTAGTGCCATCCAAGAAGGTGGGTGGCGTCCTTCATAATTGCTACCATCTTTCCTTTAGATTTGATGTTGCGGGTCTTTCTAGTTTCTTGGATGAATGAGTGATTGATACCTGGACCTATGGTACTAGCCAATCAAGATAGACACCAACTCGAGTATTCTCCTCCTGTGACATATGGATAATCTTGAACGCCTTGAACTTCTCCTTTCTCAACAACCAGCTTGAGGTACCGCACTAGCAAAACGTCCTTTAATGGGGATTCTCCTCTTATTTGGGAAACAACTAATTGGGTATTTATTTGTATCTTGATGCATTCTACCCCCATTTTCACACGAACGTGATCCCTGCAATGACAATCTCATACTCAATCTGGTTGTTGGTGGTCAGGAACTCGAACCTCAGGGACACTTCCACAACCAATATGGAGTTATTTTCCAAAAGTACGCCAGCACCGCTTCCCCTATTGTTAGATGAACCGTCAGTGAATATCACCCATGTGTAGTCTAGCTCTAAGGGAAACGGGCTTAATTTATCTAGGAAGTCAGTGAACAATTAGCCTTTCAAAGCCTTCCTTGCTTTGAAGGACTCTTCAAACTCAAACAACTCGATGGCCCATTTTGTTAGACGACCGACCAGATCTGATCGGTATAGCACATGCTTTGATGGCAAATTTATATGAACCATTATGGAATGTGCGAGGAAGTATAGTCGAAGCTTGTGTGATGTTGTTACTAACATGAAAGCTGCCTTTTTCGATCTTCAGGTATCTCGTTTTCACACTCACTAAGGCCTTTGAGATAAAGTACACAAGACTCTGGTTGGCGTCGAACTCTCTTATCAAAATGGAGCTTACATCATCTTCAGCAACAACTAGGTACAAATACAAGACTTCCCCCATAAGTGGTTGGGTAAGTATCGAGGGTATGGCTAAGGTCTTCTTCAAATATTCAAACGCTTATTCACAATCGTTTGTCCATTCGAAATATGTATTTTTCCTCAACAATATGTAAAAAGGGAAAAGCATGTTGTGCAGATTTTGAAATGAATTTGTTCAAGGCGGTCAACATACCATTCAACTTCTGAACCATCCTTTTCGGCGTCGGTGAGTTCATTTTGATCACTACCTCACAATTATCAGGGTTTGTCTCGATTCCTCTCTCCTTCAAATAAAATCCTAGAAAATTGTCGGCCCTTACCCTGAAAGTTCACTTCTCTGGTTTAAGTCGCATGTCGTATTGTCAGACCTTCCTAAATACTCGCCAAAGTTGTTGAGCGTGAAACTACTCTCGATCAAATTTTACAATCATATCTTCCATATACACTTCTAGCGCATCTCTTATTTCCTCTTGGAAGATATTATTCATCATTTTTTGGTAGGTTGTGCCGACATTCTTTAGCCCTAAGACCATGATAATATATTGATATTTGGCATGCTGGGCCATGAAGGTTGCCTTTACCCAGTCAGGTCCGAACATCGGTATTTTATTACACCTCGAGTAGGCGTCCATGAACAAAAGCAAACGATATCCAACTGAATTGTCCATGAGCTTGTCAATTTTCAGGAGCGAATAAGAATCCTTCCGACATGCTTTATCAAGGCCAGTGTAGTCGACACACATCTTCCCTTTTCTCGAGCCCTTATTTACTAAAACATTGTTGGACTACCACTATGTATACTTGGATTTGGAAATGAACTTGGCGTCTAATAGGCTCTTAGCCGTGCTAGCGGTAACTTCATCTTTCTCCAAGGATTACCTACTCCAATGCTGAGAGATGTATGGAGTATAACACTTTACTTCCAGACTCGACAATTAAATACTAAAACATGTATAAAACATAAATAATCACCAAGCAGGATGCTACTCACAACCATCAAAACATTTCAAACCACATAATAAAGAAACAACTCACATGATAAGAAATGGAATTACAAAAACACTTAGCATAAAAACCTCAACAAAACTATTAGTTTGAAATGGAAGTTCAATGCAAAAATAAAATCAAACAGAAAGATATGCAACATAAACATCTATAGGATAATCCAATCTCGTCGTGTCACATATCAAAACGAATCCAACTATAGACTCGATCGACAAGCAACTAAGTAGGCATAACACCGTCCTCAACCTCAAGCTCTTACTCAGGTACCTGATTATCTGTACTCCAGAGGAGCATAGACGCAACAACACAAAAAGGGGGTGAGAATACATTCAAATAATAAACGGTGCATAAACATTCGGTATAGATTCACACATCTACAAAATCATCCACACAATTAGAAAACACACCAACATCACCATATCACAGTCACACACACAAAAAAAAAATCATGCAATAAAATGCAACAATAACTCAACTCATGTTCGTCACAATCCCTACAGTGAACTTGACTCACAACTTGAATATATGTATGCATGTGGTACCGACTCAACATTTGGTCTTCATACGAATCGGGTCCCAATATCTGCGAACCCCGAGCCCCCACTCTAATCTCCAAGCCCCTACTAAAGGCTTGGTAGAAGTCACTAGTTCCCACTTAGAACTAGCGAACATTCCTCTTTCACGATCACGACATATATGATGTATGCCATATAAAAATGTAGTACAACCCCACTCTAACTATACATACTCACTCAATAACAAGAGATGCAATACAACCCAAATCTGACTGTAAACAAATAACTTTCACTACATCAATAGTAATTCATTTCTCAAATTACGCATCTTAATAACACATTAACAAGTACGCACAACAATTCACACCACATCATACTTGCATTTTCATCACACATTTCATAATTACACATAACAATCATTTATGCATAATATTACTCAATTAATTATATAATTTAATTAATTGATGCATATTCATCAAAATACACCAAACTGCAGTCAATCATCGACCGCATGATAAAATCACCCTCAAAATCCAACTCAGCAGCATGTCAGAATACACTCTCTGACACAATGACGGGTACCCATCACAAGGATGACGCCCGTCATCCTTCCCATCACTCAACACGTCACACTTCTGACGACCTGGAAAAACTACACTTTCCTGAAGACCATGACAGTCCCCCCATCATATGTATGACGTTTAGGGCGTCATACGGGTGACGCATGTCACCTTGCTAACAGATCCAAAAACATCACCCATATGAAAATCAGACATTAGCATGTTAATTCTTATTAATCTAACATGTTATTTCATTGATTTTACTACAAAAATCGGAATTAATTCATGCTTTGAAAATCCCAATTTCATGTCAAAACTCATGTTTATGAACAAATAACATATACAACAACCACACTAAATACATTATAGGAATTTGCAATTAAATCATGGCATAAAAACAAAATTGAAATGTTAAGATTTATCAAGCAACACAATCAACAAAAGGGAGAAAATCCTATTGGTGGTTAAGGGAATCCTCTCTACCCTTTCACGAATTAAGCACCCATAGATGAAGAATCCCCCTACCTTGTAATTCTAGAAAAAATCAGTATGGAAAGCTTTCAATGATCTCATCTCTCAAGCCCTAACACTCCCTTCCCAAGCCCTTTTCTCCAATGCCCTTGTTTTTCTCATACTGATAGAAAGTCCTCTAAAAACCTAATTTTTGTCTATATTTTAAAATATATTCTATTTTATTTAATTTCTCTAAATTACACTTTTTCCCAACTTACAATTTAGCTCTCCTCCGCTCACCACTAAACTCTCTAAATTCACAAAATTGGCTCAACCGTTCATATTCTCTCTAATTTTAATTAATTAATTAATTAACTAACACAAAACCCCACAAATAGTGTCACTGGCCAAACATGTCATATATTCACAAAAATAAATATTTAAATAAATTATGCAATTAAATTAAATAAATAATTAAATAAGCGAAGAATTAAATTGGGGTGTTACAGTGAGAGCCAACATCTATATTTAACTAATGACACTCTACACTAGGATCAATATCAGGCATCTCGTGTGGGATTATAGCGAAAAGATCGGTGTTATCTTGAAGGTATTCAATCAGGGTGGTTCTTACTTCCAAAGGAAGTCTGGCACATACCTTGAGTGATCTGGAAGGATTCTCTCCAAACTCAACAGACTCGAAATCACCATCTGGCAATGACCTAACCTCGTATTTGCTTGCGTCTGTGTACTGTAAAAAGTATAAAAAAATCTATGGTCTACCAAATTTATAAGAAAATGGGTAACTTGAGGGATCGACCACACTAAATCCTAGGACATGTGTTAAGTAACTTAAAAGGATATTTGGAAAACGATAAACACTTTGACAGTTTTCATAATCAAGAAAAGGGTTATTTCGACACTACTGAAGGAAGAATAATACGAGGAAATAATTAAAAGTGCATTGGAAAATGGCTTAACAAAGTAAAGGAAAAAAGATAAATTTCTGGGCAAAGATTAATTGATTTGCATTGAATAAGAAAAATGGTGTTACATAAAACGTATATTTCTTCAGAAACTCTTTTATCTACACATGGATACTTTGAGTGATTTGAGAAATTTGTACAACTTTAACACCCACAAATCGACTTGCAATTTATAATAGCAAAAAATAACTACCCATAACGGCCTACTAATTAGAGAGAGACAAATGTCATCCTGCATGTCTTCGCCCTTCAAATGCTCCACACGTGCCCCCTTGTCTTAAATGGATAAGGACAAAGTTCCCTCCATTATTTGAATTTGAATCTTTGAATCGAACGTCAACAGTCAGTCCTCTGTCGAAACATATCTCCAAATTGTTAAAAATATTTCTAAGTCCATAGAACATATCTCTTCTGCACAAGGACACTTTCGACTAGATTATCTGAAAATACCATTCCTGTTGAAGTCTTCCATAACTTCACAATTCCATTTCTTTGAATAATACTCTTAGTCAAATGTCAGGCGTCAAATATAGGAGCTAACAAATTGCCCCCCAAAAATGTCATTTTCGACACCATTGAAGAAAAAGGAATTTTTTGAGAATGTCATTCGACGCCTCATTTAGTTTTTGTGATGCTTCGACGCTTGCTCATAGTTCCTAACATTATAAAACTGTTCACTTTCCATCAGCAGACCTATGACATCATAGCCATCATTACCATATTTGACACGTCACCTCAAAGCGTGCAAGAATCTCCATCATCAGCATGTTCCCTAGACTCTAGGAAATCAGGGGATAGGCATTAATTGCCACCGCTTCATCAGAGATCGTTAGAAAGACACGCGTCCCACTCCAAAAATTAATATTAACATAATTTCTGTAACCGTTTCCACTTCTAGCTCTATCAATACCTTTTTCAACAACTTATTTCACTTTTATGCTCTCTCTCTCACTCTCAAATCTCCCCAGAAAACTTCTTACTTTTTCAAAAGCACTCACCTTCTTCATTTCTCTCCAACAATGGCTTCCTCCACACGATCAAACAAGGATGCTAACAAAATCAATAAAGAACCTAGCAAACCTGCAAAAGCTCCCAAGAAAATCACTCAACTTCCTCCGTTCGATTCCATCTCTGGACCTGCCATGGTAGGAAACCAACAGTATCTACCTGAACCTCTTGCTGAAGAGAAAAGGATAATTTATGCTTCCCAGGTACTTATTCCTTTAACTGTTTCTAGCAAGCCTCAGGCTTTGTGTGGTCCTTTGACTAACCCCGGTGTTGATTTTAGTAAATTTAGGGATTTCTATCCTACATATCATAAGTACAAACCCATAGGACAATGTAAAAAACCTAGGGCTAGCAATGAGGATCCCAAACCTGCTAACCAAGAGAATCCTCCCACTGAAGAGGATATTGATCTTAGGTATATGAACAATTTTAGAGTGTTTAGGACCAGTCCATCTTTGAAGAACCTTTCTGATTATTTAGTATGGTTGGGTAAGTTAGAAAAAATAAAATCTGAAGTTTGGAAAGAAATGGGTATTTATGACTTAATCATGTTGTCGAAAATAGGACCTGAATATTGCTCAAATATGCTGGTTTCGTCTTTATATTTCTGGGACCGCACACACTACACACTCCATCTTCCATGTGGAATGATGACACCGACCCTGTTCGACGTAGCCGCTATCATAGGGCTCAAACCAACTGGGAACACCTTCAACCCTGAGTTTATGGCTGAGGATAGTATTGGTTTTTCGACCTCTAGGGCAGCGTACTCGACCCATATCGTGCAATAGCATGACAAGGACGTAGAGGGTGTTTCAGATGTCGAACATATAGCTTTTTTAGCTCTATGGTTATCTCGTTGTGTCTTATGTTGGAAGTCACATCAAGTGGCTAAGAAATTCGTGACTATGGTGAACCAACTTCATGCTGGCCACAACCTCTGTCTGAGCAAATAGATTCTTGCCATCCTCTATGAATCCATGAGCGAAGGCGTTACCCAACTAAAATTTCTGGGTGACAAAGGGAACCTCCTTCTCTCTGGACCCTTCTGGCTTCTTCAGCTGTGGTTGAATGCTTCGTACGAAGCTTGCCTTCCCCATAAGAACCCAATTAACAAAGATTCTGATGACGTGAGGAATCGAAGGGTAGAAGGTCCTCACTTGGCAAAGCTGACTCCTATTGATGATGGTCGACCCATCCAACAAACTTTTACCAACTTCATCATGATGTTTGCAAAACGCTATGATATCACACCCCACATGGCTCCCTTCGCTGCATGGAAATATGGTCCTGAGTGGTTCACCAGGCCATTTCCAGCGTCGTCGAAGGCTCAAGCAGCAGAATCTATTGCGATTTAGTAAGCCTTTCTAACTCCTAAGGTTTTAACCCTCAGATTCAACCCCTCGAAAAGTCAAGTTGCTTTGATTGCTCACCAACTAAATCTGGTCGCTCAACAATTTGGATTGGTTTAAGTTTTACTCAGACCCTTGTATGAGAAGAAACACCTCCTCCTCATTTACAACGCCGTTCACTCTGAGGTCGTGGCTATTAAGCATATAGCACGATATGCTGGTCGAACACAGCTTTTTCTAGCAGCTTTCAAACCAAACTTCCTCTGCACTCAACAATTCGATGACTGGTGGAAGGCTTACTATGCCAAAGAATTTTTCGACGTGGCAGCATTTAAATACCACATTAACAAGGCTTTCCTCTTTGTGCAAGAAAGAGTGATGAAAGGTATTTTGATGCACATTAAAGAAATCCAAGCCTTCAAAAAATACTTTGAAACTATTTATCGACCAGATGATCTTGGTCGAACCGTTCGCGACGCAACTGTTACTCTTAAGGAAATTTTTTTAAAGAAAATGGAGAACTTAAAGATCCCTTCGTATGTTCCTCCTGAGAAGCGATACGAAACGACTTTCAATATTTTTCCTCCCAAATTCCCTCGACTGACAAGCGTTGATTTTGGAGTAGCCCTTGCCCCTCCATTTCCAGACTGGTTCGTCTGTGGGGATTCTATCAAAATCCTTCGCCAACAATCAAAACCAAAATCTCAGTGGGTGGTTCCAACCAAACATACACTAGATAGTTTCAAAGGGCATCTTCATATTGGAATCGAAGATGTTCGCATCGAATCTGAAATATATGAAGGTGCGGAATGGGAGGATTTTAACCCAACATTTTCTTATTTATTTGCTTTCACATATAATAACTGCTTTCTGTTTTATTTTATCCGTGAAAATTCCTCCAAAGAAACCACCAGTTAGGAAGCCTGCAGAAGTGAAAAAACAAAGGTATTTCACACCCTTTATTGATTTTGTCACTCTTTATGTTCCAATATTTTCTAATGTTTTCCTTTTCAGGGCGCTCGAAAACTGCCCCCAACTCCTCAGAAAAGGAAGGCAGCGGAGGACACATTGGTGATAGTCGAATCGGACGATGAGGACTTATCTCCGACTGCTGAACAACCCCTGAAGAAGAAGAAAAGGCATCTCAAAATGAACGAAGCCCTTGTTTAATCTCAAACGAAAGTCGTGAAGGTCTCGACAAGGAAACCCACCAACTTAACCATTTTGGAACCAACTCCTAAAGAGATGTCGAAGAAGGCTGCAGACCAGCCTGAAACTGACAACTCAAGCCCTGGGGCAGAAGCTCCTAAGGTACTTAAAAATTTTATACCTCACTGTCCTTAGTATTCTTGTTCGACTACTAACTTCGATTATATTTTTCAGGACGATGCAGGAGTTTCGACTCAACCAGCTACCGAATTAACCAACCCAACAATCCTCAACAGTGAAGGTGAATCAATATATCATCCCACTTTTACGAAGCATTCTGAGAAGAGCTCAATAAGTAAAATCATTAAAATGGCTAGGGAACAACGCGAAACTTTGCCACCCAAGACCACTACTTTGAATTCTCACACCAGTGGCTCAAAACACGAAGGTAATCACGAGAAGGATATGGAGGCTGAGGCAGTCACAGAAGTGAATAACCCTCATGCTCATATCAAAGGGGAAACTGAAGATGGCTCTCCAAGAGTCGAACATATGGACATCACTCAGCAAGATCTAGATGATGACATGGAAGAAAGGGAAACTCACTCTGTACTTTAGAACTATTTGATGCCCATTGAGGAGTTCGTAGATAATCCTGAACATGTCGAGGAAGATGATGACCAGAAGGTAGAAGATGATGAAGACATTCATGAGGAGATCCACGTTGAACCCAACCCTAATCTTGGTCTGTCGACTGCAAAATATTCAGGCAGCGCCTTTGTGACCCTTTCTGTAGAAGAATTGGCGGCCTTGAAGAAGAGCAATCCTCGCGAATACCTAAAGGCTTTGATTTGCTCTAGGGGGAGTTTGTCCGAAAAAAGTATCAGCTCCCCATCAGTGTCTGGTGGTCGAACAACCAACGGCCCCGCTAGCGAAATACTTTCAAAGATCAAAGAAAAAATCTTCAAAGGTGACCTGTTTCAACTTATTGAGTCTGATCCCACTTCTCCTCTGGCTTTAAAGAGTCTTCTTAAGAAAGTTGACATTCTGACTGCTTTTCCTGAGATTGCAAATGTTATCTTGGAACTGACTTCTATGATTGACCAAGTTGGTGTTGATGTTACCAAAATCAAGCAAAGCTCGAAAGACATTGAAAGCTATATTGGCTCTGTAGCGGCTGCATGGGATGCTGCCTTGGAGTCAACCAATCGCTTAGCTGACTTAGAGAAAGCCCAAGAAGACAACAAAACTGAAATTGAATCTAACAATCGAAATATCCATTCCTGGGAGGAACAGATTAGAGAACTTCAAGCCAAAATTTCGAAGGCCAAAAAGCAGAATGCTGAGCTTCAGAAATTTGATAACTCCCAAATGGCGAAAGAACTTGAAGTTGGGCTGGACTTTGCTGATAAGGCTCAAAAGTTAGAAGTAGAACTGGAGGTCACAAGGTCAACCAAATTCGTCTGTGAGAAGTGGATGGATCTTCTGAAGTCGAAATACCTCAGTATGAAGGCCTCCCTTCCTTTTTAGTTCTTTTATTTAATCATCAATTCTCGAATTATGTAATGACTTTTTTGAACCCTTCGTGGTTCTTTTTCTTGTAACGAATTTAGCCATTTTGGCAAACAATTTTTGTTTTACCATGTTAGCTTCGATTATTTTGCGTGCGTAATTACTCTTTGGCTATTTTTACTTCTCAAAGTGCAGGCTTGTATTTCTTCAAATACTTCTCGTTTACCCTCAAGATCCTTCTATCTTGATCTAACTCTTCGATCTCATAAGCACCATTTGAAAAAACTTGTGTGATTTGAAAATGACCTTCCCATTTAGGGGACCATTTCCCCAAAGCTCTATCTCTTCAATCCATAGGTAAAACTACTTTCCAAACCAACTCTTCAGGCGAAAAAGTCTTAACTTTAACTTTCTTATTGTATGACTGTTCTACTCTCTTCTTCTACCTATTCAATAGCTCCAAAGCATTTAGCCTCTCCTTATCTAAGTCTACCAATTCGTCTAACATCATGTTCTAATATAACTCAGATGGGATCTCATGATGCCTCTGGATTCTCGTCGACTGAAGGTAGATCTCAACTGGTAATACTGCATCATGACCAAAGGTCAATCGAAAAGGTGTGGATTTAGTCGCCTCTTTGGGGGAGGTTCGACATGCCCAAAGAACCTGGTACAAAGTTTTATTCCAATTTCTAGGCTTCTTTCCAACATGTTTCTTAATTAAATTAATCACTACTTTGTTTGCTGCTTCGACCTGACCATTAGCCTGAGCGTAATAAGGTGTAGAGGTTAAAAGTTTGAAACCCAATTCTTTAGTAAATTCTTGCATTTTTCGACCAATAAACACTGATCCTTGATCTGTTGTAATGGTTTCTGGGATTCCAAACCTATAGATAATGTGTTTTTTTAATGAACTCGATTACGTCTTCTCGGTCAACATTTGGAAATGGCACAGCTTCGATCCATTTCATAAAATAGTCAATGCTTATCAAAATGTACCTTTGATTTTTAGATGACGCTGGTCGAATTTCTCCAACCAAATCCAAAGCCCAACCTCTAAAGGGCCATGGCTTGACTATAGAATGTAGTTTACTTGCAGGGACATGCTGTATACTTGCATGGAATTGACACTCTTGGCATCCCTTAGCGAATTTGATGCAATCCTTCAGCATAGTAGGCCAATACATCCCTTGTCAGAATAAAAGCCATTTCATCTTGTGGCCTACCTGATGAGCCCCACATGCCCCACTATAAACAGTCGAAAGGGCTATGTATGCTTCTGACTCACTAAGGCACTTAAGAAAAACTCCCTCAGGAGTCTTTTTAAATAACTCATTACCCAAAAGAACATAACTTAAAGCTCGATACCTGATTTTTCGATCAGTGGACGCCATTGGGTTTTGCAGATCTATTGGTTTTCTCTAGTCTTTTTCCGTCAAGCTATCCACTGCTAAGATTTTGAAATTCTCTTTATTAGTGTATCCTAGCTTCGTCGTTTCCAAATCCGATGGGGACAATCTGGTTGATACAACTCTTCCTCTGACTTTGATTGCATCTTCTAATTTTTCCTTCGAAACTTTATATCCAGAAGCAATCTTAGCCAAGTCATTAGCCACTTGATTTTCCAATCGAGATATGTGTCGAATGGTCACTACTTCGAACTTTTTTAGTAATCGATTGGCTATTACAAAGTACATAATGAGATTTTCTTTGACACATTTGTACTCCCTTGTAATTTATTTTATGACTAACTCTGAGTCTCCCATTATTTCGACTCGAGTTGCCCCCAATTCCAACAATATCTCAAGTCCGGCTATTAAGGCTTCATATTCAGCCTCATTATTCAAACAAATACCTTCGACTTTATACTTGAATTTTGTTGGAATTTTATTAGGAGAAATTATCAAGACTCCCACGCTCGTACCATCTTTATAACTAGAATCATCGAAATACAATTTCCTAGGTTTGAGCTCAAGATAAAGGCATGTAAGTTAGGGAATACTCAGTTAAAGCCAATGCCCATTTACCAATTCGACTATGCAAAATTGGTTTAGACAACATATGCTTAATAATACCGAAGTGAGACGAGACATAAACATCAACTAGTTTTATATAATGCTTCAACTTTGTACAAGAAAAATACAAGCATAAACACAAATTTTCAACTATGCTATATCTAGTTTCTACATCGTTCAAAACCCTACTGAGGTAGTAAATGGCTCTTTCGACACCATTTTCATCCTCTTGAGCCAACATGCTCCCTAGAGTTTTATCCGACGCAGATATGTACAATCTCATGCTCCTATTCCTACAAGGCGGTGCTAGAATTGGATAATGACTCAAGTATTCCTTGATTTTGTCGAAAGCTTCCTGTTGAGCTTGCCCCCATTCAAATCCTTCCTTGTTCAGTCGAAGCAAAGGTGAGAAGGCTTGAGTTTTTCCACTAAGGTTTGAGATGAATCTCCTTAAGAAATTAATCTTTCCCAGCAGTGACTGCAATTCCTTCTTTGTTGATAGCGCTTTCGCCTCCATAACGGCCTTGGTCTTATTCTGGTTTATTTCGATTCCCTTCTTGTGGACCACAAAGCCTAAGAAATCTTCCGCCTGCACACAAAAAGCACATTTTAGAGGATTCATTTTCAGACCATATCTTCTCATCCTTTCAAATGATTGTCGAAGATGGTCAATGTGATTTTTCCCTGAAACAGACTTAACAACAATATCATAAATATAAATTTACATAAAAGTCTCTATGTAATCATGGAAAATCGAATTCATCGCTCTTTGGTATGTTTCCCCAACATTTTTTAGGCCAAAAGGCATGACTACCCATTCGTAGGTGCCTAATGCCCCAGGGCATCGAAACGTCGTTTTAGGGGCATCCTCTTCAGCAATGAATATTTGGTTATATCCAGAATAACAGTCGATCATACTAAGGTATTCATGGCCAGCGGTAGAATCGACTAGCATTTCCGCTACAGACATTGAGTATTCTTCCTTTGGGGTCGCAGCATTTAGATCTCTAAAATCTATGTAACCCCTCAAAATACCATTCTTTTTTATAACAGGAACAATATTTGCTAGCCATTCGACATACCTGGCCGTTCGAATATATTTACAACGTAGAAGCCTTTCAACCTCCTCCTTGATCTTCGAGAGAATTGTCGGTACAAACCGCCTTAGATTCTGCTTGATTGGCTTCTTTCCAGATTTAATTGGCAGCTTCAATTCGACCAACTCTCTGCTTAGGCGGCATCTCGTTGTAATCCCATGCAAAGTATTCTTTGAACTCCTTTAACAACTGGATCACTTCGACTTTAAGTTGCGGACTGATATTTGCACTGATATATGTTGGCCTTTTCGTTTCCCCCTCTCCCAAGTCGATTTCTTCCAAAGGATTTTGCGCTTGCATTTTGATGTTGGATGCCAACGAATCCTTCTCGAAACCCAAAGGCTCGTCATCATAAATGGTGTTGAGCCTCTGGCTTTGTATTTCGTCCTGAACCTTATTAGGTGGTTCTGGATCAAAGTCCTTACAAAGACCTTCTTGGTTTAATCTTTTTTTTTGGCTTTGATAGCCATATGCTTAACTTCGGCCTCCAGGGCCGCTTGTTTGTTTTCGGCCATGTAAGCCGAAATCCTTTTGAACACCTCAAGCTCATACATCATCGTCAAACTCGCTCTTCCAACCTGTGGGGTTAACTCTAGATGTCCCTTCGTAAGCAAAGTCATATTCTCCTACGACCTCCCGATCCCACTGAAAACCATTTATTGGATGCAGGTACAACGAACAATACGCGTTATCGTCTGGAGTGAATGCAAAATTGGCTGGTTTACATGGATTACCCCCAATGTGGTGCAACCTTCCCTTCATAATTGGACAACCCCATGTTGTGGGGCTTGGTGTCTATGTCGAACTTCCCTATTTTTCTCAACATGAAATGCGGCATAAAGTTTACCGTTGCGCCGCAATCTACCAGAATCTTGTTGACTGGCACATCTTTAATTTTACCAATAATAAAAAGAGGCTTTAAGCGACTTTTCATAGCCTCATTGGATCTTTCGAAGAATGCATTTTGTTCTCGACACAACCGTTATTCATCACATGGTAACAAATTGGCCTATGAGTGGCCATTTCTATATCAGTGTTATCTTCCAGCTCTTTGACCTCACTTATCTGGTCGAATTTCCTTGGTAGGACAAATACCATGTTAACCAAAATATCGAGAGACTGCTCTGACCCTGAATCAAAATTATCAGTGAGCAACTCGTCCTCAACAACCTTTTGATCGTACTCTTCTTTAATTGCTTGCTCTTGTGTAGCATGCACCTTTTCGACAAGTTTTAGCTTCTTCCTGTCGACTGGCACATTGGTGCTTGACTCTCCTTTTGCCTCAACTTCTCTCTGGGCTTTCCTTCATCTCTGTTCCCTCCTTCATTAGGACCTGGACATAGGGTTTTTCCCTTTATAGTTCTCTGAGACGTAGGCTGATTTCTTTGAGGCCATCGAGGAGCCTCTATCTACATCAAAACTCTGCCATTTCTATTGGATTTTTTCCGTATTTTCATTCGGTTTTATCCACTTGCCATTGGAAAGCTCTGTAAATGGTTTAAAACTGGCGGGCCTTGCCCCTGGAACTCTTGTCTTCGGCTGTTCTTGCTTCGAAGCAGATTTCCTTGGGTCGGAACCCCGCTGACCATTAAGGGCTTTCTCCTCACGCCTTTGCTTGGCCTTTCTAACTCCATCGAGATTTTACACTGCCTTCTTGTCAAATACAGCGCTGCATCTGGGACACAACATGACCTCTGACTTCTTCTTTTGGCACCTATGTATGAAGTCAATCAAATTTTCCTCCTCTCTTGGGAGGGCCAATTTATTGTATTCTTCTTGTCGACGTTCGTCATCGACCTCCATAGGTGTCTCTTGCGAAACCTCCACCATGTTGATTTCCATTTTGACATCGTTAGTGATGTCAAACTTATGTAACTCCATCTGAAAGCCCTCAACAGTCTTTTCCATTTGAACGAAACCGTCAACGGGTTCTTTGGTTATCATTATCCAATGGGAATCCTCAATGATTCCTTGTTGGAGTCTTCAGTAACTCCTACGTCGACACCATCAGCAGCGTCTTTAGTGAAACATTGGGAAGCCTCACTAGCAAAACTTTTCATGAACCCTTGGTCGAAACCCTCAGTGATCCTGACCATGACCGCTCCATTGTTGAAGTCGTCAGTGACTTCGGCCATGTTGAAATTATTGTCGAGACCTTCAGTGACCTCGATCATGTTAACCTCCGTTGGCTCTACGAAGTGTGCGTCAGCCCCCGGTAAGGGATCAACATCAATCTTCATCTGGCTTTTAGACTTCTCACCAAACTTGAGCCTTCCTTCCTGGATAGCATTCTGGACGAGATCCCTGAAAAGAAAACATTGAGAAGTTTTGTGGCCCAAGAAACTATGATACTTATAAAAACCTCTCTTTTTTCTTTGTTCTAAAGGAGGTATTTTAGCACCCGGAGGCACTATCATTTGACCGTCCTTAACTAACAAATCAAAAATTTCATCACACTTAGTAACGTCAAAAGTGTAAGTTTTCTTAGGAAATTCATCATTCTTTTCTAGTTCGATAGGATTTTTTCCATTCGGAGGAGTCAACAACTTACAAGAATAAGGTGGGCCTTGTTTCAATTCAACAAGATCAATCTCGCTTTCGTCGAAACTTATTGGCTCATTATAATATTTTTCGTCTTCTTCATTGACTTCAACGTAGGCCACCCTTTTATTCTTATTTGCCCTAGCCTTATCTTCCTTCAGGCGTTCTAGTTGTCAAACCCTATCAGCCAATTGAGCCATATCCCTTAAATATTGGGTATCCAATTTCTTCCTAATGGAATAATCCAGGCCTCCCGCGGCCATTTTGACCAACTCATATTCTGGCACTTGTGTAAAACATCTGGCCTTGAGTAGGTAGAATTTGTTCAGATAGTCATCTATTGGCTCAATGAATTTTTGTTTTATACTATCCAATTCCTTTAGTCTGGTCTTAGTTTGTCCTATATAGAATTGCTCATGAAATAACCGTTCCAACTGGGTACAATTAAGGATCGAATTTGGTGGTAAAGTGGTGAACCAAGTGAAAGAATTCTTTGTGAGAGAACTTGGGAAATATTTTACCCTAAGATTCTCATTATTCACAATTTCTCCAGCTTCTATCAAATAATTGGCCACATGTTCGACAGTGGACTCAGTGGTGTCCCCAGAAAACTTAGTGAACTTTGGGACTTTCGTTCTAGGGGGTAAGTCTGACTGGAGGATATATTCTGATAATGGAGATGTATAATTTGGCATTCGAAGACCAAAATTTACTCCATTTTGTGCCATAATCCTTTCGACCCTGGCTACCAAATTATTATCTGCTGCCATGTCATTACATCGAACCTGTTGTATAACATTCTCAGCATTCTGGTTTCTATTTACCAAAACCACCCTTGGTTGTTCTCCTGCAGGAATTTGTGGCTGATTCCTTAGGGGCTCGACTACTCCCTGGTTTGCTAAATTTAACTGAGATATGTTTCCTGGGTTTTGCTGGACTTGGTTAATAGTGGGGTCCTCTTCGAACACTACCCCTTGGTTTCCTATGATATATTCCATCTGTGGGTGTCGAGGAGGATTCGGTACACCAAAGAAATCTGCAAGGCACGTCATCTGCTCTGCCATTTGCTGATTAGTCTAGGTAGTATTTTGGATAAGAGGCTGAAAGATTTCTCCCATAGTTTGGGACATCATTTGGACCATTTGATGGTTACTTTCATCCATTTGTTGCCTTAAGTAAGCTGTAGTAGTACTTGTCAAATTTGGCATCTGGGTTGAAAATCTCAATCCTAAGGATTGGCTATTTCGACCCGTGTTAACCCCAGATCCTGACCCTTGTAGTGGCGAAGTCACTATGGGTTATGTAAATACTGGAGGAGCATTCTGTAAGTTTACCATCATCGAAGTTGGCATCCCATAAGGCGGGTCTCGACTAGGCAAAGGCATAGAGAATTCAGGGGGAATAAATGGTTGGAAAGTAGTATTTCCCACTGGTGGGGGAGTCCTTGGTGGTCCCCTTGATCCAACATAACTCAGAATGGACTGAGTATGGGCAATTGAATATGTAGGGATCGAACTTTCCATAAATGGTGTGGCTTCAGAAACAGGCGCTGAAACCGTTGGTCCTCCAGTCGAAGATCCTGGGGGTAGTTCTACGTTAATACTTAGTATAGTTTGAGGATTCGAACTATTTGGTTGAGGGTTCGAATTTGGCTGGTTTGTAATTTCCATTTTCCTCGTATATTTTCTCCTTGGTCTATCTTCGTTAGTGGTGGCTACTTTACCACTTCTTAATAACATACAACGAAGTTTATAAGAAAATGGGTAACTTGCAGGATCGACCACACTAAATCCTAGGACATGCGCTAAGTAATTTAAAAAGATATTTGGAAAACGATAAACACTTCGACAATTTTCATAATCAAGAAAAGGGTTATTTTGACACTACTGAAGGAAAAATAATACGAGGCAGTAATTAAAAGTGCATTGGAAAATGGCTTAACAAAGTAAAGGAAAAAAGATAAATTTCTGGGCAAAGATTAATTGAATTGCATTGAATAAGAAAAATGGTGTTACATAAAACGTACATTTCTTCATAAACTCTTTTCTCTACACACGGATACTTTGAGTGATTTGAGAAATTTGTAGAACTTTAACACCCACAAATCCTAACACTAAGACTTGTTATTTATAATAGTAAAAAATAACTACCCCTAACGGCCTACTAATTAGAGTGAGACAAATGTCATCATGCATGTCTTCGCCCTTCAAATGCTTCACACGTGTCCCCTTCTCTCAAATGGATAAGGACAAAGTTTCCTCCATTATTTGAATTTGAATCTTTGAATCGAACGTCACCAGTCAGTCCTCTGTCGAAACATATCTCCAAATTGTTAAAAATATTTCTAAGTCCATAGAACATATCTCTTCTGCACAAGGACACTTTCGGCTAGACTATCTAAAAATACCATTCCTGTCGAAGTCTTCCATAACTTCAAAATTCCATTTCTTTGAATAATACTCTTAGTCTGATGCCAGACGTCGAAATTAGGAGCTAACAACGTCTAAGTCAAACGCATTAGGAACCCCCAAATCTATTTCTGCTTCTGTTTCTGAGGTCGTGGGAGATGCCAAAAGGTCCATTTGGAGGTTTTCTTGATCTATTTCACCTCATCCATATCAGTGTTGATTGTAAATGGCCTTCCTTATGCGTCGTGATACATTACCTTCAGGTGGACTAGGGATGACACTACATTTAGTCTCACTAAGAAGGATCTCCCTAGAATACCTCTAAAGGTGCCCTGACACAGTATTACCATAGAATTGAGGATTATCTTTCCTTCACATGCTCTTTCTCCAATTTCCATTATCAGATATGTAGAACCCTGAGGATGAGTTATCAAATCATTGAATACTAACATATCTCATCTGCTATATGAGCTCATATCCGCTTGTTTGATGCCTAACCTATCCATTGTATCTGTGTGGAGGATATTATAAGAGCTTTCGTCGTATACAAGGAATATGGTTAGGTTGCGATCAACGTTGGTGCTTGCAAGAATCAGAGGCAGATCAAAGTTTGGAATTCCACTGATCTTCTCACGATCTAGAAATCCTAATTCCAATCGATCTTCACTTTGCTGAATGTCAGCGTTAGCTATGAGTGGAAAGTAATCTAACGAATAACAATTGCTATATGATATGGTATAATTCGTCAATCGGTGATATCTGATGATCATTTGACTCACACAGTGTATTCAAGATCTTGGACATGGCTACCAGAGTTACTGTGTCTACTTCTCCTGTTGTTGGTATATACCCGATTTCAGACTGAGATTAATCTAACAGTGGAAATTGGCAAGAATCAGAAGATGATTCTCACATATGGTGCCAATGTTCTGTTTTAGAACTAGAAATGGATATCGTTGGAGAACTTATGATTTTGAACGAAGGTGCTGATCTTCTCCACGGTGTCGCGGGATGGACTTTCATGGTTAACACTTTAATGCTCAAGTCAGTTCAAGATTCAAGACGAGTATAGTGAAAAGTGAAAATCAGAGAATGTATCTTGCTCTTTGCGTGTGAACTGATTTTTATACTTTAGTACAAGTGGACTGAATTTGAGATGAATTAGGCCTTAGTCATTTGGGCTTCTAGCTGGCCTAGAATAAATATTAATTGAGAGATTTAAAATTAATTTAAATCGATAATCGATAAATACAAATTATAGTACATTGTAATAAACGATAATTATGAAGGTTTAATGCCCTTTTTAATCATGTATCTTAACCTCGAGATTCATTTTGGTCCCTTAACTTAAAAAATTCCATATTGGTCACTTAACTCTTCAAAATGTACCATTTTAGTCCTTTTCATTAAATTAGCAACAAATTTAGCGACCGACTTTTGAAATTTTATGTGGCTAATTAGACAAAAATGACTAACATGATACTTTTTGAAGATTTAAGGTACTAATATGAACATATTTTAAGTTAAGAGACCAAAATGAACCTCGAGGTTAAGATACACGAATAAAAAGATATCAAGACTGAAGGCTCTGCAGATTTGAGCAAATTTTTGGTAAAACAAGGTGCAAAATGAAGTGTTCCAACATGTAGAAGACATGATGTCCTAACTGATGTCCTGACATCTTAAACTGATACAACATACTATTTTGTCTAGTCCAAGTATTAAGGAAGCAATCAGAGCATGGATCAAGAACAGAAAATTAAAGCCCAAGAAAGTAGAAGACACTATAAATAGAAGACTTAGACCTAGGATTTATGATGCCTGAGTATGCTTGTTGTAACCTTGTTTTCTTGCGTAAGAAACAAGGGTTTAGGATTTTGAGAGTCGTTGGCTTTCTAGGTTGTAAGTCTCCCTTTGTATCAGTTGATACAATGCGGTAGATATAGGTGTCGCACAGATCCATAAGCCTTGAGGTATTGGATTGTGTATTGTTCTTAGATGAAGCTTTTAAGCAAATCCGAGTTAGCTTGTTTGTCAAGTATGCTTGACAGAATTCTGTATTGATAGGGATGATGTAGAAATCACAGTTGGTGATTAAGGGAAGTGAGTGGGGTATCTCATATCAGGGTTGTAAACGTTTGACTTTAACCTTGGTAAAGATGTTCATGGGGTAGATGTTAGGTATAAAGTTGTAAACTGGGGAGTTTAACTTTGTAACAGTCTACAGATAGTGGAGTCTTCTTCCTGGATTGGTATCCCCCAGATGTAGGTGAATTGCACCGAACTGGGTTAACAATTACTGTGTTCTTTATCATTCTGCAGTTTTATGTTTTCTGTTAGAGTTCATGATAAACATGTTGGATTAGATGTCGTGACATCTGTGAGGGTACGGTTCTGATATTCAAGGTATCAGTCTGCTATTGTGCCTCTGAGTTTAAATGATTATGTAGCACAATGTCTTGGCATGTGTAAGGACATCTGCTGTCTGCATAGGCCAGAATTTCAATTGGTATTATAGCGGGCATCCTGTCTGGTTCTGGATGAGATCTTTGGGAGATACTTTCTGGAGTTTAAACAAGGAGGAGTTTTGAAGATCAGATTAATCAACTCAAACATACCCAAGGGTATTAATGGATGAGATAGATGTTCTGGATCGAAGGGAGCAACCCGGAGGTTGTTCATGTTGCTGAGGAGATTCTACAACAACTACAGGAGAAGTGGCTAGTTCTTTTGTTCGTGTGTCTTATAAGATGTTGTGACATCTTATTAGGGCAAGCAGGATCTGTTCCTTGGTGGTTCCGCTGTATGTGTTTCTGATGGAAGAGCTCTAGAATTATGGGATTCTGGAGTTGTTACTGAAGACAGTTGGTGGAAGGTCTCAATCGTCGGCCTCTTTATTTGAAGATATCTGCATTCTTTTATTTCAAAGTCAGGAGCGATGGAGTGAAAGGAGTTGTGGTTAGATATCTGGTATGGTGACTTGGTACTTGGAAGCTTGGTTTCTTAGTACAGTTGAAGTCAGTTGAAGAGGAAAGGAGTTGAGTTAAAGTTTATCATGTTCTTGCTCTAGGAGTTTGATAAATGGTTGGTCGGCTAGGTTGTCAAAGATACTTGAGAATTCTATCAAGTCCACTCATAAAGGCATCTATGTCGTGTATCTGGAGTCTTCTAGTTACTCTTCTGACTAGAAGGTGTTTCTTTGAAACACAATCTGAAGAAAGTGGAGGTGATTTATTTTCACCATCCAAAAACAGCATGGAAGGATTCATCTCTCTTGGACCTAAGAATGGATCCAATCTGATTGAAGAATAGTTGAGGTAAATAAGATTTGTTCAGAGAAAGTCTTAGTTACTTGAGTCAAGGGTGGCAGCCTTGGTATCTCAACATTGTCCTTTGAAGAAGATACTTGAAAAAAGATTAAATACTTTATAAGTGTTCATGACATGATCTGGTGGAGCTCAGCTGCAGCAGTGAAGAAGGGTTTTTGGACAAGGATTTAAGATCAATTGCTATTTGTGGAATCCACAAGTATTTAATTAATTATCCTTGAAAGTCAAGATTGCTGATGTTCAACAAGATGTTAGAACATCTCATCATCAGAGTTTGTGCAGAATCATGGGAGGGGTACTGCATACACTTTAGCATCTGTTTTGTCTTAGGTAGTGACCTAAGAAGTGGCTTCAGTCGGGTGTGACAGAAGCATGTGTTCTCTAGAGAGTTTCCTAGCAAGAAACTAGTCTGGACTTTGATGCTGTTGAAGATGAAGATGAAGACATCATAATCTTGATGGTTAAAGCTTGGATCAGTTTATTTCTAATCTAGGTGATTTGGAGCATGGATCTTGCTCTGTTTGTGAAGGTCGAGGATAAGTGGCAGTTATCTCTGGCTTTCTACTGACAGCTCTACCAAGGAAAGTGGCATTCTTTGGTATAGCTATGGGGTAGTCTTGGACTACTTATTTTGTGAAGATTCAGACGTGGCAGGTTTGAAGTCTTTGGAGTTTCAAAGCAGGATGGAGGTTGCCTACTCAAACTTGGTTGTTGAATCAAGTCTATGAAAGCATGGAAATCTGTTTCTGCAAAGGGAGGAGGTTCTTCTAAGTGGCAGAAGGATGAGCTGAATTCAACAGTTGGATGTCATATCAAAATGTTCTGACATCTAGCTTAGCATCAGAAGTCTCAGCTGGTGATGTGGCACATCAGCTTAAGATAAGGTGATCTACAGGAGAATGGAAGTTGTGGATGCTTCAAAAAGGTCTATCTCATGCAGTTTGCTGGAGCTGTGGATGGGAAGATGTTACATGACTAAGAGGCTTAGTGGATCCAAGATGTCTTGCTATGGGGCAAGTAATTCATGTGACTTAAAGATCTAATTTCATTAGTGGATCAATGTATCTTGTGGGAGTTCTGAAGATGAGTGAGGTCAACCAAAAGGTGGCATTTGATTGGTTTCACAATGTGCGTTTAAGCAGGATGCTTGAAACTGATTGCTCTTTTGCAGAAGAGTAGTTAGTTGAAATTGTAAGGATGTTCTAGTTCTCTGGGAGCTTGTGGCAGAAGTTCAGGGTTGAGAATGGAAGCATACCTTCTTTGGCGGATGAGAGTTTATTTCTCTCTGGGTTTCTGAAGTTTTCTTTGTTTAAGCTGGTGGCGCAGTGTTGTTTGAAGATCTTCAGTGTGGATTACTATGCTGATAGTAAGTCCAGTGGTGGAGCATATCAAGAACTATGGTGTGTGGTGTCTGTGATGTGTGGAAGATGTCCTAACTGCTGTTGGAACATTTTTGGGTTTGTTATCCTTGGTGAAGGATTTCAAGTTCTGTGAGGAACTGGTTACTTGCATCGTGTCCAAGAAGTATCTACATTATCATCCGGGAGAATGATGGAGTAGAAGGATTGCCTTGGAAGTCAGATGTAAGGTTTTGGAAGACTGAAGTGGATCATGGTTGATTGCATGAAGGTCTGGTTTCCTGATGCATTCAGAAGTGAAGATTCACCATAAATCAGAAGTATTACAGGTTATCATACGGGAGAATGATAAGGAATGACTGTCTTGGATTGCAGGGTGTTTATCTCTATTGCTGGCCTGGTGAGGTCAGTGGAAAATCTTGCATAAGGGGATGGTGCCTCTGGGAGCAAGTCATGCTAGTAATGGATCAGTTTAGCAGCTGTGATGTTCTGGAGCATGCATACGATAGCTTACATCGTTATAACAAGCTAAGGGGCCCTGTGCGTCTCTTTGAGGGATGGGAAGCATTTTGATTCAATTGGTTTGTGCCTTAAACAGCTGGATGTCAATACATGAGAATTCAAGAGGAGTTCGTGTGGTGTATAAGATGGTTACAGGAAAGAGGGGGATCAATGGGACTTTGATCTCAAGCCAAGAGTTAGTTTACACTTCCTCACGGGATGTATGACGGTGATCATGTGTGAGTGATTATTGTTTCTTGTCAGAGGGAACAATAAGAGAGTTAATGATTGTGTTCAACAGGTGTGTTGAACAGAGGGTGGACTCTTAAAGACATGAAGACGAGTCTTATGTTTTCCAGTCATTAGCTTGGGTGTTCTGTGGAGGAGCACTAGTTACCTTAGATAGGGGGAGATGCCCCTTGATCTAAGATGATTTACTGCGAGGATGCAGTTGAAGTTCCAGTTTGCATTTGTGCGTCAAGCAAACTGAGATGTCAAGGAGGATGTCTTGACATTGTTGTATTGTAGCAAGTTGAGGGAAACTTGGCAATGCATTTTAAATGGTTCTTATTGGATGCTTAAGAGTCATTGATTGAGTCTGGGGGAATTTATTTTTCTCTGCAGACTGTAATCATAAAATTGTGAAATTATTGTTCAATACAGAAATCTCTAGTTGCTAATTGGGAGATGTTTGAAGAAATGTCTTAACATCTTGGCCAACTCTTTTCATCTTCTGGTTTAAAGGATTATTCTTGGGACTTATCAAAAGGATAAAGAATGTGATTCAGATGGACTAAACAAGACTGACAAAATGTCAGAATTTTCTTTGACCGGAATATGAGTTCTATCTGACTATGTTGGACGGTGGGGAGTGTTTCTTAAGAGAAGGCATGAGTAACATGTGTTTTGTTACAAGTGATTCTTTTTAGACGGTTACTCTTAAAAGTTTGAACAATCTTATACTAGTTGGGCGGTGAACAGGTATTAATGTTGAATTCACCTACCTAAATTTATTGCTCTTTGAATTATTCAGCGGTAACTTCTTTGGACCGTGATTATCTAAAGAAAGTGTATAGGTATTTAAAGAGTGCATCTGTTTGAGGTAGTCCAGAGTGTGGGTTGTTTCATCATGTCATTCATTCGTGTTTGGATAAGTAATATATGGATATGGAACTTCATTGGCTTCTTTTGTCAATTTTTGGCTAAAAATGGGGAGAAAGGATGTGTGGGTGAGTCTTTCAACATACATCTCTGGTGGGTGTCTTGCAAGGATGATGGAGAGGATGTTCTAACATTCTATCAGAGTCTTTCCCTTTATGCCTTGTAATATGAGTTATGAAACAGGTTATGTCTTGTGATCTAAGTTACATTCCCTGTGAACTCTGTGTTATAAATGATACAACTGTTTCTTCTTAAGCTCTTTCTGGATCTTCTTGTGAGTTCTCTTATGCTCCTCAAGAGGAAGATTTATCCCTTCGTGGCAAGTACTGGGTTGAGGGGGAGAGAGTCATATACTCTTCCTCATGTACACCAACATACTGCTAGGAATTTTCAGGGGTAAGAAAGAGTCTCAGATGGGTTCCAATCATATCTACCAAGCGTCCGGTCTTTCTTTTTCTATCAAAGGAGTTTTAACCAAAAATTTGTCAAAAGAGGGAGATTGAAGGCTCTGCAGATTTGAGCAAATTTTTGGTAAAACAAGGTGCAAAATGAAGTGTTCCAACATGTAGAAGACATGATGTCCTAACGAATGTCCTGACATCTTAAACTGATACAACATACAATTTTGTCTGGTCCAAGTATTAAGGAAGCAATCAGAACATGGATCAAGAACAGAAAATTGAAGCCCAAGGAAGTAGAAGACACTATAAAAAGAAGACTTAGACCTAGGATTTATGATGCCTGAGTACGCCTGTTGTAACCTTGTTTTCTTGCGTAAGAAACAAGGGTTTAGGGTTTTGAGAGTCATTGGCTTTCTAGGTTGTAAGTCTCCCTTTGTATCAGTTGATACACTGTGGTAGATATAGGTGTCGCACAGATCCATAAGCCTTGAGGTATTGGATTGTGTATTGTTCTTGGATGAAGCTTTTAAGCAAATACAAGTTAACTTGTTTGTCAAGTATGCTTGACAGAATTCTGTATTGATAGGGATGATGTAGAAATCATAGTTGGTGATTAAAGGAAGTGAGTGGGGTATCTCATATCAGGGTTATAAACGTTTGAGTTTAGCCTTGGTAAAGATGTTCATGGGGTAGATGTTAGGTATAAAGTCGTAAACTGGGGAGTTTAACTTTGTAACATTCTACAGATAGTGGAGTCTTCTTCCTGGATTGGTATCCCACAGATGTAGGTCCATTGCACCGAACTGGGTTAACAATTATTGTGTTCTTTATCATTCTGCAGTTTTATGTTTTCTGCTAGAGTTCATGATAAACATATTGGATCAGATGTCGTGACATCTGTGAGGGTGCAGTTCTGATATTCAAGGTATCAGTCTGCTGTTGTGCCTCTGAGTTTAAATGATTATGTAGCACAATGTCTTGACATGTGTTAGGACATCTGCTGTCCGCATAGGCCAGAATTTCAAAGACTAATTATGAACGGCATACCTTTTAAATTACTATTCTCATTGTCATCTAGGTTTTCTAAGTATGTTAATCATTTAATGAGACAACACTTAAATAACGAAACGACACATCTTTTATTTAACTTACTGAATTGTCAAACTAATCACAATCTATTCGAACACCAAATTTAATAAATAAATTCATGAATAATTAGTGTTTTATATCAATTAATTACAATATTATTTAATAATAATTAATTTGTGAATCTATATTTAATTAATTCGATAATTAATATAACAATGAGAATAGACAAGACCCAAAGAAGCCATGTTGCAACTTCTAGTCATGTGATTATTGCATGAATTTCGTTTAAATGGCCCTAAGGCAGGGATGGCAATTAGGCCCATCCCCAGTGAATATCCACAAAATTACCCACAATTGATAGGGCAAAAACCCGAAAAATAGGTATGGACACGGATTCAGGTAATTACACACTTAAATAAGCGGGAATCACTACGCCAAAACTGGTTTTAGGCAGCCAACCATAGACAACGTTTTTATACCAAAGCGCTGCTATAAGTTCAAAAAAAACTAAATACTTAATTGAGAAAAAGCGCTGCTAAAGGCCATACATACGAGAGCGCTTTTGAAAAGCGCTGCTAGAGGCCCCACCTTAGAAAGCACTTTTGAAAAACGCTGCTAAAGGTCATAGAATAGAAAATGCTTCATAAAAGCGCTGCTATAGGCCATAGAATAGAAAGCGCTTTTTATGAAAAAAGTGTTGCTAAAGGCAATGCATAAGAAAGCGCTTCAAAAAGCGCTGCCTTATCTCATTAATTTGTAAATACTAATTAAACATGTACAGTACCAGCGTCGTTCCAAAATTTATAAAACCTCTAAATCTTCTCTGAAACTCTCCTTCCGACGCCTTTCCTCATTCGTTTCTGACCGTTCGTCACTATTCACAATGTTACTCCCTCCGTTCGTTCCGCCATCCCCCACCGCCCATCACTGTTCATAACCTAAATAGATCAAAATGAAGAAGAAGCTTGTGAATCTCCTCTCTCCCGTTCCATCACTGTTCGTAATGTTACTCTCTCCGCCTCTGTTCACTAGTTCGCAATGCTACTCCCTCCGCCCCCATTCACCAGTTTGCGTCGCTACTCCCTCTGCCTCCGCCTCTGTTTCTGGCTGCGCTACAGTTCTGAACATACTCCCTCCGTCAGCTTTCTGATCGTTTCCAAGAATCTTACACTGTGTGGTTCCAGAAGTTGCTGACTTCTCTACAGGTAATTAGTTGTTCTTTTGCTATAGTTGCGCGAATAATTAGTGTTTTTGTTTAGTTTACTTAGTAAAACCATGGATAAAAAATGGATGTCTTCCAATCGATTGTAAAAGAGTATGAGAATGGGGTATTAGAATTCGTTAAGTTTGCCGTTGAACACGCCAAAGTCCTCAGTCAAATCACATGTCCTTGCTTAGATTGTTGTTATGGGCGTCATATTGATGCAGTTGAGTTGGAATCTCATTTAAAGAGGCATGGAATTGATCGAATTTATACATGGATATTACATGGTGAGATAAGTAACAAGAATGTTGAACCGGGGGATAATACGACTTATGCTTCAAACAACAATGACACAGATACATACGATTGTTATCGAGTCGAAGAGATTGCAGAAGCACTTGAAGAAGATCTTCAAAATTGTCCCAAAATGTTTGAGAGGTTGGTAAGTGATGCAGAGAAACCGTTGTATAAAGCTTGCACTAAACTCACAAGATTGTCCTCGGTATTAAAGTTGTACAACTTAAAGGCGGGCAATGGATGGTCAGATAAAAGTTTCACAGAGTTATTAGCCCTTATGAAAGATATGCTTTAGGAGGATAATGTTCTTCCTAATCGAACCTATGAGGCCAAAAAAATGTTGTGCTCTATTGGCATGAGCTATGATTAAATACATGTTTGTCCAAATGATTGCATTTTGTTTCGAAATGAATATGCATTGTTAAATGAGTGCCCTAAATGCGGTGTCTCTCGATATAAGAAAACATTATCTCCAGCAAAAGTCTTATGATATTTTCCTATAATTCCGAGATTTAGACGCATGTTTCGTAGTGAAACCGATACAAAACACTTTATTTGACATGCAGATGAAAGAATTATAGATGGAAAGTTTTGACATCCGGCAGATTCACCACAGTGGATGAAAATTGATAATGATTATCCTGATTTTGGTAGAGCTTCGCCTACATTGACATGTGGTTAAAAAATACCCAAATATGAAGAAGATGGTTGATACGTAAGTGAGACTGTTCTAAATATTCGTGTGTATATTTATTTATTTATGTGAGATTGTTCTAAATATTCATTTATATATTGTTTGAGCTATACAAATATTTCGATCACAAAGAAAATCTCGAGTACCAAAGAGTAAAGCAAACAACATTACATGGATAAGAGTACAAATATATTTTCACAATTTTGATTATAATAGTGATGCTACTTGATAAAACAAGTTAAACTATATATCCTGATATATATTCGTATTTTTTTTTATATGTGTAGTGTCCTCCTCAGTTTAATGGTATAGTTTGCGGTTATTTCGTATTGAGGTTTATGAAAGAAACTATTCTTTTGGATCAAATAGAGATTCCAAACATGATATGAATTTATAAGTTAAGATTTATTTTAATATTTAACTGATATTTCATCTAATTAATTAGTTTTAACTAAATCATATTATGTTATATTATGTAGTACTTTGATGAATTCAAGTGTGCTACTTACTCGAAATATCAACTGGAAAAAATTATGGAGGAATATTGTCAATACATTCTTGAGATGAGAATTATACAAGGTATTATATTTCTTTCTTTTGTGTGAAGTTTATGGTCCTTAGAGATTTTTTTTGTTATGATGTTCTGTATTGGATTGGAATAGTTTTGGAAGTTGTTGTTAATTAAGGGTTAATGAAATTTGTAATTATGTTTGGTGACCTAAAAGAAGGCGTCGTCTAATAATAAAAAGCGCTTTTAAAGAAAGCGCCGCCTAAAAGAGACCTAAAAGATACATTAGACAGCGCTTTTAAAAGCGCTGTCTAAAGGGGGACAATAGAAAGCGCTTTCAAAAAGAAGCGTTGCCTAAAGGGAACATAAGACACACTTTTACATTTAAAAAAGCGTTGTCTTTACCTACAGCAGCACCAGTATAGGCAGCGCTTTTAAATGTTGTCTATGCAAAAAAAAACTCTGTCTTTTTCCTTATATGGCATAGTGAATGAGTACGGGTATGAACACCTTAGTACCCACCCGCCCATACCTACACAATATATATTTATATATTTTAATTTATATTATTATATAAAAATAAATGTTTATAAAATTTTATAAAACAACATCAAATTTAAACTACTACATATTTAATATAAGTAATAATTTATTTAATGTTTTTAAAAACTTAAAATACTCTATATTTTATACTTGATATATTTAATTTTATTAGAAATGTGAGTAACGGATACGAGTACAAACACTTATATATCTATAGAATATGAGGACGGATGCCAATGCTGATACCCAAACGGATATGAGCTCGAATACGAAGATATTTTTCAACTGCAGATATAGGAACTAGTACTATAATACTCTATCCAAACACTGTCCATTGGGCTGCTGGACGATTCAAAAATAGCCAATTAGGAATTAGAATTTGTTTGATTAGGTGAATAAGGTCAGAAAACTTGTTAATAAGAATTAGTTAAATAAATATAGTTATTTACGGTTTTTACAATTTGATAGGAAATCAATATTCATAATATCTTTTATAGTTTTTTAAATATCATATACGATACATATTGGAAACTGAATTAGCATGTGATTCATTATACGTCATCATTTTTCAATCTAGTACATTTGTTCTTCAAAGAGCTTTAGATACAATGACAGTTATTATTAGACAAAATTGAATAAGAATATCCTTTTATCTTTTTAAAACAAATTAAGCCGATTCGATTGACTATAATAGTATAATACAGAAAAAAAACAAATCACAATTTCAGAAAACGTAGAAAAATAAATAACAATATCAATGCCGATTCTATTGACTATTCAACAAATATAAATCACAATATATAATAATAACGAGCTTAGATTTAGATGAACCTATATATTGCACTGCCTTAACTTCAAAATTGAAGAAAAAATTAAGAGAAGAAACACAATAAACACAATGCTAATGATCATCTCTTCCACTTTTCTCTTTCTTTTTCTTCTAATCAAATTCTATTCCTATTCTACAAAAACCAAAAACGCTCCTCCAAGATTACCTTTAATAGGAAATCTTCATCAAATTGGTTCCTTCCCTCACCGTTCATTTTACGCTCTTGCCAAAAAATATGGTCCTTTCATGCAAATGTATTTTGGTAAAGTTCCTATCCTCGTTATCTCTTCAGCTGAAGCAGCTCGTGAGATAACCAAAACTCATGATCATGTCTTTGCAAACCGACCCCCCAAGATTAATTACGACATTCTTTTGTATAATTTTAGAGATGTTTCAACTGCTCCGTATGGAGAGTATTGGAGACAGTTGAGAAGCATTTGTATGTTACATCTTCTTAGTGCGAAAAGAGTTAAATCTCTTCGTGCTGTGAGAGAGGAAGAACTTGTTTTGATGATGGATAAAATAAGAGACTACTCTTCGAAATCGTTACCTGTGAATTTAAGCGAGTTGATTGCGTCGAAAACTAATGATGTGGTCTGTAGGGCGACTCTGGGAAATAAGTATAGTGGTGAAAGTGGGACGGGATTTGCTAAGTTGATGATGGATTTTACTGAGTTGCTTGGTACTTTTATGGTTGGGGACTATGTTCCTAGCCTTGATTGGATGACACATCTTTCTGGATATTACTCAAGAGCGAAAAGAGTGGCGAAACAATTCGATGATCTTTTGGAGGGTGTAGTAGAGGAACGTTTCAAAAATCCGAAAGGCGATGATGAAGAACAAACTGATTTGGTTGATGTTTTGCTTTGGATTCAAAGGACAGAATCACTCGGTTTTCCAATAGACAGAACAACCATAAAAGCTTTGTTATTGGTAAGTGTCTCTCTCTAGTAATTATAACAGAAATTTTATTTTTTAAATTTATTGAATAATTAATGTATCCTAACTACATATACATCTAATTGTTTATATGCAGGACATGTTTGTTGCGGGTACAGACACCATATCGACTTTGCTAGAGTGGGAAATGTCAGAACTCATGAGGAATCCACACATGATGAAGAGATTAAAAGAAGAAGCAAGGACAGTGGCTAACGGAAGAGCATACATAACCGAAGACGATTTGAGTAACATGAAATACTTAAAGGCGCTTGTCAAAGAAACACTCCGGATGTATCCTCCGATTCCACTACTAGTCCCTCGAGAAAGCATACAAGATGTGAAAGTAAATGGTTACAACATTAAAGCTGGGACGAGAGTGTTTATCAATGCATGGGGAATAGCAAGAGATCCTAGATATTGGGATCAACCTGATGAGTTCAGGCCGGAGAGATTCTTGGATACTTCGGTGGATGTAAAAGGAATTGATTACCAGTTGATTCCGTTTGGATCGGGGAGAAGAGGTTGTCCGGACTAGTGTATGCTATGGCTGCTAATGATATTGTGTTGGCGAACCTTGTGCATCAGTTTGACTGGGAGTTGCCTGGTGGTGCTGGGGCGAAGGTGGATATGTCTGAAGCATTTGGTTTTACCGTGCACAGAAAGTTTCCTCTTATGGTATATGCAACAGTTTCTAATGACAAGTGAATGAGGGAGTAGGAACCAATAATATGGAATTTCAATAATTTGTGTATTAACCCTGTCTTCTATGTCTTGTATGGGTATACACTTAGTTTTATATATTCCAATAGTATATAGTTAAACATGGATATGTGATGGATATGTGACTATATACATCAATGTGTGTATATGTGTGTATCTTATTTAAATTTAAGAGTCCTGCTATGTTTACACTCTTTTTCAATACATCGTACTTTACACCGTAAAATTTAACAAAAAAAGATGTTTATGCACAAAAATCAAGATAAGATAATTTTTTTTTGAAAGCAATTTCATTGATAAAGAGTACAAGGGGTACTCTAGCCCATTACATCAGAACCAGCAAAAACAGAAATTTCAAACCAATTCAAAAATTACTACCCGCCAAAGGCCATACAAAAATCGAAGAAGTTCGAGTTGGGATAAGAAATATCATCAGTGCTCATCCACTTCCAAACAAAGATCTTAACATTTCAAACAATATCATTCATGTTGCTTATGCCATTGTTGAAAATTCTGTCGTTTCTATTCTTCCAAATAGCTCATAATGTCGCTAACCAAACCACCTTCATGTTAGCTTTCCTTCTAATCCTATTATTACTGGGAACCCAGTCCTTCATATGCTTCGAAGGATCTCCATCAAAAGAGCAAAAACAGCCTGTCCATAAACCCACCAAAACCCAAACCTTATAAGCAACCATACAATTTCTAATGTAGGTATAAATATACGGTGTTGGTGTAATAGATGGGTGTAAAATAATTATTTCCCTAAATTTAAATAAATTTACAAAGTGAAATTTGTTTATAATATAAGAGAGAGGGAGTAGATTTAATCAAAATCTAAAACCCATCAACAAAATTAAACTTAAAGAGCTGAGAATAGAAAAGATCCAAAGAAAGCATCTTGCATCCTCTGATCTCGAGATGATTGGATGAATTGGATTAAGTGGCCCCAAGGGGCTGCTGCCGAACAAGGATTCAATAAGTGGAAAGCTAACTTCTAGTTAATACAAGTGGCAAACTAACTAACTTCTACTTAGTAACCTTTGTCTTTTTATGGGTGTAACTTAGTTTTAAATATTTTAATAATATATGTAGTTAAACATGGATGTTTGACTATATACATGTATGTGTATATGTGTTAGTTGCGATTTTCGACGGAATTAAATCTCACTAAAATAAAATAAAATAAAATTGAAAAAAGTTGGAAGGTGAAAGAGCATTTCGATGCAGTTTTTCAGTTAAAAAAGATGAAGTTTTAGATGTGGGATGGAGATTGGGATTAGTTTTTTTTGGAAAGAGATTTCGTCCAAAATTTCGACGACAACATTGCTCAAGATTTCGACCGCAATTGTCTTCTAGTAGTGCGAAGAATTAATTTCAAAGCAAATAACTGCTTTTTAGCCTTATCCAAAGGACTTGTGGGAGACATTTCAGAGGCGAAAAACATGCACCAATTACGTGCCAATTTCTGGAAAAAAAATCGTTACAAACAGTTACTTTACATTAGTATAAATAAGAGTTCTAGTGTTAGGATTCGGGGTGTTGAATTTACTACAAAAATTCACAAAGCCAAAGTACCCAGGCAAAGAGAGAAACGAGTTATCTGAGCGAAACGTATGATTCCAAACACCATTTCATTTAATGCAAAGTGTTTTACTTTAATTTATTTTCCTTGCAATCTTGCTTTCAATCTATTATCATTTTCTGTTCACTTAACATTATCGTTTACAAAGTTTTTGTCACTTAATCATTGTCAAAATCATTTACCTTTCCAACAATTTTACCTTAATTTACATCAATTTTACATTAAGATTTCGACCATATCGAAATTATGTACAATTTCACACAAAACTTAGAAAGTGTTAGTTCTCTTGTTTTAGGATTGGCTTAATTTTTGTAAAACAAATAATAGCAGCAATATTGTAATAGAGAATAGGATGGATAAACTTGCTAAGAAGAACAGGTACAACAAGATGTCCTTTTGGAATGCTTGAACATGTTATTCAACAACTGGAGCAACATGTCGAAGAAGATGTCTTATGAGGAAGCATTCGACATCGCTCCTGCTGAGCTGGATTAATGAGATTCAGCTATGTTTTGAATTGTGCAGAAGTTTAAGAGAAAATTATGCATTATTTGTGGCGCATATTTAAAGGTCTAGAAGATTCAATCAGAAACCAAGACTTTCTAAATATGGAGACATATTAGGAAATATTAGATTGAAGAGCTATTTTATTGGAGTGTATTTTGCAGATTTGTAACAGCTAGTGAAGCTGTAATTGAAGGCCCAAATCCAGTTGGGTTCAGGCTGTAAATAGAAGGGTTTGTAACCTTGAAAATTGCGGGGCTCAAGATGTAGAAGTCTAGGGTTCTGTCTAGGTAAACCTCCCGTCCTGTGGGAAGGTTACCCGTATTCCTCAAAACCTGTAGGTAAGAGGCAGTACGCTTTGTCCTTGGAGGAAGCTTTGAAGCAACTCCAGGTTATGTTCTTAGTTAAGGAAGAAGCTAATAAACGGTGGAGTTTGGCATCATACTTGGCTAAGTATTGATCTCACCAGATGTTGATGTGTCATAGGAGTGAAGTTTCACGTCTATTTGTGTAATCAGAATGTAGGTGAAGGGTTGTTGATGCAGTGGCGGATTGTCAACTGCTAGACATCATTGTGATAATTGGGAGTGGGAAGGGTTTCTCATATCTAGAGGGGATCTAGGTAGAAGGGTCATTGGGTAGTGATTAAGTGATAAGTTGTAAATGGGTAGTTTAGCTTTGAATTGATACTACTGATAGTAGACTTCATCCCTGGCTTGGTAGCCCCCAGAGTAGGTGTGTTCGACCGAACTGGGTTAACATTTCTGTGTGTCTTGCTCTTATCTTTTCAGTACCATGATTTGTGTAATATACCTTGCCCTTTGTGATCATGTCAGACCAGATGTCGAATAGCATGTTCTAGGACATCTGAATTCTGCACATGTACCAGAATTTCAATTGGTATCAGAGCAGGTCATTCTGTTCTATATCTGAATGAGATCCGAGGGAAGATACTTTCTGGTTCGTGGTCAAGGTAGAAGCTTTCTACTGAAAAGTTGTTTGAACTTGGAGTAGTTCATATAAGTGTGAGAATGGTCCCTAGAAGTGGAGGATGGACTGTTCGTGACAGGCAGTGGCGTGTGCTGAGGGCTTGGAGGAGTGGTTGAAAAACTGCTGTGTAGTGGTTCCGTGGGTTTGATTTATTTTCAAACCTGTGATATTTTGGTGTCACCTGAATTATGATGCTAGGGCTAATATGTGACACCTGAAGGCTTTGAGGAGTTGGTTTTTTTTTTTCCGCTGTGAATCTATCTGAAAACTCCTAAGGTTGTATCTGAGAAGGTTATTCTTCTCTGAATGTATATCCTATGGTGGTAGGATATATGCAAGACTGCTTCAACTTACTTTGTCAACGATACTTAAAGATTATTGGTCAAGTCACTCATAAAGGCATTGATAAGTGAAGGTGTAAGGAAGAGATCTGAAGATATTGAGAAGTAATTTACTTTTGCTTCTATTCCTAAAAGGGCTAATCTCCAGTCTTTGATCTCTTGATGTGTTCCTTGGAATGATGTCCTATCTTGTGTTAGAACATCACGTCAGAATTATGCAGAATTCTGATGTCTAAAGGAATGGCATAGCAGATGCTCTGGGTGCTAAACTAATGTGGTTTGATCACATGAGTTTGGAACCTACTCCTGGTCTGGAAGAGGAGGCATCTGGGTGGTATGTCTAAGAAGTTTCTGGCCCTGGAACTTATCTTAGATGTGTGAGTTGGTCAAGGTGTGATCAACATGTTATTTACTCCTGAGGTCAGTTTATTTCTGGTCCTTGCTGCAGGAGTGGAGACCCTGAGATTCAAGAAGTATTATCTCTAGCAGACTTCTTGGACATGAAGGTCAAAGATCATTAGGTCATGTTTTTTGAGGCATGTTCTGAATGATCTTGTGAAGCTAGATTTGTATTGACTGTGCGTGCTTAGAATTGATATGATCTAATCACAGTCTGTGCTGCTATTAAAGGGGAGAATGTATGATTCTCTGAAGTGCTCTTGGCAGTTTCTGAGGAAGAGTACCCTATGTTTTGGAAGACCTTGAAGACATGTCTCGAGCCGTCTGAGCGATGAGAGTTGGATAAGAGAATACCAGTCTCATGCTTCTGTGATATGATGAGTTATGGTCCCAAGACTTAAAAAGGGAAGTTTGGAGAATTTGTTTTGAAATGGGGTGTCTGTTTTCTTAGTTCAGCTGGATACTTTTCATGATGTCAAGACTGATGTCTTAACATCTGTTGACAGAACATTCTGTTCAGAATGTTATGGTGTTTGTCTCCTGAGATCACAAGTCTCTACTTGATTCAAGTACTGTTGTGAGAGTCAAGCAGTGGGTGAATGTGTTCAGCAGGTGTGTTGAACAGAGAGTGCGCTCTTGAAGACATGAAGATGAGTCTCATGTTCTCCATTCATTTAAGGCATTCTTCTTACAAAGGAGTACTGGTAGTCTTAAATAGAGAAAAGTTGATCAGATTGAGATCATGTGAGTATTGGTACAAGTGATGACTGTGTTCAACTTATGAGTTGAACAAAGAGTGAGCTCTTGAAAACATGAAGATGCGTCTTATGTTTTCCATTCTTCAAGGTACTAAGAAGCACATGATAGGGGGAGTGTGTTACAATTTTTTATAGCTAGACGTGTGATGTTAAGGGGGAGTGTTGCTTTTGGGATTTGCATACATAAGGATTAAGTATGCTGTGTTGTGTCTTGTGCAGTTGTTTTAGTATAAATGGAACAAAATTTAAACAGAATTTTATTGCAATGGTAAGAGCATACAAGATTAGAAAAAGCAACCAACAAAGAGTCTAAAGATTATCCCAACCCCCGAATCAAGAAAGGTTTTCCAATCTTCATCCCATTCATCATCAGAAGCTTGAAGTTGCACTTGATTTTTCTTGATGGTCTTCATCCTTGTTTCTGATGTCTTTCGTGTTCTTGTTGCTCCTGAAGTGGCTCCATCTATGGACAGTGTTGTGTCCTTCAACTTCTGAGGATCTGGCTTCTTGTCCTTCTGCATGTGTCTCTTTCCTGCGCTCTTGTTAGACTGACTCATGTTACTTTCCTGGGTGTGCTGATAGGAGCAAGGAGGCTTGTTATTTATAATGGATAAATAGACTTTGTTTGTATCGCCTGACCAGTCAAAGTTGTCCTTGGCATGGGAATTTGTGTCTTGGGAACCAGTTTTTGGATACCAGAACTTCGTGTTTGGTGCCTTGGTAGAGGATGAACCTAGGTCTTGTCTGGTTGTCTGTTTAGTTTGCTTTTGGTATAACTGCTGGTGCTGATTGTGATCAAGGAGTGTGCTCTTTTGTCTCGTGCTGATGTCCTACATAATGTTATAACATTTTTGTTGTGTACCATACTTATGGAGTTGGAAGAAGCAGCATTATAGTCTGAAGTGGCAGTTTTGACATAATGTGGATTAGAATGGGCAGATTCTGATCTTGTGATTTCCTAGCTCGTGTTGCAAGACATTTGTTTGAAATTTGTGAGAAATTTAAAATCAAGTGGGCTTTTGTTTATTGGACTTGGCAGACCTTGTATCTAATATTCCAAGGTGAGGTCTTGCTCAACACTTACCAGTATGTGGCATTATTGATGTAATATCATTGAATGTTAAGACTGTTGTCCATAGCCTATTACAGCCTGTGTGCTGGTCAAGTTTGTGTTATGTCAAACATCATGATGGGACATATCATAGCTGTGTGGAGCTAGTGCCTATGCAGGAGAAGTCTGAAAAGAAGAATTGTTGCTGTTTTTGAAGGAATCCAAGAAAAGATGCTTGGAATGAATAAATTTCTGAGGAGTTTTGGTTGATAACGTTGTGAACAAGCAGACAAACTACTTTGGTAAGATGTCAGAACAGCACTCAAGACATGTTTCCCTGAGCCAAACAAAGGAATATTCTAGACTGTGCATCCAGCCATGCATAAGAAGGGGGCCTAGTAGGTGCTGACTAGACATGCACGACTGGTCTAAGAGTTATTAAAGGCGTTCAAAGTCATTTTGGACGGTGCACCTTGAATTAAGCCACAGGTTTTCTATTCTCAATTAACATTCTCCTTGACCAAGAATTAAAGATCGTTAATATCAAAAAAACTGCTCTGCTATTTATAGAAACTTCTCTTATCCTCTACCATCAGTTAAGGGTTGTTCTCATAAAAACTATGGGTTTTGTTCGAGTCTGGGTAAGTTGTGCCTGGGTCTGGTTTTGTGATAGCCTCCTTTGTCAATTTTTGGCCAAAAAGAGGGAGAAAGGCATTTGTTGCTCAAAGGTTCAGACAGGACTCTGTGATTGCATATGTTGTCCAAACATGTCAAATGTCTATTTTGGATGTCTTTTGACTTTTCAATATCCTTGTGACCTGTGATCTGAGTTATGAACACAGTTGTGACCTGTGTTCTGAGTTACCAGGAGTGGTGGAGGGTTTGGTCTTAAGTTTCCTCTTATGCCCTTTAAAGAGCAATTAAGAGTTCTCTGATGCCACCATTGGTCTTCAAGTTAAGAAGAGGTTCCTGGTTTGAGTGGGAGTACAAGCTGGCTTCTGCTATCTTCTTCCTCATGTGCACCAACAAACTTCAGGACCTTCCTTCCTTTTAGCATGAAGTTTGATGTTCGTTGGTGATGATGCATGCAATGGAGTTCTTCAGAGGGCTGTAAAGAAGATGTCAAACAAAGATGGTGAGACATTGTTTTCAACACGAAGATCTGTTGCTCTGAACACTACAGCTGTTGGTTGTATTACTGTAAACTCCTGGACTGTAATTGATTGTAGATTATTTGTTTTAGCCAAAATTTGCCAAAGGGGGAGATTGTTAGTTCTCTTGTTTTAGGATTGGCTTAAATTTTATAAAACAAATAATAGCAGCAATATTGTAATAGAGAATAGGATGGATAAACTTGCTAAGAAGAACAGGTACAACAAGATGTCCTTTTGGAATGCTTGAACATGTTATTCAACAACTGGAGCAACATGTCGAAGAAGATGTCTTATGAGGAAGCATTCGACATCGCGCCTGCTGAGCTGGATTAATGAGATTCAGCTATGTTTTGAATTGTGCAGAAGTTTAAGAGAAAATTATGCATTATTTGTGGCGCATATTTAAAGGTCTAGAAGATTCAATCAGAAACCAAGACTTTCTAAATATGGAGACATATTAGGAAATATTAGATTAAAGAGCTATTTTATTGGAGTGTATTTTGCAGATTTGTAACAGCTAGTGAAGCTGTAATTGAAGGCCCAAATCCAGTTGGGTTCAGACTATAAATAGAAGGATTTGTAACCTTGAAAATTGCGGGGCTCAAGATGTAGAAGTCTAGGGTTCTGTCTAGGTAAACCTCCCGTCCTGTGGGAAGGTTACCCGTATTCCTCAAAACCTGTAGGTAAGAGGCAGTACGCTTTGTCCTTGGAGGAAGCTTTGAAGCAACTCCAGGTTGTGTTCTTAGTTAAGGAAGAAGCTAACAAACGGTGGATTTTGGCATCATACTTGGCTAGGTATTGATCTCACCAGATGTTGATGTGTCATAGGAGTGAAGTTTCATGTCTATTTGTGTAATCAGAATGTAGGTGAAGGGCTGTTGATGCAGTGGCGGATTGTCAACTGCTAGACATCATTGCGATGATTGGGAGTGAGAAAGGTTTCTCATATCTAGAGAGGATCTAGGTAGAAGGGTCATTGGGTAGTGATTAAGTGATAAGTTGTAAACGGGTAGTTTAGCTTTGAATTGATACTACTGATAGTGGACTTCATCCCTGGCTTGGTAGCCCCCAGAGTAGGTGTGTTCGACCGAATTGGGTTAACATTTCTGTGTGTCTTGCTCTTATCTTTTCAGTACCATGATTTGTGTAATATACCTTGCCCTTTGTGATCATGTCAGACCAGATGTCGAATAGCATGTTCTAGGACATCTGAATTCTGCACATGTACCAGAATTTCAGAAAGATTTTAAGCAATATGTCCAAGGATTTTCTAGTCGATCCTGCAAGTAATCTTATATAAGAGACTAGTATTTATTTACTAAATTTCACAATAAATAAATTGGCACGCCCAATGGGACATTGTGCTAAAATTTTTTCTCTATTTTAGATAATATAGATTCCTTTTACAAATTGATATGTGTACATGAAATGTTATGGATATTTTCATGCATTTAAGAAGTGGAAAAGCTTTACTCATGTTGCGGTGAAAATCGGATAACAAGCTATTTATTAACTTGCATCATTTTCTTTTACAACCAACTTTGATTTATCCAAAGGAAAGGTTCAAGATCGTTAGAAAAACCTAAAGGGGAGAGATCTAAAGTTCGGGGGTTAGTTATACTAAGGGAAGGTATTAGCACCCTAAGTATCCGTAGTATTCTACGGGAACCTCTTGTTAATGTTTATGTTATTCTATGTTCGCTTGCTAAGGTAAATCTGTACTAAGACTAAGGACCTAAATATGTACACTAAGTTTGCTCGCCAAGACGTCGCATCTTGTGCCTACGTATCTGACTAAAGAATCAGAGCAACCGTAGTTCACCTGGTGCGGTGAAAAAGGGAAAGAGATTAATGGCTATCTCTTGAAAAGATTGTGAAAGTTTAAAAGTTGGTGAATGAGAGGATATTAATGGCTATCTCTTATGTAGGTTAAAGGAGGGTTTAAAGGTTATAAGGGATTAATGGCTATCTCTTAGGAAGACTAGTTTTAAAAGGGTAATGAATGGTTACCTATGACTATGGGTCAAAGAAGGGTAATGAGCTTTCTATGATCTTGAAACCAATAGAAAAACTTTTCCTTTGGAAGGAAGGGGGGAAATAACATCTTATAAATAAGAGTTATAGAAGAGTTGTAATATATAGGAGTTCAATAAAACAGTAAGCAAATAATCATGAAATGTACTAAAAAAAGAACATAGCAAACAGTGAGTGAGTGATCAGAAGTGAATATAAGTAAGGACATAGCAAGTGGTAAGCAAGTGATCATGAAGTGTAGCATAAATATGAACATAGCAAATAATGAGCATTTAACCATAAGTGTAAACACATCAGACAGTGAGTGCAAGTGGTCATGCAGTGAACATATATGAGAACACAGCGAGCAATGGGCAAGTGATCAATGAAGTGAACTAAGAAAGTGAACATAAATGGCAGAGAAGCATTTACACTTAGAAGCACAGCATTTGAAATCATGTGGTTCATTTAACATATAGCAGAACAAATAAATTACATGGCAAGGCTCATGATAAAGTCAGAAACAAAACTTCACAAACCAAATACATTCACGGCAGGATCAATTAACAAACAGTAGTTACACAAGCATGGTGAGCATAGCATGGAAAGCAAACAGAAACAAAAGAATCTACTCATGTGGTTTCAAACAGAAAGCAAACAACATTTCCATAGCAAGAGTTTCATGAATCACAGCATATTTAACAACGGTAACATTTTTAGAAACAGTGAGCACATGATCATGTCAAGCATAGCAGCAAATGTATTCTAACAGTTTGAGAAGCAAAGCCTTGGAAACATATAGTATAGCAAACAGAAGCCAGAAAGTGCAGACAAAAATTCTCGTGATGAAGTTCAGGAAGCAATGTTCAAACAACATTCACAAATTATATAGCACACTTAAGGAAATGCTTCTAACAATTCAAGAACACAATTGAAAGAAATAAGAAACAAGAAACATAATTTATATTGTTTTGAAATTATTAAAAAAAAAGCATATAGGAAAGAAATGGAAAATAAAGGTTGAAAATCAACAAAATAAAAAAAGAAATGTAAACCCCAGAAAAGGGGTGGCTTGCGCCACTACAAAGGTGTGGCAGGCGCCACTAGTGGGATCCATGCATGTGGCTTGCGCCACACCCACTAGTGGCAGGCACCATGAAGCTTTCTCATGGTGGCTTGCGCCACCTATACCATGGCTGGCGCCATGTGCTTTATTTTTCCTTCCTTTTTGTTATTTTATTATTATGTGGTAAGTGTTCTTATTATTTTATTATTTGTTTTGTGTCTTTGTGATGTGTGGCGGGAGCCAACATGTTAACATGGCGAACGCCACCCTAACTCCTTTATTTATTTTTTCAGTTTTCTTTCAAACGAATACAATCACGAACCAGTTGGCGATTAACAAAATGAAATGAAACTTAACATGTTAATGATTTCATTACAGAAACAATCAATAATCAGACAACAACAAACCTAACAAACATGATAACCATATGGAACAAAAAGATCATGGATTCAGACAATAACAAGATGATGAATATATTAACAGTATGGTGCAATCATGAAACAAAACACAAAGTGAGATAAAGTGATACCTAGTGGAGAAAGTCCACTGCTTCTTCACCGGTGAGAATTTCTAGAAGTGATGGGTGTGCTTTCCTTCCTCAACTGCTACAGCGTCAACACTCTCAACAAGAAACATGAGCTTAAGGTGTTGGAGGTTTGAAGTGTTTACAGAGGGTATAAAAAGGATAAGTTCTTGCAAGCTTTTGAGTGTTTCTTGCAAAACTTAGAAAAATGGAAAAAGTGGAGAGATTTTGAGAGAGTTTCTTGGTATTTCCTCGGAGTGTTTGTTGTGATGTTTCTGTGTGTTTACAGAGGGTATATAAATGGATTTCTTGCAAGCTTTTGAGTGTTTCTTGCAAGACTATGAAACAAAGAAGTAGAGAGAAATTCTTGGTAATTTCTGGTGTCCGGAACAAGGAGGAAATGAGCTCCTTTTATAGGCAAAGTTAGTTGATCCGGGTATTGGTGATACAGTGGATAATTGTTTTGTCCACGAGAGAAAAAAGTAGGGTTTGTGTATCACTCTCCTCAGTCGTTGATCTTGGTCAACCTTGGAGATCATTGTGCTTCCCTTGCTGAACCAATACAGTGGAGGTCATGGTGCAGGTCATCTCCTTTCATCTTTTAATATCCATTCCAAAAACCCTTTTTATTGTGCCATGAGAGAGAAAGTAAAATGAGATAATAGTAGAAACTGAGAATTACGGATTCTCTGGTCATGAACACAGGTCTGTTGTGCTGAGTCATCTTGCTTCATTAATCCATTATGGTGTCCAGAAAGCTTTTGGTTTCGTCAGGAAATGGTGAGCTCAAAGAGGTAGCATTTGGTGACCTTACGAAAATTGTTTTTCAAGCAAGGCATCTTCAGAGTGGTTCACATAATAATAAGTGGCACATGAGATGGATTAAGTGCCTAATGCCTTACTAATACAAACTTTTCGTGGATAACACTTTAAACTCCCAACTTTATGACTTTAATTCCAGTGACAATATTTTTTGGACCCCATGGAAATTAAAATAGGTCACATGTCTGTGAACCAAACGAAAAAATGTTACAAGAACATTCTAAGTTGCCAAATTTTAAACTCCTCCATGACACCAATTTGAGATGTTGCACTTTGATGAGTATTTGTCCAAATTAAAATTCTTGCACTCAAAAGAAGTTTTTTTCAAGACTCAAAGGTGGACTCCAAGTATGTCCACTAACACATGAAATGATGTCTTAAGGCTTAGGATCACACTTTGCTTGACATGTAAGGCAATGGTTGACTTGTATTGGTGAAACATTTGATTTCTTGTTGAAAAAGTCTTCTTGGATGCATGTAGATTCAAATGGTTGCATTTGGCCAAAAGATGTCTTAGGGAGTCCTTGCCATCTTTGTGCAAATCCTATCTTTCACTAATAAAAGAAATAACTTGCAACAAGAAATGGTTAGTTAACAATGCATACACGCTTGTAGGTGCAAGAAAATATGACATCTAAGGGGTAAAATTTGGGGTACAACAGTTGCCCCTATTTAAATAGCTTCACCGGATGGCACGAGGAATGGAAATCCTCAGGACGTCGCGGTGGAAGATATTTAAATATAGCAAACCAAAAATTTTGCCCTTAGATACAAAGACGTGCAATGCTGTTAATATGATGATATGATGCCAAGCAAGATGCAAAAATGCCGACAAAACCTGACACCAAAGAAGGGCAGCCAAACACAGGTGAGCATACTGGGGAAGGATAAGGTTAGCCTCCACAAGAAAGGCTCACTGGGGAAATGAAAGAAACACTCTTTACTGGGCATGGAACCAGAAAGAAAACATGATCTCCACTGGGGATCAGTTTGAAATAAAAGGATAGACATCAACAAAGGATTTTCTGGGATTTTCTCGTACTGAAGAGTTCAAACGGGATCTTCGAGAAAAGCCAAAAGAGAAAGACACATCCGGAGAAACATCAGATGGTAGAGAAACGGACATCCAATACTGGCTTTGAATGAAAGGTATAAATCACAATATCTAATAACGGCTTTAGATAAAGTGAACAAAGACTCGATCTGAAAAACATCAGAAGGAGAGACACATCCGGATAGGCATCGGATGGTAGAGAAACCAGACATTCAATAACGGCTTTGAATGAAAGGTACAAATCACAATATCTAATAACAGCTTTAGATAAAGTGAACAAAAACTCGATCTGAAAAACATTAGATGGAGAGACACATCCGAATAGGCATCGGATGGTAGAGAAATCGGACATCCAATAACGGCTTTGAATGAAAGGTACAAATCACAATATCTAATAACGGCTTTAGATAAAGTGAACAAAGACTCGATCTGAAAAACATCAGAAGGAGAGACACATCCGAATAGGCATCGGATGGTAGAAAAACCGGACATCCAATAACGGCTTTGAATGAAAGGTACAAATCACAATATCTAATAACGGCTTTAGATAAAGTGAACAAAGACTCGATCTGAAAAACATCAGATGGAGAGACACATCCGAATAGGCATCGGATGGTAGAGAAACCGGACATCCAATAACGGCTATGAATGAAAGGTACAAATCACAATATCTAATAACGGCTTTAGATAAAGTGAACAGAGACTCAATCTGAAAAACATCAGAAAGAGAGACACATCTGGAAAGGGCTCAGACGGTAGAAAAACCGGACATCCAATAACAGCTTTGAATGAAAGGTATAGATCACAATATCTAATAACGGCTTTAGATAAAGTAAACAGAGACTCAATCTGAAAAACATGAGAAAGAGAGACACATCTGGAAAGGCCTCAGACGGTAGAAAAACTGGACATCCAATAACGGTTTTGAATGAAAGGTATAAATCACAATATCTAATAACGGCTTTAGATAAAGTGAACAAGGACTCGATTTGAAAAAACATCAGAAAGAGAGACACATCTGGAAAGGCCTCAGATGGTAGAGAAACCAGACATCCAATAACGGCTTTGAATGAAAGGTATAAATCACAATATCTAATAACGGCTTTAGATAAAGTGAACAAGGACTCGATCTGAAAAAGCATCAGAAGGAGAGACACATCCGGATAGGCATCGGATTATAGTGAGAAAGACATCCAAGAATGAACACTGAATGCAAAGGAGAAAACCCATCCAGGAATGGCACTGAATGGACAAATAAGACTTCAGGAATGGCACTGAAAGAAAAGGACAGGTAACGTTTTGGTAAGGTAAGACGTGGACAACGACTCGACCTCGAGAGAAATGCAAATGAGGATGAAACACTCATGATATGCATATGTATATGAATTATGCAGATGATATATGATCAAATGCAAATGCGGATGCTGACGACACCACTCGACTCTCTGGGAAGACAGGACTAGAAGACTGATTCCTCTACACGGAGATCATTGCCACACTGCTAAACTGTATCAATTGATGGTCCTTGTAGAAATGATGAAGAGCTGTTTGGGGGTTCTTCAAGTAATTTGCCCCAGATTAGTTGACTGTTGTAGATGAACTGATCATTGCTTCAGTTTGTCTGGAAATGGTGAGCTCAAAGAGGTAGCATTTGGTGACCTTACGAAAATTGTTTTTCAAGCAAGGCATCTTCAGAGTGGTTCACATAATAATAAGTGGCACATGAGATGGATTAAGTGCCTAATGCCTTACTAATACAAACTTTTCGTGGATAACACTTTAAACTCCCAACTTTATGACTTTAATTCCAGTGACAATATTTTTTGGACCCCATGGAAATTAAAATAGGTCACATGTCTGTGAACCAAACGAAAAAATGTTACAAGAACATTCTAAGTTGCCAAATTTTAAACTCCTCCATGACACCAATTTGAGATGTTGCACTTTGATGAGTATTTGTCCAAATTAAAATTCTTGCACTCAAAAGAAGTTTTTTTCAAGACTCAAAGGTGGACTCCAAGTATGTCCACTAACACATGAAATGATGTCTTAAGGCTTAGGATCACACTTTGCTTGACATGTAAGGCAATGGTTGACTTGTATTGGTGAAACATTTGATTTCTTGTTGAAAAAGTCTTCTTGGATGCATGTAGATTCAAATGGTTGCATTTGGCCAAAAGATGTCTTAGGGAGTCCTTGCCATCTTTGTGCAAATCCTATCTTTCACTAATAAAAGAAACAACTTGCAACAAGAAATGGTTAGTTAACAATGCATACACGCTTGTAGGTGCAAGAAAATATGACATCTAAGGGGTAAAATTTGGGGTACAACAACTCAAAATGACGTGTCATTCTATGGATAACCCTAATTTACAGAACAAACCTCAAAATGTAGTAGAACAACTAGTCAGATCGACGGTTTATAGGGAAGTTATTTTGATACATGTTAGAACAACCGCTCATATGGTATCATCAACGCCAGTTGCACCAATGTCGTCACAAGAGGTGATACCCCCACCACATCCAGGAAGTAACCATTTTAACCCTGTAGTTGCAAGACCTATATTTAGGGATGTTAGGGCACCATTCTAACTTGGTTTTCCAATGCTAATGAGTAGTATGGAATACCCTTATAGCACACCGGCGTCGATGATGGTTGGCCTTCAGTTTAATATGTCGACATATAGTGACAATACAATGGCCACTGTGCCATCTTTCAATCCCAATAACGCCTCTATGTCGACCATAAATAATATAGTTCAACCAGAAGGGACATGTTATATCCCTTAAATGACGCCATCATTAAATACGACGTCTATGATGGCTATGAGGCAGTAGATGGATGAAAGCAATCTTGAAATGGTTAATATTTTGATCTAACAAATGGGTATAATATTCAATCCTCTGATTATAAATACTAGCCAAACATTTGAATTATTGGCCAATCAGATGGGCCGAATAACTGATTTTTTTGGAGCCCCTCGGGTTCGGGCTCGACCTACCCCTCAAATATCAAATTTTAGGCAAGTCGAAACGCCTGACAATGGGGTAGCCCATGTAAACCTAGGCAAACATCCAGGATTTTGACCACCAGAACATACCCCAAATAGGGAGGACGAAGAATGCATAGGCTAGCATAATCTTAGGCATGTAGTATTACAGAGAAATCAGGATGCTAACCAAGTTCTCTGAAATGTCCAACAAAATAACTTTGGGGGGAAAACAATATAGCTAATATGGTCGAACAAATTTTGGCCCAAAACGGCCATCATGTGGGTCTTCATAGACCTAATTTCATATCCCCTTTATCAGAATACGTTCAACAAACAGAACTTCCTAGGGGCTGGAAAGTTCCCAAGTTCACCAAGTTTGCTGGTGACACTGGTGAGTCTACAGTCTAACATGTCACTAGGTATCAGACTGAGGCTGGCGACATAACAAATAATGAGAATTTGAAAATGAAGTGTTTTCCCAATTCTCTAACCAAAAATGCTTTCACATGGTTTAACACACTCCCTCCACACATGGTTTCCATGAACAATTCTACATGGGCCAATCGAAAATAAGCCTCAAGAAACTGGCTAGTGTGAGAAGTAAAGTTCCTGAGTCAATTGATGATTATTTGAGCAGGTTCAGACTTCTTAATGCGAGGTTCTTTACACGAGTCCCTGAATATGAGTTGGTCGAAATGGCTGCAAGAGGCGTAGATTATTCCATTAGGAAGAAAATAGACAATCAATACCTTATGAGCATGGCACAATTAGCAGATAAGGTTGGCCAAGTCGAACGCTTGAAAGTTGAGAAAGCCATAACAAATAAGTACCACATAAAAGAAAATGTCGCATATGTAGAGACATATGAGTATCTCTCAAATTTAGGCGACGAGTATGTCGAAGAGAGCGAGGTTAATGTTGCAGAACTTAAGCCAGGGCCTTCGTACATGTGTAGATTGCTGAAATTATTGAACGGGAAGAATCTTATCGAACCCAACAAAAATGATAAATTTGTCACAAAACATACACTTTTGATATAATTAAATGTGATAAAATATTTGATTTATTGGCTATTGATGGGTAGATTATAGTACCTTCAGGCCTGACAAATCCTCTATTAGAACAAATAAAAAAGAGAGGTTTTTGTAAGTACCACAATTTTTTGGGTCATAAAACTTCTCAATGTGTGCTATTAAGGGATTTGGTGTAGAAAGCGCTGAAAGAATGAAGGTTGTAGTTTAGAAAAAAGCCAAAAGCTTCCATGAAAGTGGATGCTAACCCACTCCAGGTTAAAGAAGCACATTATAAAGAGCTTGCAGAAATCCTCATGGTTGAAGCTACTGATAGCTTTGATGGAAGTTGAACCTGTTAAACAAAATTCCGTAGATGCTGATGAAAAATTGAAAATAGTGTACCCTCAAGCTAAAGAGGCACTCATTGATTTCTTGGAGAGATGCAAACTAAGCGACCCCAAAACTATGTTATGCTGAAAAGGAGTTTACGACCGGTTCCCATATAGACAATATGGCTCACCCTTTCTTTGAACCTTATCAATGATCGACCATAAAGATATGAACTGAGTGCCATTTGATGAGTAACTGAGAACAAGGGAGAGGGATATGGAAAGGATGAAATAATGAAAAACGAAGTCATTGCTAGTAGTAATGACTTGTCACGATCCATTGGTTCATATAAAATCCATGTCCTAGGTGTATCAAAAAACATTCTTTTTGCTAAGCGTATATAATAAAATAGAGTGGTGTAGCACAGTTTTAACGAGGAAGTAGTGAAAAAGGTTGAAGAAACTATAGGTCATGATCCAAGGAAGGACAAAAAAGAAGGTTCGACTGCGATGTTAATCTTCGACAAACAAGGAGTCCCACGCAGGAACAATGAGTACCAGAGGCAATTTCGATTGCCTCACTAGAAGACTTACCGTCCTCCTGCCAATATACCCCAAGGGAAGTGGGTGAAACCTGTGAACTAGAAAACTAGAAAACTTCCAAGATGGAAAGTAGTTGATCCAAATATATGGGTTCCTAACTAGAAAACTTCCAACACATTGAAGGGATACCCACACGTCTCTCAAAATTATAAGGATAAAAACCCTATTGCACGAACCGAATAGAGGCGTCATCAGAGGAAAAAGAAGGCTGGACTTGAAGCTTCTAGGCCAAATACTCTGAATCAACCTTTCACAAGGAAGATGAGTGAAGAAGACAAAAAGATAGTTGTTCACAAATTTTCCCTAAGAATTGCACCTCTAGAAAAAGATGGTGCTAAGTTAGGGGTATAATTTTCTGAGTTTGTTCTTCAACCAGACGAAGAAATGGTAGATGACAACTTCGACTCAGGATCTGAGGACGATCTCTTAATAAATTACAACATAGTCTCAGTGCTACCAACAGAGCATGATCATGTTTCGGAAGTATCATAAACATAATAGGGTTATGTGCAAGATGATGCAGTGAACCGAAAGTCGTTGTGTTAACTATGTCATGAATAATTGAGTCTTGGAAGAACAAAAGGCCATATTTGAAAATCTAGATACTGGAATGATGTACCACCTAAAACCCTTGTTCATATGGGAAAAGTGTCATACCCCAAATTTGTCATACCCTTTTCAAATTTTCTTGCATTCGACTTTATTTTAATTTTGCACCGCCTGCATAGCATATCACGTCCTTCATCACGAATAACGCCTGAAATGATTAGCCAGAATGAATTCTTGGATATACAGGCAGGCTGGTTAAATTGTTTCTAAAAAAATTAATGGTTGAAAAGTTTCAAAATCAAGCTTGCAGACGTTAGTATTCCTGATCTACTGTTCGTAAAGTTTAACCGGACGCGCTCGTCTTATTTTTCGATAACTTTTTAGCCACATTTTGATCAGTCTGAGCCTTTTTACCGATCCATATTTATTTCAAAATCTGACCAAACGTTGTATTTTTCCGAGTCGTTTATTTTGTGCTGATCATTTTAGTATAGTCAATTTAATTTTTCGGGTACTTTTGCGCCCGACTTTTATTTATAATTGTAGCATCCCAAAATTTGCCCTCTTATTTATTCCCAATAAGTGGCTTATGTTTCACATCTCATACGCATTTAAGGTCATAAGCATCGCACATGCATCATTTTCCCAAGGCATGGGATCAGCGGTTTCCATGGTATGAATTGTTCAAAGCAAAGAGAATGAGGCTCCTCAAGGCCAAGACATCTCATTTGATTCACAGTTTCATTCAGAAGGATTTCAATTGGTCCGATGGTTGAAAATCAGACAAATAAAAAAAAAGCCAACTGATCGAGGAAAAAGTCAACTCTCAATTTTTAGGTCAAACTCATGTTCATCATGTCAAATATGGTCCTTAAGTGGAATTTGGTCAAGAATTATCAAAGGAATAAAGAAAAATCAAGAATTATGGAAAATTGTCATTTTAGGAAAACAAGGGTTTTAGAACTTTCCATTTTGGAAAAGTTTTGCATGCCATGCAACCAACTTTATGGCCATTTTTCTCTATGATCCAAGCCTTATTTGGAAAAAATTTCGGAGATAAAAGTTGTAGCATGAATTCCAAGCTTTCCATCCATATAAAGAATGTTCCATTTGGATTTCTAGATCAAGAGTTATGATCAATCAAAGTTAAGATTATTAAGTTGTTCAACGAAAAAATGCAGAATTTTTCTAAGTTCCAAAAATTCAGTTTTGTGATCATGTTTTCAACAATATTTTCCATGGTGTTCCAGACCTCAGTTCCATTTCTTTTTGACATCAACTTTGTTCTATCAAATACCATTTTTCCAATGACATCAAAATCATGCAAATTGATTCATTATCCTTCAAGAAATTCATCCATAAAGTCACCTTCATGAACATCTTTTCATGCCATAAACCACAAAAAAAAAAATTTGGTGAGCTAGTTATGTTGGCTTTACTAACAATCATTTTACATAATTATTATCATCATAAACCCTCATTTTTCCAACTTTCACTAAACCACCTCTAACCAACTTTTAACCATGCTTAAGCTCTTAACCATACTCTAACCCACCATATAAATTCTCATTCATCTTCTAACAGAAGTTAGTTACACCATTAGAGAGCAAATAGATCAAAAAACGAATTTCACACCCACAACTTCAATCTCCAAGATCTCTCTCATCTTGAGATTATTTTCTGAGATTCTTTCATCATCTCATGGAGTAGAAGCTACTGTTTGCATTGATTCTCAACTGTAACCATTGAATCATCACCTACTATTTCATTTTCTTCCATTATCAATTTGTAATTTTTTCAAGATTTGAAGAGGTTAAGCATTTATTTTGCTTAAGGGAGATTCCAAGACCTTGCATCGAAGTTTTCCGGATTTCTTAATTGCGAAGTATTACAAGAAGCGGTGGACTTTCTCCACTAGGTAAGAATCTCTAAAAATTTCATGGCTCTCATTCTTAGATTTACATGATTTAGGGTGTTAAAATATTGCTCATACATTGCATCTGGAATTCCTGAAATGATGGCACACCATAAATCTTAGAATTTAATTTTATGTGTTGTTCTTGATTTTATAGTTTTCAATTTGAATCCGTGACTTTCATGATAATTTTTACCATGTTAGAGCTGTTATTTTGGGAAAATAATGGTGTATTCTTATTCTATGTTCTGTGGGCTTCAATTTGGTATATTATTTTGCATTATTTGATGAAATATTGATTGAGTTATGAATTGTCAAAGTTTGTTGTATTTTACCTTGATTCTTAAGCATGAAATGGTGCATGGAGGGAGTGCAGATTTTTATGCATGCATTTTGGTAGGGACGACACGTGTCATCACGTCACGGGTCCCAGCTTTTTTTGCTTTTTATTCACTTAAGTGAATTTGGACTGGTTGATGAAGGTCCTAGTACAGCGTTACGGTTTTCACAGGATACATAAGGCCTGGCAATAATAACGTAGCATAATAATGCTGAAAGAATATAATAATGCAATTCATGCAGCAAACTATTTGTGGGTGTGATCAGGTACTGTAGCGTGGAGGGGTTTACAGCCACACGATCCCAATCGTACGCATGTGTATCATGATGTAGTAGTATGCAGTGATTGGCTCCTATCCGTCAGATAGATCCAACGTGTGAAGACGGGACAGCACATTAATGAGGCATGTGCTCCTCATGTGCCTCCTCTCTCCACCATTTCTCTTTTTTTTTCTTTCAGCAAAGAGATTTTTTTCTATGCGATTGGGCCAGTGAAATAGTTCTATTCGCACATCCTTTTCACGGCCCATCAAGTTTTGAATTAAGACATTGCTAATTCCACACCCCCTTGGCTTTCTTGTGTTTTTTAATTCTTTTTTTTTTACACGTTAGAAAAAGAATTATTAAAAATACTAAAAGTTTCTAAAGAATTATCAAAAAATTCAAGTATGTTTCTGGATGTTTTAATTAATTTTTTATGAATTTTAATTTCATTTTTGGTCTGTTTGGATTTTTTCTAGGATTTTTGAAAGAGATGTGTGCACATGGATGTACCTTGTGATTCAAGGTTTGAAAAGTGACTTTCTATTAATATTTGTGATCCAACTTTTTGTGTGTATTTTTACCCTTCATTTTAGGATCTTTACATGTTAATTTCATGCCTTGATCATAATTTTTAGGTCACTTGTTAAGGACTTTTTATGACTTGTGTTTGTATGATCATTAAATGGAAAATGCCTAATGTTTGCAATTAATTGAGCACTTTTGGTGCATGATTTGGACCCAATATTTTTCATGTGATCACTTACTGGACTTAACCTGAATTGGTTGATTGTTCATAATTTTCAAAGGTCATTTGCTATTTTTCACCAATTTCCCAATGTGAATGTGTCATATGTAAACATGCTAGAGCTAGGTCAAGTTTAATGCCAATGTGTGAGTTCCTAAAACCAATTTTAAGAGCATGTTTGATCCTATATACAATGACATTTTAGGTGCCTTTTTGATCCTTATATGTTACTTTATGATCATGACCTACATGATTCTTTTTGAACCCTAAGTTGTTTATTCGATTATGCTTGATGCTTGCTTAGGTGTTTTAGTTTAATGATGTATTTGTGCTATCCTCTTTAGGATATTTTTTGTAAATAATTTAACATATGGATTAACATGAATCATAGCCTGCCCTCATGAGTTTATGGGTCACTTCATATGCTTCTAATTGGTATTATGCTTCACAAGTTTGAACATGAATGGAAAGTTAACTTTGTTGTTTTCACTTGGACTTAGAATGTGCCATGTTTATACAAAGTTTTTGACATTCAAAGGTATCATTCCACATATCATTTTCTACTGCCCCTTGTATGGTATGTACCTCTAGGGTTCCTTTTTCATTGCTTATTGTTTCATTTTGCTCTTAAGGTATAATTAGAGCACTTCCTTGTGCATTAGGACATAGTTTGGTACTTTGTTTTCAACTACTTGATAGTTGAGCTTGGCATGGAGATGGTAAGTTACTTGTGATGATTTGAATGCTTATTTACACTTACATGATTCTTTCTCCTCTCATTTATTATTCACTTCTCTCTTTTGTGATTGTTTAGAATAATGTTTACTTGTGTTGATTCACATGATCCCTTAGGATTCCTAGCTCCACTTAATTTCCGATTAAGTGGGAGGTAGGAGAGACATTAGGATAGCAATCCATGCATTCCAACATAGGTAGCAATCCCCTTCTAAACTCAACTATAGGGCCACCATTGCATGATAACATTAGAATCTAGTTCCCCTTAGCATTTTCTTTCAACTTTGAGTCTTTCTCTCCTCATCTTAAACAAAATAAAAAACATGTAATAAATACAATGAGTATTGTACACCATGAGCCTTAAGTACATGGGAAATGAAGGGTGGAGGGTCTCCCTTCACCTTTCTAGAGTGTTTAGCATACGTCCTGTTGGGGGCGACCATGCGACGCATTCGCTCCTATGTAATAGACTTTAGTGCAATACGAGTTTTAAACTAACTTCAAAACACTTTCTTCTAAAAAACAAAAACAAACAATTGTCTTCTCTTCTCATCTCCCTCACTCCATTCATAACGGATACATCATTTCCGTTCTACCGCAAACAGGTAAACGCGTAAGACTCCATACAACGAGTGGCAACACCTAAACTGCAAGAACGCGAACGTTGGCATCTTCCACTAAAAAACACAAAACAACCGACCCTGTTAGGTTGAACTACGATTGCTCTGACTTCCTCCTTCGCATCAGATTGAGGATACGTAGGCACGAGACGCGGTGACTTGGCGAGCAAACTTCCCCCACAAATTTGTAGTTCGTCGAACTACGTCGACTCCGATTCTTCGTTCGTCCACGAAGATACGTAGGCATAGGATCGCGACGATCCTTGCGAGTCCTCTTTTGGTTTTCCCATTCCCTTTTCCCCGTTTATTTTCCAGTCAGCAGTTGAGCTTCAGATAACCTACACCCTTTGATCAAAACAACATGCGTGGATCCCATCGAGTACGATGGACGCGAGGGGGTGCTAATACATTCCTCTCGCGTAACCGACTCTCGAACCCAGGCGATGGTTGCGATGACCATTCCTTTCCCTTTGTTGAGATTTTCTTCGACCGTTTCCTTTCCCTGCGACGGGATAAATAACGTTCGGTGGCGACTCTTCTGTCTTTTCCGCAGGTTGATTTTCGCAGATGCGTCAATAATAATTCGTTTTATTTTTATTTTTCAGTCAAAATAACAAGTGTAATTAATGAGGATTAATTGGATATTTTGTTTGAATTGAATTTTTATTTTAAATATTAAGTTTGTTTCTAAAAAATTCAAAGAAACAAAAAGAAAATGAATGGTAGAAAATATTGTCGTTGGATCCTTTTCTATACAATCATTTACCAGCTAGCATCAAAAAAAAATTCTTCTAACGGTAACAGCCAGCTCACGGATAAAAATAAAAAGAAAAGATTCCTTATCCTAACAGCAAGGACACGCGATCAACAACTGAAAGTGGGATGATTTTCATTCCCAAATGCATGGGATCACCACTAATACACTCCCTTGCTGCAGCGCTTTCTTTACACAGAATAAAATAAATTTGGACCCACATGATAATTCATGACTCCCATAAAAATAAAACTACCATTTTGTTCTTTATATATATATATATATATATATATATATATATATATATATCTTTTCATTAGTGGATAAAAGAAAAAAATGGATTTCACGAGGAGGGGGGAGGGGGGGGGGGGGGGGGGGGAGCTAGCCAAACACGATATAATACACCTTCCTCACACTATCAGTAAAAAAAATCATTTTTCATGTTCATCTTAATTCCACAACCTCTTCCTCTGCCGTGAGCTTCACTTCACCACCCTCTTCTCCACCATGTCTCCTCACCACCTACACTCTTCTCTCCCTTCGCGACCCTTTAACACAAATCACCCACACATTAGATCCAAACCACCATTTTTTCACGTGAAAACTCACCTTCACCCATGTTAACTCCTCACCTGTTGGGAGAGATTTTCACTAGGGATCATTGAACATTAAAGGAGGATACCATCCTATTTTCTTCCAAAAGGTTGATTTATTATCTGATATCTTTTCCATTGCCTTCAATCAACAATGGATTAGTTGTCCTCCATGTTTGCTCTGAAATTCTGGTATCAGATGTGTGATGTTAAGGTGTGATGTCACAAAAACACACTCTGCTATGTACAAGGCAATAATAAGCAGTAAAGGACACAATGAATTGTTCACCCAATTCGGTCTAACTACCTACATCTGGGGGCTACCAAGCTGTAATACCCCAAAATTTGCTCTCCCCTTTTATCATCATAGCATGGCATTATCAGTTATCATATCATATTCACCTCATTAGCATTGCATTGCATTTAACATAGAAAAATGAAGCATAGCATCCCTCTTACCATCAGGGCATGTGATCAGGTGGAAGGTGGACAATCAATGGATCCTTCAAAGCACAAAAAAAGGTCAATCAAGTTTCTTCAAGGCAAGCCAAGAGGTCTTTCATGTCTCGTACTACCTCAATTGATCATCCACTACCTCAAGAAGGTGAGATTCAATAGGAGATTGAAGCACTACATCTTTCATTATGCAAGAGGTTCAAAAACTGAAGGAAAACCCTCAAAAGAGATAGCTCATTGATCCAAAATCATCCTCAAGTGGCATATCTAATCATCCTTTAAGAGGATACACAACATACTCTGAGGAATTTGAAATTGAAGACTGCACATTCTTCTCCTAGGAGGAGGGGACCAAAACTAGGGTTTCCAATTAAATCAGGAATTTTTTGTTTTTTTTGGACAAACCTTGATGTCATGAGGTTCTACATGTCTTTAAGTGTATGTATGTGGAAAATTGCTTCTCAATTGGTTTTAGAAGTGGTTCAATTGGAAGAAAGATAAAAAATCAGGGAAATTGGGGCCAAGTCAAATAATCAGAGGAAAAAGTCAACTCTTGACTTTTTGAGGCCAAATTCATGAAATTCATGTTATAGGTGACCAATGTGCAAAATTTGATCAAGAAACTCCAAAGGAATCATGGAAAAATCAAGATGTGGAAAGTTGCCATTTTTGGAAGAAGTAGGGTTTCCAAAAATAGTAATATTAGGCCATTTTGCATCAGAGTTTGAACCAAGTCCATTTAAAATCAAGACCTCAAATGAAAATTCCACTCGGCCACAACAATAGATCTTGTTTCAAGCTTCAAATACATGTGTAGAACATCTCCATTGGATAAAAATTGAGTGAGATATGATGGATCAAAGTTTGAGCAAAGTAGGTCCAAAACCAGGTCATGACCAAGTCTTGCTAGGCCCCTGCGCAGTCATTTTTACAAGCATGTGGTGTGCCAAATGTTTGAGTCAATTTCTCAAGGTTAAAGGCCTCAAATGAAAAATCTTTCAACACGAAAGTTGTTCCTCTATGTGAGATCTTCAAAGTTGATGTTCATGGTTTTTTCATTTGACCAATGGCTGAGAAGTTGTGGTGGCTCAAAATAAGGTCAAGATAACTGAATGTTTGGTTAGGTCACAACCAGGTCTTGCCACACACGCGTGCATTATGAGTCAGTTTTGAGTTTACATGTTTGAAGCGCATTTCCAAGGTGTTGCAAGTCTCATTTTCATTTCCTTTCAACATCAAAGTTGTTGTATCATGTACACACTTTGTAATGATACCAAGATCATTCATGTCCATGGCTTGAAGAGAGAGATATCCATGCGTAAACATCACCATTTCCAACTGATGAATCACATCAGAATTTGCAGTTTAGTTCAGACATCCATCAAACAACTCTTGCACTTTATTTCCACCTTAAGCCAAGCATTTATCACCTACACCATGCACATTAGCACGTGCCTTGCATGAAAGTGGAAAGAACAAACTTGCTGAGCAAGTTTCTGATACAACCAGCCGTGCCATTGTAAGCTCATTTTTAGCTCCACCATAACCCACCATGAACTATCATCACCATATCATTGCTCTCCCTAACTAACTTGACTCAGTTAGTTAGGGATGACTCAGTTAACTCAACTGTGACTCATTTAACTCCACTCATTAAACCACAGTTAACTCATAGTGTATAACAAGATTTCACTTCACAATTCAGTTTCGAACTTCATTTTCTCACATTCAACTCAGAAACTCTCTCCATTTTCTCTCAATTTCTCCACATTGCAACTGATTTTCGAGCTCCATTTCATTCATCTTCCTCATCTTCATCTCAGAATCTCTCTGATTCTCTCTCCATTTTCATCACATTGCAACTGTTTTGAAGCTTGGATTTCAGCTCTTCTCCACTGAAGCATCATCCATTTTTGCATCTAAGCATTTATTTGGCCAAAATAAGCTCAAAGAGGAAGCAACATCTCTGGTTTTCTGAAGAACACATCAAGATCATAAATCTTCAGGTACGAATTTCTTCCATTATAGACATAATGTGAAGATGTTATCAGGTTCTTGATGCTTCCTATAAGCTCAAGAACTTGTCTGGCTAGTTGATAGGCCTTTAGAGGCATAGTTGAAATGTTAGGGAAAATCTTCCTCTGTTCGATTCTCTCATCTCATGAATGTTTTGTGCATTGTGTCTTTGGATTCGTGTTCTACATAAGTTCAGCATCATTTTGGTGTAATATTTGTGCATTTCTGTGAGATCCAAAGTTTGCAGGTGGTGGTTCGCGCCGAAGAAGGTGACCGGAGGTCCCTCTCCGGCCGGTTGGTTTCAATTGTTAGGGTTTACCAGGTTTCAATCTTGTCCATCCAAGTTTCATGATCGTGCGGTCCAAGAGCTGACAGCACATTAAAATTCACGTGCAAATCATGTGCACAATTTCTGAATTGGACATGAGCCTTTATGCTATCTGCACCTCCTCATTTTAAGGCCCAATCATATTGAACTGATGTTTTGCTAAGTTCACACCCCCATTCATATTGCATTTTTATTTTATTTTCATTTTTTCTACACGTTTCATAATTGAATTTTAAAAATACCAAACTTCATCATAAAATTCCACAAAAATTCATGAGCATTCTTAAAACATTTAGGAAATTTTTCATGATTTTATTTCTTGATTTTATGACCTTTTTGCCCTTGTGCTATAATTTTCTTTGAATTGCATTTGTGTGCACACTTAATATGATACATAAGTTTGTGCATTTTTGTTCTTGATCATTAAAAATAATTTTGATGCTCTTCTTTTTGTAGTGAGTCACTAACATCTTGAATTATGTTAAGTGATTTTTATTTGATTTTTTAGGTCCTGTTATGGCATGTTTTGATGTTCATCTTTGCATTACTTTGCATGTGCATCCAATTTGATTTAAGTGCATTGCATAAAGCCTTTTTGCCTTGAATTTTTTACATGATACTTTGATATGTGATTCATCTCTGATTTGTGAATCTCAATACCATGTTTTCATAATTTTCATGAACTCATTTGATTTTTGTTTAAAACATTCCATTTGAAGCATTACAACATGTCATATCCTTGTAATCTTTGTGCATGTTTACATGATTTCTTTTGTACATACTTGCATGATCATTTGCCTACTTTGTGAACCATTCATTTGACATTATAGGTCATTGGTACATATTATGTGTCATCTTTGCATGTTCGCTTTCATTTGAACTTTGTGTGTCCTTAATATGAAGTACTTGTGTTTTCTTTTGAATTTCCATTTCATTTCTTCTTCTATTGCTTCTTGAATGGCTTGATAGGTGTTTCATGAATGCTTGTGATGTGTTTATATATCATTCTTCATTTCATTTCAATTCTGATCCTTGGATTACATGTTCCATTTAGGCATGTTTCTTCCATTTCTTTTCATCTTTCATCTCTTTTTTTTTATGGTAACATGTTTTAATGCCATGGATGATGTTTATTGCTTATCCACTTGGACTTGCATGATGATGATCATTGGTTTTCCATATGATTTACATTTTGGTTGTGGTTATAGGATTTGATTTCTCATCTAATTCTTTTGAGTTTTATGGTGCATTAAATGTTCTTTTGCTTCCTATACTTGTATACATGTTTACTAACCATGTAGGGACTTTGGTAAGTTGCAATTGAGTGTGGATAAGGAATCCACATTCAAACTTCGATTCTCTCATCTCTTTTACAATTCCATGTGGTATTTTGTTAAGCACCTATGTACTCTTTCTTAATAACTCATCACTTACTCTTTTGAATTACAATTCATCTTCTACTTTAGAAGTGAATTGTTTAATTCATTCTTTCTTTAGACTTTAGGTTTTGAAACCTTACAAACCTTTAGGATCACTCCCTTAACTAATCAATTAGGATTGAGTCTTAGTTCATATAGATTTTTACCTTTTCTCCTCTCTTGAGTCTCTCTTCTCATCTCAAAAGAAAAATGCAAAACATCTAATAAAGGTAGGCATTTATTGCATTTAGGCCTTTCATATAAAGAAAAGATTATAAGGGGTCTTCTCTTATAATCTTAGAATGTATAGTATATAGCCCATCTTGGGTCAATGTGTTAAACATTTGATCTTGTATGAGGGACTTAAATGCAATACTTGTTGAAGGTGCAAATAATAAAAAAAACACTTCTTCATTTCTTAATCAACAAAAAAACACTTAATAAACACAAGTATGCTAGTGTGGTTGAACCTTGACAATTGGAACTAAGTGTGGGGGTCTTCTTTACTCTTAGTGTGCTCTCTTGCTCATTCCATCTTGGAATGTGAGAATGCACACATTCCAATGACTAAGATTCAGATACACTGTCATATGCAAAAAAATAAAAAAAAACTTCTAAAAGACAAAACAAACAATAACGTCTTTCCTTCGGGAATTCTTTTCTCACCTCATTCACTCTCAACGTACGAGCGTCCTCCTACTCGTTCTCTTGCAAGATGGTAACGCACTCGGACCAGCGAGCCTGCAACACCTGAGCTAGAACGTTAGCTGTTCCCTAAAACACACAAACAATCCATCCCTAGTGAGGGGAACTACGTCGCTCTGATTCTCATGCTCCCGATGAGATACGTAGGCAGTGGGGTAGGGCCCATGCGAGCACTTCTTTTATTTTCCCTACATTTGTTTCTCGTTCCTTTTCCATTCTTTCTCCTTTCTTTCTTTCAGTTCCTTTTCCAGTATCCTTTTCTATCACCCTTTGATTGAACAAGCAAGCGTGGATCCCATCGGGTACGATGGACACGAGGGGGTGCTAATACCTTCCTCTCGCGTAACCGACTCCCTTACCCAATCTCTTGGTCGCAAGACCATGCTTTTCCTTCTCTCAGGTTTATGCGGTGTTTCCTTTCCCTCTCTTGGGATAAATACACATTGTTGGCGACTCTGTTTCGGTGCCACTTTCGCGTTTGTACTAGGATGAAAATCCAGGGAGCGACAGCTGGCGACTCTGCTGGGGACAGGTTGACCTATTGCTGGTCCATCCTAAGCGAGTCAATCCTAGCGCTTGTTTGATTTTCTTTCATTGGGTGTTTACTGTTGTGCTTTATGTTGCTGTTTATTTACTTTACTGTATTTGCTGCACTTTAGCATTACATATCATATATTATATTGTGTTGCACTGTTTTGTCTGTTTGGCAGGATGAAATTTCTGAGAGATAAGCCCATTACACAGGCTTGAGTATACACTTAGAATTAGAGTGGAGAGTAGTGGGACCTACGTGCCGTTTGGAGTGCGTTGGGTGTTCACGAAATTCACAGCTAGACGAGGCTATCTTGGGACACGTCATGGTATGCGCATCTTGCGTATTCCAGAATGTCGATCTAGAGAGCTGTCGACTCTAGTGACCGATCATGAGGACCTTAGTGGAACCATCCCTCTTTAGTGGTGATAGTGGCAGACCACATTCTGTGGCAAACCCATTCGCACCCGAGGGCCCACTTTGGAACTTGCATAGGATGACCTTTATTTTCTAAGGGGAGTCAGTGGACGACCTCTTTGATTGGCATATCATTGTATCCTACGGGCTGAATGTGTTATTGCTTCTCAAACCTCCGAAGCTGACAAGCCTTATTTTCTAAGAACCACATGTGAGTATGGGCGGGATGTTTACAGGTTTGCAGGAAACCCAGCCTCCTACCTACCTTACTTGTGATTCTATGATGATTTCAGACATTGTATCCTATGACAGTGATTTGAGTGTTCATCTCAGATATTACCGGATTCAGTACGGAGATACAGTGCACACATTTCAATACAAACACAGACACTTGATTACCTGATCACATGCCCTTTTGCATTGCATTATCATATCATAATGGTTATGTTTGTCATTTTCAGGTGCATAATACATTTCTGATTCCAATCCATGGGTTCAACAGAGATCGTTGCTGAGAGAAAGAACAATGTGTCTTACAAGTTTCCAGACCCTGTCTTGGATTCATTGCTCAAAGTTATAGATATGGCTGGTCCGGGTATTCTTGATAGGTTTCAGAAGAGCTACGGGAATTTGGTTGGGATGGTCCGTACAATCACAAAGTATGAACATGATGCCTTGCACACTCTGCTGCAGTTCTACGAGCCTTCGTTGAGATGTTTTCTCTTTCCAGATTACATTTTGATGCCAACACTGGAAGAATTCTCATTTATTTTGGGAATTCTGATCACGCCGGCAATACCATTCTTCTCTGGTAGTTCCCCTAGCGTAAAAGAAATTGCTGCTGCGTTACAGATGGATCAAGCAGTGATAAAGAGTGGTGTGAGCAGTAAAAATGGAGTTAACGGATTTCATTTAGAATTTCTGTCTGGACAAGCTCAAGAGGCTGCAAATGCTAAAAATTGGGCGGTTTACAATTCCATTCTGGCTCTCTGCATATATGGCATAGTTCTCTTTCCCAATCAGCAAGACTTTGTGGATATGCAAGCAACGAGAGTTTTCGTCCTTAAAAATCCAGTCCCTACTTTGTTAGGAGATTTTTATCAGTCTGTGCATCACAAGAACGAGAAAAGAAGGGGAGGATCTGTTAGTTGTTGTACTCCACTGCTGAGTCATTGGTTTTTCAAACATTTGCCTCAGACAGGTGCCTTTGTGGAAACCAAAGATGTGGCGAAATGGTCTAAACGATTGATGGGTTTAACTGCGAATAACATTGTATGGTTTGACCACCGGTTGTTGAGAATAGAGCTTGTCACAAGATGCGGAAAATTTCCAAATGTACCTTTGATTGGCAGAAAATGAGGGATCAATTATAATCCAGTTTTGGCCATCCGACAGTTTGGGTATGCTTCCAGGGATCCTCCTACAGAGCAAGATGTGGAAGAATCTTTATTCTTTACAGGAACTAAAGATGCGAAGGTGGTAGAAGTAGTAAATGCTTGGAAAGATAAGCATAAAATTGGAAAAGCAGTTTTTGGGAAAGGAGATTGTAGGTCTTATCCTGAATATGACAGATGGATTGAGTCGAAAGTAAAGGAATTGCTTTTACCCTTTTCAAGGGGACCTCTTTTATGTTCAGTACAGCCAGAACAACCCACCATGGTGGCTATTGAAGAATGTGAGAAGTGGAAGAAAATGGTCAGAGAGCTGCAGATAGAGAATTCTGGAATGAGCAGATGTCTTCAGAAAGCTCTAGCCGACAACAAAGAGTTGGAAAAGAGAGCATTGAAAGCGGAAAAAACCTTGGCTGACAAAGAGGAAGATTTTGAGAGCTCGGTACTTCCGGAAACTTACTTTGGGAGCAGATGACACTAGTCAGGCTCACAAGATTACGAAACAGGCTTTAGCCCGAAGCAAGGATTCGTTAGCTCAACTTCGTCGAGCTTGGGATGAAGTCAGAATTGAAAATGCCGAGTTACAGGATCAGGTGAAGATTAAAGACGAGGAGCTTAAAAAGGCACATGAGCAGAGGAGAAAGTATCGGGAAAGCCTCGGTAAAAGCCAGGAACAGTTAGAAGAAGCTAGAAGCGAGCTGAAGAATACCAAGAAAGAGCTTGAAGAAGCCATGATAGAAAGAGAGATACTCAAGACACAAGCTGGCCTAAAGAGACACAAAGGAGTGTGCGATGACGAAGCTCTGATGCTGCATATGGGTTCTCTAACCGAAGCTCTTGAGAAAAGGGATGTATTGATCAAAGAAATGATTGAAAAGCCAAATCACCAGCGTACTCGCATACTTTTTGAGGAGATCAAATACTCAAGTGATAAGCTGAAGGATGTGGAATTGTCAGACTGATGTTCTTTCCCTTGTATTTTGTTGTTAATGGTTACCATCAGGCTTATTGATGGATCCATTTTTTCCTTGTATTGCATTTGCGGATGAGCCTTTCTTAAATATACTTGAATACTTTGTTGAATGAGTATGAGCAGTTTGTTCAGAATTACTCTTTATCAAATATCTGTACACAAGCACATGACCACGATACGTCTCTTTATATCACGATTTTTGGTCTTCAGATTTCTGTGGTTTGGATTGGAATCAGGGTGTAAAGCACCTTGGAAATGATAAACATAACATTGCATGGCATTGCATATCATTCTGCATTTCTGTTACTTGCTTTTCAGGTATTCGTTGCAGGGTCTCTAACCTTTGTTTGACTTCAGGAATTATAGCGGAGAATCATATTCACCGATATTCAACGCGAGGAAATCAAGTAAGAATCATATTATGGATCAAATGCAGAAGGATTTGGCTGGGGTGAGGGCCCAATTGGGGCATTTTATGGGGGACATTCAGACGCTGTCCCGAGGTCAGGAACTGCTGAGGGAGGAAGTCAACCAGATGAAGATTCAAATGGGCCTGGTCATGGAAATCTTGAATAAGGTGTTAAAAAAGGAAAAGGATCATGTGCCCGCTTCCACAACAGAGGTCTCTACTCCTCCCATCTCTTTGGGATATGCTTTAGATCATGGATTGCTTCGTGAATCTCCTCTGAAAGCTAAAGGTTCAGAGCTCTCTCATCAGCAGTCACTTCCTGATTTTCAAGAGGATCCTAAGTCAGAGGGGCCTAAGAGGAAGTTTGATCCCATTCCGATTCCGTACGCGCAATTGCTTTCTTACTTGCTCGAGCTCAAGCTGGTTGAGCGTGTTAGTTTGGGACCGTTGCCCACGAAGATTCCTCTGGGACCTAATGCTAAGGCTAGATGTGAGTTCCATTCTGGGGCACCTGGTCACAATGTTGAGAATTGTACCAGGTTCAAGCATAAAGTCCAGGAGCTAATTGATTCAGGGGCAATCAAGTTTGCATCAGTTGGTGCTGGTAAACCAAGTGATGTCACTCCCATTGTTGCAAGGGAACTGAGGACTCTCTCCTTTTCCAAAGGGTCTACCTCGCGTCAGGGATCTCTTCCACAACCCTGTGTTGCAGAAGACCTATGTCAGCAACCCTTGTTTGTGCCTCAGCCGAATGCAGAAAGGAAAGTGCAGGGCCAGGCTGGGCGCCCGAACCAGCAGCAGCAAGATTATCAGCAGCGGAGGCTACTCAGACCAAGGAAGCCCAAGAGGACATTTGATCCTATTCCTATTCCGTACAGTCAGTTGTTGGCTCGTTTCCTCAAAAGTTCGTTGATCCAGCTGAGAAAGGCCATGCCCGTGCCATACCCCATTCCTTCGGACTATGACATGAGTGTTAGTTGTGAGTTCCATTCAGGAACGTTTGGGCACACACTTGATAACTGTAATGTGTTCCAGCACAAGGTGCAGGATTTGATTGACTCAAAGGTTATCACCCCAGACGGTACCCCACAAGGTGAAGCTTCTGTACCATGGTGAGCGCTCAAAGTTACAAGAACATCACCAGAAGTGGTCAGTCCAGACGGAGCCAAGCCTCCTCAACAACGGCAATCTTTATTTTCTTTGCTGCATTTTCATATGTAGACTTTATTTGTTTGTTCAAACATTGTTGGCATGATAAACTTGGTTGTATTTGGTATGATGATTTTAATGCAATGAATATGTTTTCTTGAAGAATTTCATTTGTGTTTACTCATTTAATGCTAATGTGTACTGCAATACCAATTTTCTTGCTCAAACTCTATGAGGGAGAATGATGATCTGAAAACGCAAAAATCTCTAACTGTGTGCTTTGGAATAAGTACCCTGTTGAGGATGTACAGGCATTGTTTCAACTCCCCAAACACTGGAGATATAAGGGAGATAGACCCTCGTTAACCCCTTTGAGCCTTGAAGTAGGAGTTTCTTTCGTATGAAAAAACCCTCACATTTAACCCAGGGGCAGGGTAGGCATCAGTTAGTTTGACCAAGCGTTCAAACCTCAAAAGGAGTGTGCATCTGAGGATCCATTACCTTTTAATCCACCGCTGAGAGGTCAAGGAATGTGAAACCACAATGGTTATCCATCAACAATCAAAGAGTGAGGCAGTCACAACCCTTTCAACAAAGTCAAGACAAGCCAGTGTCACACGACGTGTTCAAGAAAAAGAAAAAGAAGAAAAAAATGAAAAAGCCCGCTAAGTTGAAACTTGAAAACAAACAACTTAGGCAAAAATTAGGGATCAAAAAGCAAAAGAATGTGAAACCGAAATACGAAAAGGATTACAAAAGAAAATCCTCGAGCTAGAATAAAGTCGTGTGACTACGCACAAAAGACAAAAGGGGTGACTGTTACTCCATAGCCTCATTAGGTGTCAAACCATCAGATGCATGGGTTCCTTAAAGATCACAAAATATTTTGAGAGGCGAACGCTTGTGCAAATTAGCTGAACGTAGGACTGGAGAACATCACGAAGAGTGGGTGGGCACCAATAAACTTTGAGCCATAAATCCTTTTTTCTCAAAACCGTGAACCAGGCCACGTTACAACCCTCAAAAGTCCTAATTGAAACAGGGTTATTTCAAAGGCATACTACCAAGAGATAGCGTTCCTGACTCCTATCAGTTGTGCTAAAAGATCTTTGTGGTGTTGCATGTGCATTGCATTATTTCTTTCAAAAATTAATGTCGTATCCTAACCCGTGATTCGCTCACAAAAGGGTTTGCGACATCTTTTCAGTAAAACTTCGAGATTAACATGTTGTGTTGCATTAGAATTTTCATTCTCAGAGTAAAACATTTTCTGCTTGCATACATTTGTTTGACATCAAAAGAAGTTTACATATGGAAATTCAGTCCAGAAGCTTAATCTTGCCGAGTTGAGGATCCTGAAACTCCCGAAGGGCAGCCATATCCAATGGTACTTCCTTAGGAAACTTTGTTGGGCAGGGGCTTTCCCAACAAGGTGTGCTAAGACGTAGTCGATCTGGGGCAATCACGTCGAACCATCTCTTTAAGGTGTAGCCAATCTGAGCCAATCACGTCGAGAAATCTCTTCAGAGTTCAGTTAAACTGAGACAATTACTTCGAGACTCAAATCCCTACAAATGCAGGCATTCGTGGTTCAGTAGTCAGGGGCAAAAACCACTTCAAGGGTCATACTGGGGCAGGCTATCCCAAGAGCACGGGAAGTTAGTCCATCCAGACGACTAATCAGCCTATCCAGGGTTCAGAATACTGAGGTAGAATATCTCACGGTGGTATGAGATTGTTCATAAAGCTTCGCAAGGCGAAATCCTCTGTAGACCATACAATCTGAAGCAGTTAATTCGAGATCCGACGAATCTCTCCAAGAGATTGAAGACACTGAAACATTGAGCTTGCCAAGTCTTCTGTAAAATCCTCTTGAGATGACTTCTTCTAAGTAATCCATGCAGGCTGGGGCAGTTACGTCAAGATCCGACGAATCTCTACAAGAGTTTGAGGACATTAAGACGTTTTGAATGTCAAGTCTTCTGTAAAATCCTCTTGAGACAATTTTCTTTTGGTGGACCATGTTGATCTAGGGCAAGTGAAAGAAGAACTGTTGTTTATGCATATGCAGTCAATCAGCCAAAAGGTTTGAAAGGGGTATTCCAACCCAAGGCAATTGTGGTCCCCTATTGTCAGCAGGCTTCATTAAGCATGCTCCCAGCAAGTGATTGCATACAAACTTGTTCTCCAACAAGGGGTGGTTCAGGCGGATTTTCTCAGTTGCAGAGGTTATATCCAGCTCAGGGCATACGTGCACATCCTTTGTTTACAGGTAGCAGCCTCATATTAGGCTCAAAAGCAAGATGGAAGCCTTTTCGAGATTATGGATCGTTTCTTCCTAGACGAGTGATCACTTATTCCCATGCAGAATACTGGGGCAGGCTGTTCAGGAAAGGGTTCACATGTCACCCTTTTGTCATAACGTTTACTGATTGAGTCCCTCCTTCGGTTGGCGGTCGTTCACGACGTCTCGATGTCAGTGATCTAAGTTCAATTGGATATCGATGTATCTTATTAAGTCGATTCTCTCATTCAGTACTTTCGACCGCTACAAGATTTTCTGTGTCGATAACGGTCGCGAATTCCCCAATAGGGTGGTCTCGCTAATACCGGGGTTGATGATCAATTCCCAGCGAAGTCGCAGGAGTTTGAAGGTGAACCTTCTGTAAAATCCTCTTATGATGTCGCTCTCGGGAGGCCAGTTGATTGACTTTCCCATGCATGGGGCAGGTTTGTTTCCCCAGTATGAGGTATTTCAGACTTTATCATCCCCAGTAGAGTTTGAGGATGGTTGGTCTTCTGTAAAATTCTCTCACAAGGTATTCCCTAGCACGAGACGCTTTGAAGCGGTTCTCCCCTGCAGAGTATTGTAAACTCATTATCCCTAACAAGGGGCATTGTGACACTTCTCATAAGCTCGACAGTCTTATTCCTCAGCAGACTACCATGGGTTGCCCCAGCAGATCTCTAAGGACTCTTTCCCAGCAAGTTGCAAGGAAATGTTCTAACCAGGATTTGCATGTCCCCGGCACAGTAGCCTTGAGCCCCAGCAAGATTGTAACTCTGGTAAGGATATCCCTACAGAGTTCAGCGTCGAATCTTGTCAACAATACTCCCCATCTAAGTTGTTGTTCTTTTTTCCCCACAAGAGGCTTATTGAGCAACAAAATCTATTCCCCAGCAAGGATGGTATATTCCTTCCCCAGCCGGCTCAGAGGGTTGATAGTCCCCGCAAAGGATCTCGGGTTTGATAGATCCCCAAGCAGAGTTTTAATGATTTTTCTTCCCCAGCAGGACGTCATTAAAAAATTCTCATTCCCAGCGGAGTTGCTGTGACCAGAATCCAGCCCCAAACAGGTGAAGTAATTCCTGGCAGAATCTTTACTCTCCTCATATCTCAAAGTCCAATTTATTTTTGGCAAACTTGATAATTTGAAGCAGACGGATTGTTTATTCATCCTCTAGCAGAGACATTATCCTTTCAGGACTCTCCGAAGTCAAATCATTGGTCATTGCTCCTCAGCAGAGTCAGCAGAGATGTCTGACACAGATGCAGAGAGTAATACAATTTTGCAAATTCCAAAAGTCCAACAGTGGATTGGCGAAAGGTCCATCTAAGGGTGGCAAATTCCGAAAGTCCAACAGTGGATTGGCAAAAGTCCACCTTCGGGTGGTAAAGCAGCAAAAGTCCAACAGTGGATTGGCGAAAGGTCCATCTAAGGGTGGCAAAAGCCCAACAGTGGATTGGCAAAAGTCCGTCTTCGGGTGGCAAAAGTCCAACAGTGGATTGGCGAAAGGTCCATCTAAGGGTGGCAGAAGTCCAACAGTGGATTGGCGAAAGGTCCATCTAAGGGTGGCAGAAGTCCAACAGTGGATTGGCGAAAGGTCCATCTAAGGGTGGCAAATTCTAAAAGTCCAACAGTGGATTGGCGAAAGGTCCATCTAAGGGTGGCAAATTCTAAAAGTCCAACAGTGGATTGGCAAAAGTCCATCTTCGGGTGGCAAAGCAGCTAAAAGTCCAACAGTGGATTGGCAAAAGTCCATCTTCGGGTGGCAAAAGTCCAACAGTGGATTGGCGAAAGGTCCATCTAAGGGTGGCAGATTCTAAAAGTCCAACAGTGGATTGGCAAAAGTCCGTCTTCGGGGGGCAAAAGTCCAACAGTGGATTGGCAAAAGTCCATCTTCGGGTGGCAAAGCAGCTAAAAGTCCAACAGTGGATTGGCAAAAGTCCGTCTTAGGGTGGCAAAAGTCCAACAGTGGATTGACGAAAGATCCATCTAAGGGTGGCAAATTCTAAAAGTCCAACAGTGGATTGGCAAAAGTCCATCTTCGGGTGGCAAAGCAGCTAAAAGTCCAACAGTGGATTGGCAAAAGTCTGTCTTAGGGTGGCAAAAATCCGACAGTGGATTGGCGAAAGATCCATCTAAGGGTGGTAAAGGTCCAACAGTGGATTGGCAAAAGTCCGTCTTCGGGTGGCAAGAGTCCGACAGTGGATTGGCAAAAGTCCGTTTTTGGGTGGCACGAGGCTGCAAAGTCCACCAGTAGCGTGGCAGGCCAGTAGTCGTCTGGCATTATACAAAAGACATTATTAAAGTCCACCAGTAGCGTGGCAAGCCAGTAGTCATCTGGCATTGTACAAAAGACATTATTAAAGTCCACCAGTAGCGTGGCAAGCCAGTAGTCGTCTGGAATTGCATAAAAGACATTATCAAAGTCCACCAGTAGCGTGGCAAGCCAGTAGTCGGCTGGTGTCGTTCAAAAGACAGATTTCTCCGACAATGTTTCATTGAAGATTCAATCCAGCAATGTCGTAGGGTTTCTTCTTCATTATCCAGAGCAAATTTTTGGTTATATTTGGTATTCAATCACTATATACCTTGAAAGTCCGAAAGCAATCGCTTTCAGGCATTCAGGTCTACAGCGCTTGAATAGGGGCAGCTGTAATACCCCAAAATTTGCTCTCCCCTTTTATCATCATAGCATGGCATTATCAGTTATCATATCATATTCACCTCATTAGCATTGCATTGCATTTAACATAGAAAAATGAAGCATAACATCCCTCTTACCATCAGGGCATGTGATCAGGTGGAAGGTGGACAATCAATGGATCCTTCAAAGCACAAAAAAAGGTCAATCAAGTTTCTTCAAGGCAAGCCAAGAGGTCTTTCATGTCTCGTACTACCTCAATTGATCATCCACTACCTCAAGAAGGTGAGATTCAATAGGAGATTGAAGCACTACATCTTTCATTATGCAAGAGGTTCAAAAACTAAAGGAAAACCCTCAAAAGAGATAGCTCATTGATCCAAAATCATCCTCAAGTGGCATATCTAATCATCCTTTAAGAGGATACACAACATACTCTGAGGAATTTGAAATTGAAGACTGCACATTCTTCTCCTAGGAGGAGGGGACCAAAACTAGGGTTTCCAATTAAATCAGGAATTTTTTGTTTTTTTTGGACAAAACTTAATGTCATGAGGTTCTACATGTCTTTAAGTGTATGTATGTGGAAAATTGCTTCTCAATTGGTTTTAGAAGTGGTTCAATTGGAAGAAAGATAAAAAATCAGGGAAATTGGGGCCAAGTCAAATAATCAGAGGAAAAAGTCAACTCTTGACTTTTTGAGGCCAAATTCATGAAATTCATGTTATAGGTGACCAATGTGCAAAATTTGATCAAGAAACTCCAAAGGAATCAAGGAAAAATCAAGATGTGGAAAGTTGCCATTTTTGGAAGAAGTAGGGTTTCCAAAAATAGTAATATTAGGCCATTTTGCATCAGAGTTTGAACCAAGTCCATTTAAAATCAAGACCTCAAATGAAAATTCCACTCGGCCACAACAATAGATCTTGTTTCAAGCTTCAAATCCATGTGTAGAACATCTCCATTGGATAAAAATTGAGTGAGATATGATGGATCAAAGTTTGAGCAAAGTAGGTCCAAAACCAGGTCATGACCAAGTCTTGCTAGGCCCCTGCGCAGTCATTTTTACAAGCATGTGGTGTGCCAAATGTTTGAGTCAATTTCTCAAGGTTAGAGGCCTCAAATGAAAAATCTTTCAACACGAAAGTTGTTCCTCTATGTGAGATCTTCAAAGTTGATGTTCATGGTTTTTTCATTTGACCAATGGCTGAGAAGTTGTGGTGGCTCAAAATAAGGTCAAGATAACTGAATGTTTGGTTAGGTCACAACCAGGTCTTGCCACACACGCGTGCATTATGAGTCAGTTTTGAGTTTACATGTTTGAAGCGCATTTCCAAGGTGTTGCAAGTCTCATTTTCATTTCCTTTCAACATCAAAGTTGTTGTATCATGTACACACTTTGTAATGATACCAAGATCATTCATGTCCATGGCTTGAAGAGAGAGATATCCATGCGTAAACATCACCATTTCCAACTGATGAATCACATCAGAATTTGCAGTTTAGTTCAGACATCCATCAAACAACTCTTGCACTTTATTTCCACCTTAAGCCAAGCATTTATCACCTACACCATGCACATTAGCACGTGCCTTGCATGAAAGTGGAAAGAACAAACTTGCTGAGCAAGTTTCTGATACAACCAGCCGTGCCATTGCAAGCTCATTTTTAGCTCCACCATAACCCACCATGAACTATCATCACCATATCATTGCTCTCCCTAACTAACTTGACTCAGTTAGTTAGGGATGACTCAGTTAACTCAACTGTGACTCATTTAACTCCACTCATTAAACCACAGTTAACTCATAGTATATAACAAGATTTCACTTCACAATTCAGTTTCGAACTTCATTTTCTCACATTCAACTCAGAAACTCTCTCCATTTTCTCTCAATTTCTCCACATTGCAACTGATTTTCGAGCTCCATTTCATTCATCTTCCTCATCTTCATCTCAGAATCTCTCTGATTCTCTCTCCATTTTCATCACATTGCAACTGTTTTGAAGCTTGGATTTCAGCTCTTCTCCACTGAAGCATCATCCATTTTTGCATCTAAGCCTTTATTTGGCCAAAAGAAGCTCAAAGAGGAAGCAACATCTCTGGTTTTCTGAAGAACACATCAAGATCATAAATCTTCAGGTACGAATTTCTTCCATTATAGACATAATGTGAAAATGTTATCAGGTTCTTGATGCTTCCTATAAGCTCAAGAACTTGTCTGGCTAGTTGATATGCCTTTAGAGGCATAGTTGAAATGTTAGGGCAAATCTTCCTCTGTTCGATTCTCTCATCTCATGAATGTTTTGTGCATTGTGTCTTTGGATTCGTGTTCTACATAAGTTCAGCATCATTTTGGTGTAATATTTGTGCATTTCTGTGAGATCCAAAGTTTGCAGGTGGTGGTTCGCGCCGAAGAAGGTGACCGGAGGTCCCTCTCCGGCCGGTTGGTTTCAATTGTTAGGGTTTACCAGGTTTCAATCTTGTCCGTCCAAGTTTCATGATCGTGCGGTCCAAGAGCTGACAGCACATTAAAATTCACGTGCAAATCATGTGCACAATTTCTGAATTGGACATGAGCCTTTATGCTATCTGCACCTCCTCATTTTAAGGCCCAATCATATTGAACTGATGTTTTGCTAAGTTCACACCCCCATTCATATTGCATTTTTATTTTATTTTCATTTTTTCTACACGTTTCATAATTGAATTTTAAAAATACCAAACTTCATCATAAAATTCCACAAAAATTCATGAGCATTCTTAAAACATTTAGGAAATTTTTCATGATTTTATTTCTTGATTTTATGACCTTTTTGCCCTTGTACTATAATTTTCTTTGAATTGCATTTGTGTGCACACTTAATGTGATACATAAGTTTGTGCATTTTTGTTCTTGATCATTAAAAATAATTTTGATGCTCTTCTTTTTGTAGTGAGTCATTAACATCTTGAATTATGTTAAGTGATTTTTATTTGATTTTTTAGGTCCTGTTATGGCATGTTTTGATGTTCATCTTTGCATTACTTTGCATGTGCATCCAATTTGATTTAAGTGCATTGCATAAAGCCTTTTTGCCTTGAATTTTTTACATGATACTTTGATATGTGATTCATCTTTGATTTGTGAATCTCAATACCATGTTTTCATAATTTTCATGAACTCATTTGATTTTTGTTTAAAACATTTCATTTGAAGCATTACAACATGTCATATCCTTGTAATCTTTGTGCATGTTTACATGATTTCTTTTGTACATACTTGCATGATCATTTGCCTACTTTGTGAACCATTCATTTGACATTATAGGTTATTTGTACATATTATGTGTCATCTTTGCATGTTCACTTTCATTTGAACTTTGTGTGTCCTTAATATGAAGTACTTGTGTTTTCTTTTGAATTTCCATTTCATTTCTTCTTCTATTGCTTCTTGAATGGCTTGATAGGTGTTTCATGAATGCTTGTGATGTGTTTATATATCATTCTTCATTTCATTTCAATTCTGATCCTTGGATTACATGTTCCATTTAGGCATGTTTCTTCCATTTCTTTTCATCTTTCATCTCTCTTTTTTTATGGTAACATGTTTTAATGCCATGGATGATGTTTATTGCTTATCCCCTTGGACTTGCATGATGATGATCATTGGTTTTCCATATGATGTACATTTTGGTTGTGGTTATAGGATTTGATTTCTCATCTAATTCTTTTGAGTTTTATGGTGCATTAAATGTTCTTTTGCTTCCTATACTTGTATACATGTTTACTAACCATGTAGGGACTTTGGTAAGTTGAAATTGAGTGTGGATAAGGAATCCACATTCAAACTTCGATTCTCTCATCTCTTTTACAATTCCATATGGTATTTTGTTAAGCACCTATGTACTCTTTCTTAATAACTCATCACTTACCCTTTTGAATTACAATTCATCTTCTACTTTAGAAGTGAATTGTTTAATTCATTCTTTCTTTAGACTTTAGGTTTTGAAACCTTACAAACCTTTAGGATCACTCCCTTAACTAATCAATTAGGATTGAGTCTTAATTCATATAGATTTTTACCTTTTCTCCTCTCTTGAGTCTCTCTTCTCATCTCAAAAGAAAAATGCAAAACATCTAATAAAGGTAGGCATTTATTGCATTTAGGCCTTTCATATAAAGAAAAGATTATAAGGGGTCTTCTCTTATAATCTTAGAAGGTATAGCATATAGCCCATCTTGGGTCAATGTGTTAAACATTTGATCTTGTATGAGGGACTTAAATGCAATACTTGTTGAAGGTGCAAATAATAAAAAACACTTCTTCATTTCTTAATCAACAAAAAAACACTTAATAAACACAAGTATGCTAGTGTGGTTGAACCTTGACAATTGGAACTAAGTGTGGGGGTCTTCTTCACTCTTAGTGTGCTCTCTTGCTCATTCCATCTTGGAATGTGAGAATGCACACATTCCAATGACTAAGATTCAGATACACTGTCATATGCAAACAAATAAAAAAAAACTTCTAAAAGACAAAACAAACAATAACGTCTTTCCTTCGGGAATTCTTTTCTCACCTCATTCACTCTCAATGTACGAACGTGCTCCTACTCGTTCTCTTGCAAGATGGTAACGCACTCGGACCAGCGAGCCTGCAACACCTGAGCTAGAACGTTAGTCGTTCCCTAAAAAACACAAACAATCCATCCCTAGTGAGGGGAACTACGTCGCTCTGATTCTCATGCTCCCGATGAGATACGTAGGCAGTGGGGTAGGGCCCATGCGAGCACTTCTTTTATTTTCCCTACATTTGTTTCTCGTTCCTTTTCCATTCTTTCTTTCAGTTCCTTTTCCAGTATCCTTTTCTATCACCCTTTGATTGAACAAGCAAGCGTGGATCCCATCGGGTACGATGGACGCGAGGGGGTACTAATACCTTCCTCTCACGTAACCGACTCCCTTACCCAATCTCTTGGTCGCAAGACCATGCTTTTCCTTCTCTCAGGTTTATGCGGTGTTTCCTTTCCCTCTCTTGGGATAAATACACATTGCTGGCGACTCTGTTTCGGTGCCACTTTCGCGTTTGTACTAGGATGAAAATCCAGGGAGCGACACAAGCCAGGGAGGAATTCCACTATTAGTAGTATTAATTTACATACTCAACAATCTCAGTTGACATCTACTAAACTTAATCACTACCCAATGAACCTTCTACCTAAGAAACCACTTAGATATGAGAAACCACTCACTCCCTAATTCACCTCAGTGATACAATCCAATGATTACACACTAATTACCCACCTTGATTCTGCTTAACAGCTTTGATCAAGAACAACACACTCGTGCTTAAAAGCTCTAGAGTGTATACGCTTACAACTCAAAATAGTAACACTAATTCACACACGAATGGTTTACAAAAACACACACGAAGACACAATTGACACTCAGTCTATAGCTCTCTTTCTTCGCTTTTTAACTTAGGGTTGAGGTTGCTTTAAATATCATTCTGACTTGGGCTTGGACCTGCTCCCAAGATTCTGATCTGATTTGTTATTGAAATCCGAAATTAATGCAGATTTGATCTCCTAAATCTTTTCAAATCAGCCCTAATGTTTGTTATATGATTTGCTCCATGATCTGCTCCATCTCAGATTGCCAATATCTTCTCCAAGAAATTCGCATCCAATCACTCTAATAGATCTCCTCAAATCTTACTAACACGCGCATCCCTAAAACATCACAAACTGATGTTCTGATGTTCTGGTATAGTGATGTCAAGACATCACTTATAACATCAGCATACAAAACTTCCAACCCTGCAACAGCTAATGATAAGAACCAATGTTATGACATCAACATTGTCCAACTTTGTTTTACCAAAATTCCAGCCAACATAAGAACTAACAATCTCCCCCTTTGGCTAATTTTGGCTAAAACAAACTCTGCCATCATCAGAGAACCCAGCAGCGGATAAAAATTGATAAATTTTCAAACCATAGCAGCACCTCTTCAACAAGCTGCACAAACTCACTAACCAGCAGCAACAAAAACCAACAAGCTGCATACACTCACTTTCACATCAGCATAGGACAAACTCCCCCTCAAAACAAGAACCAGCTCACAGCTGTTCATACACTCTCCCCCTCAACTGCTGCACTATATCAGAAACTGCTTCAAAACAAGAACCACACATTGACAACTCTCTCCCCCTTTTTAGCCATAATTGGACAATCATCAACCTGTTAGTCCTACTAACTACCAGATAGTCCTAAGCTAGCTCTCATTGTCAGTCAAAAGTCAGTATTAAGTGACAAGACAAATCACAGAACATAAACCAGAAGTACTTAAAAGCAATAATATTCAGAATACATAGCAAGCACACTAAGTGCAGAAGCAAAAATAAACTGCAAAAGCAAAAAAAATATCAAAAGCAGCACTTCAATCTTCACCAGCATCAGAACCATCAGAACTAGCTGCAACATCTTCATCCTCAGTGCTAGGGTCACCTTCTTCAAAACCTGAACCTTCAACATTGTCCTAGACATCATCATCATTTTGGCTAACATTGACTGCTTTAACTTCTTTTTCTGCCAATCTCAGAGTCATGAGAAGTTTTTCAAATTTTAGCTTTCTTTCAGTACTCACTCTGATGACTTCATCCAACTCCTTGCAAGCCTCCTCCAATTCTGAAATCAACCCAGTTTTGGCAGGTGGCTGTTGTGATGTTGAAGCTGATGTCTTGACAATGTCAGGAACATGCTTCCCTTCAAACAGCTTATAATGGATGGACAAGGCAGATTCCCTCTTACACACCACATCAGATTGATGAAGAATGCCAGGATGTTGTGACAAGATGATCCCACAGATGAGAGAGGGAAATGCAATAGGCATCTTCATAGCAGCATGCTTGATAGTCTAATCATATATATAAGCCCCATAATCAAATAACCTCTTTGTCCCAACAACATAAATGAATTTTCCCAATCCAACAGAGATAGTTGTCTTGTGATTGGTAGGGACCCAATTAGCTGCTCCTATCCTGTGCAGAATAGCATATTTGACACTCAACAAACTGGCAGATAATTTTCCTTTCAGAGGCCAGACTTTCACTTGTCCTGCTGTGATTTCCTTACACACAGCATTGTCTGTTTCTTCTAACTCTCTATACTCCTTCTCATCCCTTCCCAGGTAAGTGTTAATGTCCTCAGGAGAAAAATTAACACATTGACCTCTTACATAAACCTTCCTAAAATCCATATTTCTTCTGTCATTAATAGCCACAGGAATGTTCACAATAAATTCCTTGACTAATCCATCATATCACTTGGACAGCCCAGACACGGTCTTCATTAACCCAGCAAATCTAATCAATTCAATGACTTCCTTAAGATCCAAGGCATCTCCACCAAGTTCTCTTTCCAGTGCTAGTCTTCTCTGACAAACAAATTTCCACATGGATGCACTACTAGCATAGTGGAATGAAATATTGTCAACAGGGATGTCAGGAATCTTGTCAGCAATTCTCTTCAATATAGACCTTCTCACAGGAGTGATGTCTTGAACATCATCCTCAACATCAAATTCAGACTCTGAATCCTCCCTCACCTTTCTCTTTTTGGAATTCACAGTAACTTTGCTCCAAGTCTTAGCAGGTCCCACCATAGTTGACTTTTTCTTTTTGTTCTCTGGTCTCTCCTTAGGTGAGTATTCTGCTGACTTCCCTCTTCTAGACCTCATTCTTGTGGCAATACCTGGGACAACTTTTCCAATCACTTCATTATCAGAAAGATCAATCACATCCACCATATCAGTATTCTTCTTTTCACTAGGGCTAGCTCCAACATCCCTATCAGGCGATGTTCTGACATTGGTTTCAACTTCTTCTTCAACATGAACACCTTTATCTTCAACTTCCACTTTCGCATCTTCAATGACAGAGATAGCCAATCTGTGAAGATTGGTATCCACATTCTGCATGTCATCCTTTTCAGCTGGCATTTGTCTAAGGGGAATAGAAATTCCTTTTACAGATAAACCCTTATCCAAAATTTTGGTGGCAATCTGATTAAGACTACGATCAACATCAACCCTCTCTTCAACAACTTGAGGGGTGGAAGACTCAGATGCATATTTTTCTTTAAAAAGAATGCTAGTGACTAACCTCCTAGTTTCACTATCATCAATTTTAGGTGTAGGCCTTTTGGGTTGAAGTTTGGAAGGTCTTGACTTACCAGATTCAGGAACCATCATGGAGATGGGTGTTATATTCAAAGTTTCTTCAGCAGAACCCTCTTTCGTCAAAACCCTATCTTTTTCAAGAGAAGAACTTTTTGAAGCAGACTTCTTTGAAGGGGATGATACTTGTTTTGACATTGTTCCAGCGAAGCAACTGAGGATCAGGGAAGGATTGCTACTTCTGTTGATGGAGAAGGAGATGAACCGTCTAGGGGTATGGTGTTTGATGAAGCGTGTGATAGCTACAATAGGTAATGATAACCTAAAGTATGGAGCCTGGTTTTGTGGATCACATAAATGCCAATAAATGTATTTTCCCCACCAAAACACATTTTTGAATTTTAATAAATTCACCCCATAAGACACTAACTTCAATTTTCTGCTTAAGTCTTCACAGCTAATGTTACAGTCTGATGTCACAACATCAACCTTAACATTACTTGATGAGTTGGACTCTTGAGGTACCCATAGATAACAGTTATCTATGGATCTGGCTCCCTTCATAACACCATCATTCTTCCCATTAGTCACTAAACACTCATCTTTAGTGTAGCTGACCTTGTATCCTTCATCACATAGCTGACTGATGCTAATCAAATTAGCAGTCAATCCTTTGACAAGAAGAACATTTTCCAAATTTGGTCCATCATGACACCTCAATTTACCAACTCCCTTTACTTCCCCTTTATCTCCATTACCAAAAGTAACATCATTTGTGGAGCAAGTCTTGATATCCACCAAATGATTTTTGAACCCTGTCATATGCTTTGAACAACCACTGTCAAAGTACCAACCATCCTTAACAGAATGTCTATCAAATGTGTGGGCCAATAGACATGTAACAATAGCTTTAGGAACCCATTTTTTAATAGCCTTAGACCTGTTCTGATTCTGTCTAGGTTGATGGACAGATTTGGGATAGCCATGCAGTTTAAAACAAGAATATTGCATATGGCCAAAATTTCCACAATAGAAACACCTAATTCTTTTAACCTCTTCTCTACAGTGATTAAACTTCCTGCCACCTTGATGATGAAACTGTTGAGGCTGCCATCCAAAGTACTGGGGTTGTCTTCTTCCATAGTTAGCCTGTCTTCTGTAGTGATGATTCTGTCTCTTAGGCTGTCTTCTACCATGATGATGTGGCTTTCTTCTCCCATAATCATGAGGCACTGCATTATTAGGTCCAAAGCCATACATATTCCCTTGATGTTGAGACATCGGATGGAACATGTTAAACCTAGAAGCCTGCATACTCCTATGGTATTGTGGAGGCATATACTGCCCAGCTCTAGAAGCCTGTGCCTTCCCATGATGAGGACCATGAGCATTCTCTTTCCCAACATTTTGAGGAAGTCGATGAACAACCTGCTTAGGTTTAGGATTATGTCTTCTTCTGTTATGTTGAGACATTGGTTAAGACATGTCCTTTTTGGTTCCAGAAATACTAGCTTCACCAGAGACTTTCTCCTCAACAACAAATCCTAAGCCAGACTTGTCTCCTGCTACCTTTTTAGCCTGAAGAATATTATCAAGAGTATCAGACGCACTGTTCAACATTCTGATAGACTTGGTCATTTGATCAAGTTGAGATTTAACTAACAAGACTTCATTTTCAAGATCAGCTTTAACAGTCTCAAGCTGGACTATTCTTTTCTTTTGTTTCTCACTTTCTTGACAAACCTCTGCACTTCTCATGCTTAACTCTTGATAGGATGCTGCTAACTCCTCAAAAGTCAATTCCTCATCACTAGATTCTCCATCAGAAATACATGTTCCTGTCAATGCCCTAACATGCTTGGCAGACTCTTCTTCACTTTCACTGTCAGTATCAGACCAGGAAACAGCCATGCCCTTTTTCTGCTTCTTTAGGAATGTAGGACATTCTTTCTTGACATGACCATAGCCTTCACATTCAAAGCATTGAACTCCTTTGTCTTGACCATTCTTCTCTTCATCCTTCTCTTTTGACTTGTTGATGTCAGAGGAGATGTTCTTAACATTAGGTTTATAGTTTCTATTCATCCTCTTAAACACCTTGTTAAACTATCTTCCCATCAGAACAATAGCCTGAGACAGCTCCTCCTGAGACTCAACACCATTCCCTTTCTTCTCTTCTTGAGTATTAGATACCAAAGCTATACTCTTGGTCTTCTTTTCAGGTTCCTCTTCACTCAACCCTAACTCAAAAGTTTGAAGAGATCCAATCAGCTCATCCATCCTCATTTTGTTGATGTCTTGAGCTTCTTCAATTGCAGTCACCTTCATCTTATATCTCTTGGGAAGGGATCTAAGAATTTTCCTCACCAGCTTTTCTTTAGTCATCTTCTCTTCAAGAGCACTAGATGCATTGGACAGCTCAAGAATATTCATGTGAAAATCATGAATAGTTTCATCTTCCTTCATCTTTAGACTTTCAAACTTTGATGTCAGAAGTTGAAGTCTTGACATCTTAACCCTTGAAGTTACTTAATGAGTAGTCTTTAAAATGTCCCAAGCATCCTTTGCCACTTCACAAGTGTTTACCAGCCTGAAGATGTTTTTATCAATCCCATTAAAGATGGCATTCAAGGCCTTAGAATTGCCAAGTGCTAGCTCATCCTCTTCCTTGGTCCATTCTTCTTCAGGTTTCAGCTTGGTGTTTCCTTCTTTATCAGTAATAACAGGGTGCTTCCACTCTTTTAACACAGCCTTCCAAGCCCTGCTGTCCAAGGACTTCAAGAAGGTAACCATCATTGGTTTCCAATAATCATAATTAGAACCATCCATAATAGGGGGTCTATTCACAAATCCACCAACTTCCTTGTCCATCTTACCAGAAAGTATCAGCCCTAGATCTCACCCAGATGCAGAGCAGGATGCCCACTCTGATACCAATTGAAATTCTGGTATCAGATGTGTGATGTTAAGGTGTGATGTCACAACAACACACTCTGCTATGGGCAAGGTAATAACAAGCAGTAAAGGACACAATGAATTGTTCACCCAGTTCGGTCTAACTACCTACGTCTGGGGGCTACCAAGCCAGGGAGGAATTCCATTATTAATAGTATTAATTTACAGACTCAACAATCCTAGTTGACATCTACTAAACTTAATCACTACCCAATGAACCTTCTACCTAAGAAACCACTTAGATATGAGAAACCACTCAATCCCTAATTTACCTCAGTGATACAATCCAATGATTACACACTAATCACCCACCTTGATTCTGTTTAACAACTTTAATCAAGAACAACACACTCGTGCTTAAAAGCTCTAGAGTGTATACACTTACAACTCAAAATAGTAACACCAATTCACACACGAATGGTTTACAAAAACACACACGAAGACACAATTGACACTCAGTCTATAACTCTCTTTCTTCGTTTTTTTAACTTAGGGTTGAGGCTGCTTTAAATATCATTCTGACTTGGGCTTGGACCTGCTCCCAAGATTCTGATCTGATTTGTTATTAAAATTAGAAATTAATGCAGATTTGATCTCCTAAATCTTTTCAAATCAGCCCTAATGTTTGTTATATGATTTGCTCCATGATCTGCTCCATCTCTGATTGCCAATATCTTCTCCAAGAAATTCGTATCCAATCACTCTAACAGATCTCCTCAAATCTTACTAACACGCGCAGCCCTAAAACATCACAAACTGATGTTCTGGTATAGTGATGTCAAGGCATCACTTATAACATCAGCATACAAAACTTCCAACCCTGCAACAGCTAATGATAAGAACCAATGTTATGACATCAGACATATGACATCAACATTGTTCAAATTTGTTTTACCAAAATTCCAGCCAACACAAGAACTAACAAGCTCTTTGATTTTTATTAGAATAAAAACTTATATCCCATACGTTAGACAAAAGGGGGTTTCTCCTGTGGTCGACTAAGGGGTGGTACGATAGGCCTAAAAGACATGCGGTAGTTCTTCGGCCCAATTTCGATTGGCTTCCTCTAGTATTCGCTTAAAACTTATCACTATTACCCAATTGGCAGACTCGGCATGTCCGTTTGTTTGCGGATGCTCCACCAACATGAAATCTTATTTGATCTTTAACTCTACAAGGAGGTGTTTTTGTCTTTTGTCGCTGAAATACATCCCATTGTCTGTTACAATGACTTGGGGCACTCCAAACCTAATCAACACGTTTTTTTGAAGAATTTTACGATGTTTGCTACAGTGATATTTGACAATCCCTCGTCCTCAATTCATTTATTGAAATAATATACATATATGATAAGGAACCTAAGTTGTCTCAGTGTAGAGGTGATAGGTCCAAGGATATCCATCCCCCACTGCAAAAATGGCCATGGCAATGTCAATATGTGTGTTGGGTGACTGGGGCATTGAAAACATATTTGTGCCTCTGACACTTATCGCATTTTTTAACGTATTATTGGGCATCATGGACCATGGTCGACTAATAATACCTTGTTCTTAGATCTTTCTTTGCTAGTGCCATTGCCCCAAAGTTTTTCTCGGTGATTCCTTCATGCACTTCCAAGATGGCGTAGCCGGCTTCTACTTTCCCCAAGCGCCTCAACAATAGCGTAGATAAACCCCTATTGTACAAAGTTCCATCAACCAATGTGTATTCCTCCTACTCACTAGGGTTGCCTCATAAGAATCAGATGGAAGAACTCCAGATTGATATACCGTTGAATTGGTGCCATCCAAGAAGGTGGATGGCGTCATCCATAATTGCTACCATCTTCCCTTTAGATTTGATGTTGTGGGGTCTTTCTAGTTTCTTGGATGAATGAGTGGTTGATACCTGGACCTATGGTACTAGCCAATCGAGATAGACACCAACTCGAGTATTCTCCTCCTATGACACATGGATAATCTTGAACGCCTTGAACTTCCCCTTTCTCAACAACCAGCTTGAGGTACCGCACTATCAAAACGTCCTTTAATGAGGATTCTCCTCTTATTTGGGAAACAACCAATTGGGTATTTATTTGTATCTTGATGCATTCTTCCCCCATTTCTATACGAGCATGATCCCTGCAATGACAATCTCATACTCAATCTGGTTGTTGGTGGTCAGGAACTCGAACCTCAGGGACACTTCCACAACCAATATGGAGTTATTTTCCAAAAGTACGCCTGCACCGCTTCCCCTATTATTAGATGAACCGTCAATGAATATCACTCATGTGTAGTCTGGCTCTAAGGGAAACAGGGTCAATTTATCTAGGAAGTCAGTGAACAATTGGCCTTTCAAAGCCTTCCTTGCTTCGAAGGAAACTTCAAACTTAAACAACTCGATGGCCCATTTTGTTAGACGACCGACCAGATCTGATCGGTATAGCACCTGCTTTGAAGGTAAATCTATATGAACCATTATGGAATGTGCGAGGAAGTATAGTCGAAGCTTGTGTGATGTTGTTACAAACATGAAAGCTATCTTTTTCGATCTTCAGGTATCTCGTTTTCACACTCACTAAGGCCTTTGAGATGAAGTACACAAGACTCTGGTTGGCGTCGAACTTTCTTATCAAAATGGAGCTTACATCCTCTTCAACAATAACTAAGTACAAATACAATACTTCCCCCATAAGTGGTTGGGTAAGTACCGAGGGTGTGGCTAAGGTCCTCTTCAAATATTCAAATGTTTATTCACAATCGTTTGTCCATTTGAAATCTTTATTTTTCCTTAACAATATGTAAAAAGGGAAAAGCACGTTGTGCAGATTTTGAAATGAATTTGTTCAAGGCGGTCAACATGCCATTCAACTTCTGAACCATCTGTAACACCCCAAAATTTGCCCTCCTTTTTCTACCGCTAACTGGCTTATGTTCATTTCATTTTGCATCGTCATTTTGCATTCTGCATGGTTCTTTTGGGCATGGGATCAAAGTATTTCTTGTACTTCAGCGTTTCATCCAATTCAGAAGACATTTCAACAGTATACAGAGCTAAGCAGATAGCTTTCAATGTCTTTTTGAGCATTTATTTTGTTCCCTGGATGATTTGATTATCTGAAGTTCCGACAGTTATATTTGCTCAGCGATTCGGCACTTGACAGTATTACTTCAGCAGGCTTTTGAGGTGTCAGGAAGAATTTGTGTTTAATTTCAGGTGTTAATCAGTAGCAATATTAATTATTGAGTTTCGGAGGCTTAATAGGGTTCAGAACAGCTGTCAAAGGCCATTTCTCCAGGATTCCCTCCAAAAGGCGCCAAACTCAAAATTTGAACTGAGTAACCGGTTACTGCATATAGGGTAACAGGTTACTCTGGGCGTATTTTGAAAAAAAATAAGTTTCAGTAATTGTGATAATTTGATTTCCATGTGCATTATGAGAAGGATCTAGAATTGATTCAATTTTGATTCACAATTTTCATCATTTCCCTCCAAAATTCAAACACCCCACTCCTAATTCCACTCCTAATTTCCATTCCTCTTACTAACCCACACTCCAAACCACATTTGAATTCCTAACCTAGTCCATATTTAAATCAATTTATTCCAAACCTCCCATAACTTTGATCCATTTTCTGAATTTTCTACACATCTTACTCCAATTCTCTCATTTTTTCTCTCATTTCAAGACCCTCACAAAAGCTCCATATTCATAGATTCACAAATTCTTCATTGGAACTTGTGAGTTCTTGAGCTAAACCTCCATCACATCATCATTCTTGGTTCAATTCTGCAGTACCAACTTGTTTGGATCTAGAGTCAAAGTTTTGGAATCACTTCTTGGAGAGTTTTTGCTAATTTGAGGGATTATTGCTTGGATCTTCAAGTGTTCTTGTTAAAGCTTCATAGATCTCTGGATTTCTTGCTTTGATTCATCAATTTTCATGTGCAACACTTACCAAAGCAATTCTCAGCTTTGTAGGTTGGTTTTTCTTAGATTAATGCTTGATTTAGCTTAATTTCAACTTATGCAATGTAGATCCATGGGTTCTAATGTGTTTTGATCCATTTGTTTGATTTTGATTGTTGATGTTGTGTTTTGCTGGATCTATTTGATAATTGATTGTTGTATTTCAATGTAATTTCGTGCTTAATTGATTACATGATCATTTGGATGTTTGGATAAGTCATTTGCTGCTGAAAAGTGATTTTGAAAGCTGATTTTCTGATTCTATTGCAGAGTAACCAGTTACTGAATATAAAGTAACCAGTTACCCTGTTGTTTTTCTGTGTGTTTTGGCTAATTTTGAACTGAGTAACCGATTACTGCATATAGAGTAACCGGTTACCACTATTGCTGGATGGCTTTTTCATGCTTTTTCTTGCTTGTGTGAGACCATTTGCATGTCTAAACTTCATGGATTGATGTATTGATGATGTGTTGATTATTCTTGAGCTGTTTCACTTCACGATACACTTTGAATATGATTCTTCGACACGCGATTTTTGGTTTCCGTAATGAATATGCATGATTCTTTGGGTTTGCATTCTTGATGTGATTTCATATTGCACAATCGTAAGTTTCATTGTGATTGCTTGATCTTAATGTTTGCATTGCTGAATGTACGACTCGTGTTCATGTTTGCATTTGATTCCATGATTGCATGTTCATTCTAAATGATTAAGTGTCGATTTCGTGGATCATCCATGCTGCTTTTGAAAAACGTTAATGTATGCCATGTCTTTGGTTCGTTCACGCCCACTTGCTTGATGCTTAATTGGATGTATGCTTGACATGATTATGCATTATTGAAATCTTTCCATGAACATTTATATGGATGCATTGTTTGCTGCCTGAGTTTTTACACCTGCTATCTTGGATTGTTATGTGCTGTCCATTATGCCTTCATGCTGCCTTGTTGCTTTTTACACCTCCTTTATGCTGGAAACTTGAGCTGTTAAATGTTGTTTGGTGTATTTTCTGGATTTTACTGCTGTACAGGTGCAGGAGCGCTGTTGTAGCTGCTGTTTTTAGCTTGTTTCTCTTTGTTTTGGTTTGCTTTTGCATGTTCCCTTAGGATTCCCTAGTCCAACTTAATTTTTGATTAAGCTTGGAGTAGGATAGACATTAGGAGCTAATCCATGCATGATAACGTTAGGTAGAATGTTCCCTTTCGTATCCTCGACCTTAGGGCCACCATTGCATGATAACATTAGGACATAGTTTCCCATAGTTGTTTTCTTTTCAACCTTTGAGTCTTCTCTTCTCATCTCAAAAACAAGTCCAAAACACTTAATAAATACAACGAGCATTGTGCGCCACGAGCCTTAAGTACATGGGAAATGAAGAATGAAGGGTCTCCCTTCACTTTTCTAGAGTGTTTAGCATACGTCCCATTGGGGGCGACCATGCGACGCATTCACTCCTATGTCATAGACTTTAGTGCAATGTGAGTTTCAAACTAATTTCAATCCACTTCTGTCTAAAAAACACAAACCAAGTTCAAATATTTTTCATCCTTCGGGATTGTTGGGTTTCAAATCATTTTCAGAAAAGAGCTCATCGCTCATAAAAAACACTCATTGACTCGTATGTCGAACTACGATTGCTCTGACTTCCTCTCTCTCTCTCTCGTCCGATTGAGGATACGTAGGCACAAGACGGCGATGTCTTGGCGAGCAACCTCCCCCTTTAGTGCGTAGTCCGTCGAACTACGTCAACTCTGATTCTTCGTTCGTCCACGAAGATACGTAGGCCTAGGATTGCGATGATCCTTGCGAGTCCATTTCTTTTGTTTTTCCCGTCCCGTTTCTGTTTAGCAGTAGGCTTTAGATAACTCACCCTTTGATTAAACAACAAGCGTGGATCCCATCGAGTACGATGGACGCGTGGGGGTGCTAATACCTTCCCCTCGCGTAAACGACTCCCGAACCCGGACTATGGTTGCGACGACCATGTCTTCTCCCTTTTGAGGTTTTCTTCGATCGTTTCCTTTCCCTGCGTCAGGATAAATAACATTCGGTGGCAACTCTTCTGTTCTGTTTCCATCGGTGGTTTTTTCGCAGTTACGACACCATCCTTTTCGGCGTCGGCGAGTTCATTTTGATCACTACCTCACAATTATCAGGGTTTGTCTTGATTCCTCTCTCCTTCAAATAAAATCCTAGAAAATTGTCGGCCCTTACCCTGAAAGTTCACTTCTCTCGTTTAAGTCGCATGTCGTATTGTCAGACCTTCCTAAATACCCGCCAAAGTTGTTGAGCGTGAAACTACTCTCGACCAAATTTTACAATCATATCGTCCATATACACTTCTAGCGCCTCTCTTATTTCCCCTTGGAAGACATTGTTCATCATTTTCTGGTAGGTTGTGCCGACATTCTTTAGCCATAATACCATGATAATATACTGATAGTTGGCATGCTGGGTCATGAAGGTTGTCTTTACCCAGTCGGGTCTGAACATCTGTATTTAATTACAACCCGAGTAGGCATCCATGAACAAAAGCAACCGATATCTGACTGAATTGTCCACGAGCTTGTCAATGTTCGGGAGCGGATAAGAATCCTTCGGACATGCTTTCTCAAGGCCAGTGTACTCGACACACATCTTCCCTTTTCTCGAGCCCTTATTTACTAAAACATTTTTGGACTACCACTGTGTATACTTGGATTTGGAAATGAACTTGCCGTCTAATAGGCTCTTAGTCGTGCTAGCGGTAACTTCATCTTTCTCCAAGGATTACCTACTCCAATGCTGAGAGATGTATGAAGTATAACACCCTACTTCTAGACTCGACAATTAAATACTAAAACATGTATAAAATATAAATAATCACCAAGCAGGATGCTACTCACAACCATCAAAACATTTCAAACCACATAATAAAGAAACAACTCATATGATAAGAAAAGGAATCACAAAAACACTTGGCATAAAAACCTCAACAAAACTATTAGTTTGAAATGGCAGTTTAATGCAAAAATAAAATTAAACAGAAAGATACGCAACATAAACAACTATAGGACAATCCAATCCCCTCATGTTACATATCAAAACGACTCCAACTATAGACTCGATCGACAAGCAACTAAAGAGGCATAACACTGTCCTCAACCTCAAGCTCCTACTCAGGTACTTGATTATCTGTACTCCAGAGAAGCACAGACGCAACAACACAGAAAGGGGGTGAGAATACATTCAAATAATAAACGGTGCATAACCATTCGGTATAGATTCACACATCTACAAAATCATCCACATAATTAGAAAACACACCAACATCACCATATCACAGTCACACACACACACACACAAACACACACACACACACACAAAATTATGCAATATAATGCAACAATACCTCAACTCATGTTCGTCACAATCCCCACACTGAACCAGGCTCACAAGTTGAATATATGTATGCATGTGGTACCGAATCAACATTTGGTTCTTTATATGAATCGGGTCCCAATCTCTGCGAACCCCGAGCCTCCACTCTAATCTCCAAGCCCCCACTAAAGGCTTGGTAGAAGTCACTAGTCCCCACTCAAAACTAGCGAACATTCCTCTTTCACGATCACGACATATATGATGTATGCCATATAAAAATGTACAACCCCACTCTGACTATACATACTCACTCAATAACAACAGATGCAATACAACCTAACTCTGACTGTAAACAAATAATTTTCACTACATCAATAGTAATTCATTTCTCAAATTACGCATCTTAATAACACATTAACAAGTACGACAACAATTCGCACCACATCATACTTGCATTTTGATCACATATTTCATAATTACACATAACAATCATTTATGCATAACATTACTCAATTAATTATATAATTTAATTAATTGACACATATTCATCAAAATACACCAAACTACAACCAATCATCGACCGCATGATAAAATCACCCTTAAAATCCAACTCAACAGCATGTTAGAATACACTCTCTGACACGATGACGGGTACCCGTCACAAGGATGACGTCCGTCATCCTTCCCATCACTTAACATGTCACACTTCTGACGACCTGGACAAACCACACTTGCCTAAAGACCAGGACGGTCTCCCCATCATATGCATATATAACGCTTAGGGCGTCATACGGGTGATGCATGTCACCCTGCTAACAGATCCAAAAACATCACCCATATGAAAATCACACATTAGCATGTTAATCCTTATTAATCTAACATGTTATTCCATTAATTTAATTACAAAAATCAGAATTAATCCATGCTTTGAAAATCCCAATTTCATGTCAAAACTCATGTTTATGAACAAATAACATATACAACAACCACACCAAATACATTACAGGAATTTGCAATTAAATCATCGCATAAAAACAAAATTGAAATGTTAAGATTTATCAAGCAACACAATCAACAAAAGGGAGAAAATCCTATTGGTGGTTAAGGGAATCCTCTCCACCCTTTCACGAATTAAGCACCCATAGATGAAGAATCCTCCAACCTTGTAATTCCAGAAAAATTCAGAATTGAAAGCTTCCAATGATCTCATCTCTCAAGCCCTATCGCTCCCTTCCCAAGCTCTTTTCTCCAATTCCCTTGTTTTTCACGTACTGATAGAAAGTCCTCTAAAAACCTAATTTTGTCTATCTTTTAAAATATATACTATTTTATTTAATTTCTCTAAATTACACTTTTTTCCCAACTTAAAATTCAGCTCTCCTCCGCTCACCCCTAAACTCTCTGAATTCACAAAATTGGCTCAAGCGTTCATATTCTCTCTAATTTTAATTAATTAATTTATTAATTATTAATAAACTAATTAATTAACACAAAACCCCACAAATAGCGTCACTGGCCAAACATGTCATATATTCACAAAAATAAATATTTAGATAAATTATGCAATTAAATTAAATAACAATTAAATAAGTGAAGAATTAAATTGGGGTCTTACAGTGAGCGCCAACGTCTACATTTAACTAGTGACACTCTACACTAGGATCAATATCGGGCATCTCATGTGGGATTATAGCGAAAATATCAGTGTTATCTTGGAGGTATTCAATCAGGGTGGTTCTTACTTTCAAAGAAAGTCTGACACATGCCTTGAGTGGCCTAGAAGGATTCTCTCCAAGCTCAACGAACTCGAAATCACCATTTGGCAATGACTTAACCCCGTCTTTGGTTGAGTCTAAGTCGAACGCATCAAGAACCCCCAAATCTATTTCTGCTTCTACTTCTGAGGTCGTGGCCAATGCCAAAAGGTCCTTTTGGAGGTTTCTTTGATCTATTTCACCTCATCTACATAAGTGTTGATTATAACTGGCCTTCCTTATGCATCGTGATACGTTACCTTCAGGTGGACTAGGGATGACACTACATCTAGTCTCGCTAATAAGGATCTCCCTAGAATACCTCTAAAGGTTCCCTGACACGGTATTACCATAGAATTGAGGACTATCTTTCTTTCGCATGCTCTTTCTCCAATTGCCATAATCAGATATGTAGAACCCCGAGGATGAGTTATCACATCATTGAATACTAACATATCTCCTCTGCTATATGAACTCAGATCTGCTTGTTTGATACCTAACCTATCCATTGTATCTGTGTGGAGGATATTATAAGAGCTTTTGTCGTATAAAAGGAATATGGTTAAGTTGCGATCAACGTTGGTGCTTGCAAGAATCAGAGGCAGATCAATGTTTAAAATTTCACTGATCTTCTCACAATCTAGAAATCCTAATTCTAGTCGATCTTCACTTTACTGAATGTCAGCGTCAGCTATGAGTAGAAAGCAGTCTAATGAATGGCAATTGCTATATGATGTAGTATCATGTAATTCGTCAATCAGTGATATCTGATGATCGTTTGACTCACACAGTGTATTCAAGATCTTGGACATGGCTACCAGAGCTATTGTGTCTACTTCTTCTGTTGTTGGTATAGACTTGATTTCAGACTAAGATTAATCTGACAGTGGAAATTGGCAAGAATCAGAAGTCGATTCTCACAGATGGCGCAAATGTTCTGTTTTGGAACTAGAAATGGATGTCGTTGGAGAACTTATGATTTTGAACGGAGGTGCTGATCTCCGCCACGGTGTTGCGGGGTGGACTTTCATGGTTAGTAGTTCAATGCTCAAGTCAGTTCAAGATTCAAGATGAGTATAGTAAAAAGTGAAAATCAGAGAATGTATCTTGCTCTTTGCATGTGAATTGATTTTTTATACCTTAGGACAAATAAACTGAATTTGAGATGAATTAGGCCTTAGTCATTTGGGCTTCTAGCTGGCCTAGAATAAATATTAATTGAGAGATTTAAAATTAATTTAAATCGATAATCGATAGATACAAATTATAGTACATTGTAATAAACGATAATTATGAAGGTTTAATACCCTTTTAAATCATGTATCTTAACCTCGAGATTCATTTTGGTCCCTTAACTTAAAAAAAATCCATATTGGTCACTTAACTCTTCAAAATGTACCATTTTAGTCCTTTTCGTCAAATTAGCAACAAATTTAGCGACCGACTTTTGAAATTTTATGTGGCCAATTAGACAAAAGGGACTAACATGATACTTTTTGAAGATTTAAAGTACCAATATGAACATATTTTAAGTTAAGAGACCAAAATGAACCTCGAGGTTAAGATACACTACCAAAAAGATATCAAGGCTAATTATGAACGACATACCTTTCAATTACTATTCTCATTGTCATCTAGGTTTTCTAAGTATGTTAATCATTTAATGAGACAACACTTAAATAACTAAACGACACATCTCTTATTTAACTTAACTGAATTATCAAACTCATCACAATCTATTCGAACACCAAATTGAATAAATAAATTCATGAATAATTAGTGTTTTATAACAATTAATTACAATATTATTTAATAATAATTAATTATGTGAATCTATATTTAATTAATTCAATAATTAATATAACAATGATATTAGACAAGACCCAAAGAAACCATGTTGCAACTTCTAGTCATGTGATGATTGCATGAATTTAGTTTAAGTGGCCTCAAGGCAGCGATGGAAATTAGGCCCATCCCCAGTGGATATCCACAAAATTACCCACAACTAATAGGGTAAAAATATGCAAAAATAGGTACGGACACGGATTCAGGTAATCACACACTTAAATAAACGGGAATCACTACGCCAAAACTGGTTTTAGGCAACACACTATAGACATCGCTTTTTTCCCAAAGCGCTACTATAAGTTCAAAAAAAAAACTAAATACTAAATTGAGAAAAAGCGCTGCTAAAGGCTAACTTTAGAAAGCGCTGCTAAAGGCCATACGAGAGCGCTTTTGAAAAGCGCTGCTAGAGGCCACACCTTAGAAAGCGCTGCTAGAGGCCACACCTTAGAAAGCGCTGTTAAAGGCCATAGAATAGAAAGCGCTTCATAAAAGCGCTGCTATAGGCCATAGAATAGAAAATGCTTTTTATGAAAAAAGCGCTGCTAAAGGCAATGCATAAGAACGCGCTTCAAAAAGCGCTGCCTTATCTCATTAATTTGTAAATACTAATTAAACATGTACAGTACCAGCGTCGTTCCAAAAATTCTAAAACTTCCAAAACCCTAAAACTTCCAAATCTTCTCTGAAACTCTCCTTCCGGCGCCGTTCCCCATTCGTTTATGACCGTTCGTCATTGTTCACAACGTTACTCCCTCCGTTCGTTCCACCGTCCCCCACCGTCTGTCACTGTTCAAAACCTAAACAGATCGAAACAAAGAAAAAGCTCGTGAATCTCCTCTCTCCCATCCCGTCACTGTTCGCAACGCTACTTTCTCCGCCTCTGTCCACTAGTTCGCAATGCTACTCCCTCTGCCTCTGTTCACCAGTTCGCATCGCTACTCACTCCGCCTCCGCCTCTATTTCTGGCTGCGCTACAGTTCTGAACATACTCCCTCCTCCAGCTTTCTGATCGTTTCCAAGAATCTTACACTGTGTGGTTCCATAAGTTGCTGAATTCTCTACAAGTAATTAGTTGTTCTTTTGCTATAGTTGCATGAATAATTAGTGTTTTTGTTTAGCTTACTTAGTAAAACCATGGATAAAAAATAGATGTCTTCCAATCAATTGTCAAAAGAGTACGAGAATGGGGTATTAGAATTCATTAAGTTTGCTGTTGAACACGCCAAAAACCCCAGTCGAATCACATGTCCTTGCTTAGATTGTTGTTATAGGCGTTGGATTGATGCAGTTGAGTTGCAATCTCATTTAAAGAGGCATGGAATTAATCGAAGTTATACATGGATATTACACGGTGAGATAAGTAACAAGAATGTTGAACCGGGGGATAATACGACTTATGCTTCAAACGACAAAGGCACAGATACCTACGATTGTGATCGAGTCGAAGAGATTGCAGAAGCACTTGAAGAAGATTTTCAGGATTGTCCCAAAATGTTTGAGAGGTTGGTAAGCGATGCAGAGAAACCGTTGTATAAAGGTTGCACTAAACTCACAAGATTGTCCTCGGTATTAAAGTTGTACAACTTAAAGACGGGCAATGGATGGTTGGATAAAAGTTTCACAGTGTTATTAGCACTTATGAAAGATATGCTTCCGGAGGATAATGTTCTTCCTAATCGAACCTATGAGGCCAAAAAAATGTTGTGCTCTATTGGCATGAGCTATGATAAGATACATGCTTGTCCAAATGATTACATTTTGTTTCGAAATGAATATGCATCGTTAAATGAGTGCCCTAAATGCGGTGTCTCTCGATATAAGAAAGCATTATCTCCACCAAAAGTCTTATGGTATTTTCCTATAATTCCGAGATTTAGACGCATGTTTCGTAGTGAAACCAATTCAAAACACTTTACTAGACATGCAGATGAAAGAATTATAGATGGAAAGTTTCGACATCCGGCAGATTCACCACAGTGGATGAAAATTGATAATGATTATCTTGATTTTGGTAGAGCTCCACCTACATTGACAGGTGGTTAAAAAATACCCAAACATGAAGAAGATGATTGATACGTAAGTGAGACTGTTCTAAATATTCGTGTGTATATTTATTTATTTATGTGAGATTGTTCTAAATATTCATTTATATATTGTTTGAGCTATACAAATATTCCGATCACAAAGAAAATCTCGAGTACCAAAGAGTAAAGCAAACAACATTACATGGATCAGAGTACATATATATTTTCACAATTTTGATTATAATAGTGATGTTACTTGATAAAACAAGTTAAACTATATATCCTGATATATATTCGTATTTTTTTTTTATATGTGTAGTGTCCTCGTCAGTTTAATGGTATAGATTGCGGTTATTTCGTATTGAGGTTTATGAAAGAAACTATTCTTTTGGATCAAATAGAGATTCCAAACATGGTGTGGATTTATAAGTTAAGATTTATTTTAATATTTAACTGATATTTCATCTAATTAATTAGTTATAACTAAATCATATTATGTTATATTATGTAGTACTTTGATGAATTCAAGTGTGCTACTTACTCGAAAGATCAACTGAAAAAAATTAAGGAGGAATATTGTCAATACATTCTTGAGATGAGAATTATACGAGGTATTGTATTTCTTTCTTTTGTTTGAAGTTTATGGTCCTTAGAGATTTTTGTTGTTATGATGTTCTGTATTGGATTGGAATAGTTCTGGAAGTTGTTGTGAATTAAGGGTTGATAAAATTTGTAATTATGTTTGGTGAATCTTTAGAAGTTAAAGGTTTTGGAAGTGAATCTGTTCTTATTAGAATGCTGGATGTTTTAATTTTGAAGAAAATAGATTATTAATGGTATATAGCATTTACAAATTTTGATAAAAACATTATTTTCTTGGTGTATAAGGTTTGTGTTGAATTATAATGGTTATAAGGTTTATATGTTGAATTATAATGGTTATAAGGTTTATGTGTTGAATTATAATGGTTATAAGGTTATAAGGTTTATGCGTTGAACTAAAGGTTTGTGTTGAATTATAAAGGTTTGTGATAAATTATGATAATATGATTTTCTTGATGTATAATGGTATATCGCAATATTTATAAGGTATGTGTTGAATTATAATGGTTATAAGGTTTATGTGTTATATAGCTTGGTTCTGATGCCTTTTAATTTGTTGGTTTTGTTTCAGATAGGTGCAGGAGATAGAGATAACAAGTTACTAAAAGTTGTTGATATGTGCAGAAGACAAGTTCATAGAGTTGGTATATATATATATATATATATATATATATATATATATATAAAACTATTTGTTATAACGGTTTCATGTTGTGTCAGCGCTTCTAAAAAATATGCTGCCATTTTATTAAAAAATAAGACTTATGCCAATGCTTTAACAAAAACACGCTGCCATACGTGCACAATAGACAACGCATTTAAAAAAAAAAACGCTTCCTAAATGAGACATTAGACAGCGATTTGTAAAAAAAAGCGCTGCATAAGTGGAGAATAAAAGCGCTTTAAAGAAAGCGTCGCCTAAAAGAGACCTAAAAGATACATTAGACATCGCTGTTTAGGGGGACAATAGAAAGCGCTTTCCAAGAAAAAGCGTTGCCTAAAGGTGACAATAGAAAGCGCTTTCAAAAATAAGTGCGGCCTAAAGGGGACATAAGACAGCGCTTTTGCAATAAAAAAAACGTTGTCTTTACCTACAGTAGCACCAGTATAGCGTTGTCTATGCCAAAAAAAGCTCTGTCTTTTTCTTTACATGGCGTAGTGAATGGGTGCGGGTATGGACATCTTAGTACCCACCCCGCCCCATACCCACAATATATATTTATATATTTTCATTTATATTATTATATAAAAATAAATGTTTATAAAATTAAAAAAAACATCAACTTTAAACTACTACATATTTAATATAAATGATCATTTATTTCATAATTCAATGATAATTTTTTTTAAAACTTTTTAATGTTTTTAAAAACTTAAAATAATATATATTTTATACTTGATATATTTAATTTTATTAGAAATGTGAGTAACGAATACGGATACAGACACTTATATATAACGTACGTATGAGACGGATGTCAATGCTAATACCCAAGCAGATATAAACTCGAATACGAAAATATTTTTCAACTACAAATATGAAAACTAGTACTATAATCCTCTATCCAAACCCTGTCCATTGCAATAAAGGCTGCTGGACGATTCAAAAATAGCCAATTAGGAATTAGAATTTGTTTGATTAGGTGAATAAGGTCAGAAAGCTTGTTGATAAGAATTAGTTAAATAAATATAGTTATTTACGGTTTTTACAATTTGATAGGAAGTCAATATTCATAATATCTTTTATAGTTTTTTAAATATCATATACGATACATATTGGAAACTGAATTAGCATGTGATTCATTATACGTCATCATTTTTCAATCTAGTACATTTGTTCTTCAAAGAGCTTAGATACAATGACAGTTATTATTAGACAAAATTGAATAGGAATATCCTTTTATCTTTTTAAAACAAATTAAGCCGATTCGATTGACTATAATAGTATAATACAGAAAAAAACAAATCACAATTTCAGAAAACGTAGAAAAATAAATAACAATATCAATGCCGATTCTATTGACTATTCAACAAATATAAATCACAATATATAATAATAACGAGCTTAGATTTAGATGAACCTATATATTGCACTGCCTTAACTTCAAAATTGAAGAAGAAAAAATTAAGAGAAGAAGCACAATAAACACAATGCTAGTGATAATCTCTTCCACTTTTCTCTTTCTTTTTCTTCTAATCAAATTGTATTCCTATTCTACAAAAACCAAAAACTCACCTCCAAGATTACCTTTAATAGGAAATCTTCATCAAATTGGTTCCTTCCCCCACCGTTCTTTTTACGCTCTTGCCAAAAAATATGGTCCTTTCATGCAAATGTATTTTGGTAAAGTTCCAATTCTCGTTATCTCTTCAGCTGAAGCAGCGCGAGAGATAACCAAAACTCATGATCATGTCTTTGCAAACCGACCCCCCAAGATTAATTACGACATACTTTTGTATAATTTCAGAGATGTTTCAACTGCTCCGTATGGAGAGTATTGGAGACAGTTGAGAAGCATTTGTATGTTACATCTTCTTAGTGCGAAAAGAGTTAAATCTCTTCGTGCTGTGAGAGAGGAAGAACTTGTTTTGATGATGGATAAAATAAGAGACTACTCTTCGAAATCGTTACCTGTGAATTTAAGCGAGTTGATTGCGTCGAAAACTAATGATGTGGTCTGTAGGGCGACTCTGGGAAATAAGTATAGTGGTGAAAGTGGGACGGGATTTGCTAAGTTGATGATGGATTTTACTGAGTTGCTTGGTACTTTTATGGTTGGGGACTATGTTCCTAGCCTTGATTGGATGACACATCTTTCTGGATATTACTCAAGAGCGAAAAGAGTGGCGAAACAATTCGATGATCTTTTGGAGGGTGTAGTAGAGGAACGTTTCAAAAATCCGAAAGGCGATGATGAAGAACAAACTGATTTGGTTGATGTTTTGCTTTGGATTCAAAGGACAGAATCACTCGGTTTTCCAATAGACAGAACAACCATAAAAGCTTTGTTATTGGTAAGTGTCTCTCTCCAGTAATTATAACAGAAATTTTATTTTTTTAATTTATTGAATAAACTACGTATAAATCTAATATACTGTTTATATTGTTTATATGCAGGACATGTTTGTTGCGGGTACAGACACCATATCGACTTTGCTAGAGTGGGAAATGTCAGAACTCATGAGGAATCCACACATGATGAAGAGATTAAAAGAAGAAGCAAGGACAGTGGCTAACGGAAGAGCATACATAACCGAAGACGATTTGAGTAACATGAAATACTTAAAGGCGCTTGTCAAAGAAACACTCCGGATGTATCCTCCGATTCCACTACTAGTCCCTCGAGAAAGCATACAAGATGTGAAAGTAAATGGTTACAACATTAAAGCTGGGACGAGAGTGTTTATCAATGCATGGGGAATAGCAAGAGATCCTAGATATTGGGATCAACCTGATGAGTTCAGGCCGGAGAGATTCTTGGATACTTCGGTGGATGTAAAAGGAATTGATTACCAGTTGATTCCGTTTGGATCGGGGAGAAGAGGTTGTCCTGGACTAGTGTATGCTATGGCTGCTAATGATATTGTGTTGGCGAACCTTGTGCATCAGTTTGACTGGGAGTTGCCTGGTGGTGCTGGGGCGAAGGTGGATATGTCTGAAGCATTTGGTTTTACCGTGCACAGAAAGTTTCCTCTTATGGTATATGCAACAGTTTCTAATGACAAGTGAATGAGGGAGTAGGAACCAATAATATGGAATTTCAATAATTTGTAATTTTGTATTGTAACCCTTGTCTTCTGTCTTGTATGGGTATACACTTAGTTTGTTTTATTTATTTCAATAATATATAGTTAAACATGGATATGTGACTATATAAATGTATGTGTATATGTGTGTCTATGTAACTTATTTAAATTTAAATAAATTACATTTAAGACTTGAATTAGGAGTATCTAATAGTTATAAATATATTTGAATTATTCTATGAATCAAAGCAAAGGGACGGAGTATAGAAATTTATAAAATGCCAAAATACCTATAGTTATAAACAAAATCCAGAACCCTATCCAAAAAATTAAAATTAAAGAGCTGATAACAAATAAGACCCAAAGAAACAAGGGGCTGCTGCCGAACTGGGAATCCAAAGGTGGCCAGACAATTTCATGTTAACTAATCACTATGGATACACATCAAAATCATCTAACCTGAATCTACAACATTAATTAGAAATTAGCATTTGTTTGATCTAGCGAGTATGGTCAGGAATCTTGGTTAATAAGAATGAGTTAAATATGTAGTTAATTACCGTATATAATGGTATAGAGTAATGCTATCTCTATACTCATTTTTTATCCCAATACTTATATTTAACACATTTAACTATATTTATAAAAGGAATAGTATTTTTTATATAAAAAGATTTTCATTTAAATAAAATATATTAATAAAAAATCTATTTTTAAAATTAATTTCATAACACAAATATAAAATTTGTCATTAAACAATTAAAAAAAATACTTTATTGTCAAAAAAACAATACAAAACAAAATGATTCCCAAAAGATCCACCTGAGCTAAAAGACAAAGGAACTAGGACCTAAGGCATCATGAGACAACCCAAAGTATTTCTTTTCTTAGGTTTTACCCAACATCTAAAAACAATGTTATCAATAATTTTGTCCCCCACATATGTCTTGTTGGATTCATTTCCAAAGCATTTATCATTTATGAATTTCCACACTTCATAAATTGTTCCAACAAAGACACATTTTAAAATGTTGGCTTTAGCTCCCTTGTTCTTACTCATGTTGGTTATCCATTTGATCTCCTCATTCCAAACACAAGGTGTGTGATCAATTTTGAGCCAATTCAAGATATACATCCAAATCGACCTCATTTCCTTACATTGGAAAAAGAGGTGCTTCATAGATTCATGCTCCCTACAAAAACAACATCTATCATCATTGAGCATACCAAACCTAACTAATCTATCCTTGGTCACCAACTTTCATGGCAGGCCTGCCATAAGGTGAAAAGAGCACGAGGTCTGGCTGTATTGTTATAGAATATTTTCCTCCAAGAAACGTCTTGTTGTCTACCAGTTAAGCCATGATAAATCTCCCTAGTATGAAATTTCTTCGCCCGCATCATGCTATTCCAGCCACGGGCATTAGAAGCAATCTCTTTCATCTTTAAAATAGACTTTAAGATCCAAGATGTGTTGGTATTGACAGTCATGGACATAATGTTTTGATTCTTCACATAATACTAGTGGATCCATTTGATCCAAATGCTATCAACTTTTCCAATCAGATTTCACAACAGCTTGATTATGTTGGCCTTATTCCAAGTGTAAATGTTAATGATGTTCAAGCCACATTGTTTCTTAGGGGAACAAACTTTCTTCCACGATATTGGAGCTTTTTTGGTAACACTGTCACTCCCTGACCACAAAAAACTAATACACATATAATCAATTTCTTGAATCACTTTTTTTAGCAGGGGTAAACATTGAAGCGATAGTTCGTGGGGGCAAACAAAACACTTCTAATGAGTTGAGTTCTACCAGTAAACGACAGCAGCCTAGCACTCCAATGGTGGATTATGGCCAAAAAAATGATCAATTAGAAGCATATAGTATATTATGTTCAACTTCCTACTAGTGTGGGGAATTCCAAGGTATCTAAAGGGAAGACTACCCTCGGAGAATTGGGTGATGTTCTTGATACTTTCCATATCCTCCTTGTGAACATTCCCAAAATAGGCTTTGCATTTAGTGAGATTTACCTTTAGACCTGCAGCCTTAGAAAAATCTTCAAAATCCTGCATAACCATCTCCACAGAAGTTTTTTCACCTCTAGTGAATAAAAGCTGATTGTCAGCAAAACTCAAATTGATAATTTCTAGCTTTTCACATATAGAATGGAAGTTAAAATTGGGTTTACTTTTGAGCTTTTGGAGCACTCTATGCATGTACTCCATCACAATCACAAATAGCAAGGGTGAGAGAGTGGCCCATTGCCTAAGACCTCTTTTAGCTTCCACCAATTTGGAGTGATCACCATTGATTTGGAACTTGTAAGAAACAATCCTAATTGTTATGAGGGTCCAGGTGATGAACTTGTGAGGAAAATTTAACTCTTTCATGATAGCTTCTAATGCATCCCACTCAACTGTATCGTATGCCTTATGCTGATCCATTTGAAGCATGCATCTAGGGGCTCCACCTTGTGTACCATGCCCTCTTATTAATTCATAGACCAAGAGGATGTGATCGTGTATATTCTTTCCAGGCACAAAGCCTGCTTGGCTGTTATGGATTATACTATTATGAACTTTACCAAGCCTAGTTGTCATAATTATATATATGACCTTATATATGACAGTGCAGCAAGATATATGCTTATAATCTCTAACCATGTCAACTGTGGGGGACTTAGGGATAAGAGTAACCAGGGTAAAATTTATGGCCTTGTACATTTTTATCCTTTCAAAGAAATCTTTAACAACATTGATGGTTTCATGTTTGATAATATCCTAGGATTTTTTATAGAACTTGAGTTGTAACCATCTATACTAGGAGCAGAGTTATCTTTAATGCCTTTCAGACTAGAGTAAATTTTTTCCTCTGTAACAGGGGCTATGAAACCATCTTTCTGGTCCTCAGTCAGTTGGGAACCCTTCCTCAAGGTAACAATGTCTATACTAGTAAGATTCCTGCCGGATGTGCCAATAAGCTGCCGGTAGTACTTGATAATATCATTCTCTATTTCCTCCTTTTGGTACAAAATATTCCCATTTTCATCTTTGATTCTAGTAAGATGAGTTTGCCCAATTTTAGCCTTTAGGGAGGCATAAAAATATGCATTTTTGCCATCCCTCAATTTGAGCCAATCCACATTAGCTTTTTCCTTCAGCACTTGCTCTTCCATGTTGCTCAAATTCAGAACCACTCTAGTGCAGTTCTTGACTTGATAAATCAGTTGGATATTTAGTCTGTCCTAAATGATATTATTTTGGGCTAAGTTGAGCTCCCTTATAACCATATCCAACTGTTGGGATTAACCTATAAGACTTTTACTCACATTTTTTATGACAGGTTGAAGCCTCTACAGCTTCTTCCAAAGAACAAACATGTGATTACCTGTCATAAGTTCATCCCAGTTTTGCTTCACTTTCTCAATGTACCCCTAACAGCTGACCACCGCATTTTTGAAGTTGAAGGGAGCTCTATTAGGCCTATTTTGAGCATTACTATGCAGACTCAACAGAGCATGGTCAGACACACCATGATTCAGGATGGAAAGGGTATAATCCATGTTCTGCTGCTGCTACAATAAGTTTCCAAAGATCCTATCTATTCTCGAATAAACCATGCCATTTTTTTTGGTTATTTGACCAAGTGAAGTGGCCACTAGTACTGTCTTTCTCCAATAAGTCTGTTTGCTCCAACATGTGAACCAAGTTTTTGTATTCATTTTCATGAACCAAACTGCCTCCAATTCTGTCTTGAGCTCTAAGCACATTGTTAAAGTCACCATAGAGAAACTAAGGCCCATTTATGTTAGCATGGATCGGCTCAATGTCAATCCACAGGTTCCACCTGTTCTCTAAAGTATTGAAAGTATATATAGCTATAAACCAAGTTTTCAAAACTCCATTCAGATGATAGTGTTGGTGTAAGCCCTAGAGGCCAATACTTTTGGTACTTGTATCGAATTATTTATTAATAATAAAATAAATTTCTTTATTATGTTTGTTTTCCCAAAGTGATAAAGTCCCTATAATAGCTAGTTCGTTTAATGAAATATTAAGTGTGACTTAATCATGAGATTTCATTAAACATAAGGACATTATTCTTCAAGTATTCGTAGTCGAGCTTTAATGTGAAATGAGATAACCTTAAAGAATTAAGACTATTATGTAGATAGACTGATAATTACATCTCATGGATCATGGATAAGGAGTTATCAAGTCTTAAAATATGTATGAATATTAGGAGTAATATTTATACTGGATTGACCCACTATGAGAGTACTACGTAGAATGTTATGCAAAGTGTCATAAGTTACTCTCATGGTAATAGTGGCGTATACCACCCTTCGACCTGAAACCACTATGAACCCTAGATGTAGAGTCAAATACTTTATTGTTGATCAAACATTATCCGTAATTGGATTACTATAAAGATAGTTGATGGGTACTTCACAAAGCATGCTGAGGGACATGAGTGGCCTAGATGAAATTTGCCTATCCTGCATAACAGGATAAATGTCTAAGGGCCCAATATTGAACTGAACAAGGATGACACGGTATATGCCTTGTGTTCAATATAGACATAAGGGCAAAAGGGTCATTGTACACACAAGCACTATCACAAAAGGTTTTGTCAGATCACATGACAATTTCGTGACTTAGGTAGCATTGATGTGTTGCTAGATATCGCTCACTGTTTATTATGTTAAATGCATGATTTAATAAAATTACCAACGTCGCGAAATCCTACAGGGTCACACACATAAGGATAGTTTGATAAAAGGTAGAGTAAATAAGGCACACCGTAAGGTACGGTGCACTTAAGTGGAATACAGATTGTGGTAAGGTACCACGTGCTTAAGTGATATACGTTACATCATAAGATATGGTGTGCGTGCACTTAAGTGGGCTTTTTAGCTTGTAGCTCACACAAGTGGTTCTATAAATATAACCCTTATGCAAAAGCATAAACACTTGATGAAAATTCAGTTGTGAAATCCTAACCGTATTTTCTTTCTCTTTATCTCTCACTCAAAGCCTTCAATCGTAGCAGCTAGCACTGAGACTAAAGAAAGTCGTTCGTGTGGACTGAGTAGAGGTGTTGTTCATCGTACAACGCTCGTGATCATTCCTTCGATTCAGAATCAAAGGTTTCATCGCCAGAAGAGGTAACCATTAATCTATCATTGATCATGATCTTTCGTAAGGATCGCTAAAGGGAAATTTTAATTTCCGATGCGTTTTGAATCGCCATTTCCCTTCAGATAGATGCTGCAATGAATAAATTGGGGAGATCTCTCATGAGTTACCACTTTGACTTTGTTCTCATCCCATAATATCCAAATCCTACCATTCTTATGTTCAGTGTAATTGTCAATAACGTTCCATTTCTCACAAAATTTATTTTTAATTTTCTCTGCATTCTCAACTTTAACTCTAGTTTCTATGACAATAGCAATATCAGGATTCATTTTATTGATGTGGGAGATTACCTCATTACATTTTCCTGGATTATTTATCGCCCTAACATTTTAAGAAATGATCATGGAATCCATTCACTTGATCCCCCGAGATCTCCATTCCTAAGGGCATCAAAACCATCTTGACAAGCAATGTTTTCCCGAGTATCTAAGTTCTTAATACCCTTACCTTTGTTCTTTTCATTGTTCTTTACATTCTCCCATCCTACATTGTCTTGTTCTTTTCATTGTTCTTCATGATTAATGCAATAAAAAAATTAGTTAATGACAAAATCTTATATTTGTGCTACAAAATTAATTCTTTAAAAAGTATTTTTTATTAAAAAAATTATTTAATTATTTTTATAAATATTTTTATAAAAAAAATTGTTCACAGTATAAATACGGTGAACAGTATTTGATGTAAGTATTGGTGTAAAAAATAGATGTATGAATATCATTACTCAATTCATATTATCGTTTTTAGTTTTTTTTTTTAAATTTCATATGTGATACATATTGTATTTGAGTTTCTAATTTTAAACATTTTTGCGCTCAATTTTTATTCATTTTATTCTCTTTTATTTTTTTTAATCAAAATATTCAGAAAAGAATAGAATGAAATGCATATTCATTTTAATTTTATTTGTTTAATTAAAAACATTTAAATTTTATTTCATTTATCTTTTTTAACTTATTTTGAACTTATAAAATATCTAAGGACAATTTTGGAATTAATGAACAGTCTAAAACCTAATTATATGGTATATATACTAACAATGTGTGGCCAACGAACGGGATTCAGAAACGACAAAACCTTCACTCCCAATTTATTTATTTTCTCTCATTTTATTTCTAATAATCCATCCCTCTCAAATGCTCTCTCATTTTCATAACTAAAATTAGAAAAAAAAAGTGGCGTAGCAGCTCACCCAAGGGTCAGACTCTTTCTTTCTCTCAATTCCTTACTCTCACTCTCATATGCATCTCAAAAACCCAAAATAGAGAATTGAAAAAAAGTGGAGAGTTTGGAAGAAGATAAACCTTCTTCTCCTTACATTCTCTGTCATTTTGACAATATAAAATACAAAAAGGGGAAGGAACAAATTATTCAACTAAATAACCATTTTCGTATACCATAATTAGCTACCTGTATAATCTGGCTACCACAACGAGAGAACTGGCAGAGTCGCCAGAATGGCTACCACCCACATTCATATTGTAATTGATTTGATAACCACTTGAGAAATTAGATGATGTTGACGTTTTTGATGGTTATTTCCTGCAGAATTCATTCATAGGTGGTTTAGAGCTAACATCATTGTCGTCATCCTTCTCCAGCCACAGAGTTTTTTCGCTTCCCTCGATTATGTTTGTTGTTAATTTCTTCCAAGGAGTTTTGATCCGTCTCTCTTGGCAACTTTATACGTGCAGTTTTGGTTAGAGGTTTGGGATTATATGTTTTGCAATTTGTTTGGAATTGTAATCTTGGTTTGAATTTATATTTTTTTGCTTGGGGTAGAATTCAAGTGTTGGTTTGGTTCTGGTATGTGGATTTCCTGGGTTTTTCTGTAGGTTTCAGCAGTGTATTTCATAGCAAATGTTTGTTCTATGTACTGGTAGGCATTTCTTATGTCTTAGTTATTTAATGTAATTGGTTCTTTTTTATGTTAAAAAAAATTTGAGATAGCATGATGATTTTCTTCATGTCAACTTTAAAACAAATTGATTTTTATATTTGAGAGAAGTTAATATGACACTATTGTGAATTATAGTAATGCCCACGCTCTCTTGATTGAAAGACATGTAGGGATCACCCTATATGTTATAGTGTATAATTAAATAAAAGTCTATAGAATCATATTCTTTTCTAATCCACGTTTTTACAACGCCTCTTATGAATTATAGTAATGCCCACGTTTTCTTTTCTAATCCATCTTATAGGTCAGTATAATGGCTCTTATGAATTGTCATCTAATACAACTATTTTTTTTTTTCATTTTACAGGCCAAATTATTGAGTTAATTTTGAAGATTGATGTTTCAAATTTCAACTTTTGGAACATGATAACAATTGGTTGAAATAGATGTTATATTTTCATTTATTTGTTTTTTCATATTTTGGATCGATCATTGATATCCTTTGTTAAAAATAAATAATATTTTGTGCAACCATATTGCAAATTTATAGTTTAAAAATTTTCATATTATAATTTTTTTATTGTACATTCTTCATTTAGAATAAACGAGTTTTTTTACATGTATATCTCAATATATTATTTCTGCAATACCAAAATAAATTTACTAACAATGTATGGCCAACGGAAGGGTTTCAAAAACGGCACAACCTTCACTCCTAATTTATCTATTTTCACTCATTTTATTTCTAATAATCCAACCCTCTCATATTCTCTCTCACCATTTTCATAACTAAAATTAAAAAAAAAAAAAGTGGCGTATCAGCTCACTCAAGAGCCAAACTCTTTGTTTCTCTCAATTCCTTACTCTCACTCTCATATGCATCTCAAAAAATCAAAAATAGAGAATTGAAAAAAAGCTGAGAGATTGGAAGAATATAAATCTTCTTCTCCCTATACTATTTTTCATTATGACAATTTGAATATAAAATATAAAAAAGGGAATGAACGAATTATTCAACAGAAATCCTCTCCTATTTCAAAATGGTCCGACCACCACATACACCTCCCTCTGTTGGAAAAACTCATTGTCACAACTCTGCCAGTCCTCCATTTTTGGGTAGTTTTTTTTTTGTTTCCCATTCTTGATGTGTTGTTACTTTGTAGGATTTGTTATTGTTTTATTTTGATTAAGCAAAACTAAAAGAGTTTGTGTATGAAATTTGTTTTTTTTTTTTCTAAAATTTTTTCAAAGAAAATAAGTATGATAAGAAGGAAGAAGATGAGAAGTGCAAGAAAGATAGTGGAGGAAAGTGAACATGCGTTTTGTTTTGTTTTTGCTATTTTTAATTGTTTCTTTTTTTTGTTTATTTATATTTATTTATTTATTTATTCTTTTAATTACTTATTTGGTTATTCATTTGGGCTTACTGCATTTTTCTATATTGTTATGTTGTTTCTTTGAGTATTGTATTTTAATAAATGTGAAAGTGTGTGTTGGTGATTATAGTCTTTCTTGTATTACTGTGTGCGTAAATATGTATGTGTAGTGTCGTAAATTATTAACAATTAATATTCTTGAGTGTTTCCAAAATGACAAGGAAATATTTAAGTAAAGATTAATTTTTGAATTCGGAAATAGGCAACACTTGTGAAGTGATGCAATAGGTTTGAATTTAGAAATAGAAAACACTTGTGAAGTATTGTAGTAAGTTTGAATCCGGAAATAGGCAACACTTCGTGAAGTGTTGCAGAATGCGAAACGGTGCAACATTTGGTAAAAGTGTTGTTGTAGATGAAACAGTGCAACGTTTGAAAAGTGCTGCTGTAGAAGAAACAATGCAACATTTTGGAAAAGTGTTGCTGAAAGTGTGTGTTTCATCAAGGGTCGCAACCTTATGAAACAACAGCACTTTGGCCTATAAATTAAACATTTCGGATTTAGAAAAATACATGCGAAAAATATGCATCCTCTTTACTAAAATTCCAGATACATTTTCCTATATTCAAGTTTTCATCGGTCTTGTGCAAACTCGAGTATAGGCTGAATTATCCTGGGTATTCCTGCGTAGAAACTCTAAGATAATTTGAGAGTGCTTGAAATACTATAAGGAAAGTGATTTGTTCACGATTCTAACCTCGGTTTATTCGATGTAAATTTATTTTCTAAAAATCTTACAGTATTTTAAATAATGGCAATTATGGCTTCCGCAAATCGTGATTTTATAGATGATGCTCTAATCAAGAAATTCAAAAATTCTTGAGAAAGGAATGGACAAAAGAAATAAGTTAAAAAAAAAAAAAGAAGCACCAAGAAGGAAGGTTAGTTGCTTTGAATGCGGAGAGATATGACATGTTAAAAATGAATGTCCTACACTTCAAAAGAAGAATAAATTCAAGAGCAAGAAGAACTAAAGGCATAAAAAGCTCATTTTTAAAAAGTTGTCAGCACTTTTTAAGTCAGGTCTGTTGCACTTTTTATGTCGAATCTGGTTAACTAACTTAACAAAATATGTTGCTGTTTGAAATTTAAAAAATTGTTTGAAATTCAAAATTCATTTTGCACTTGTTAAGTCAGGTTTCCGTTTAAACGACTTAACAAGTTCTGAACACAATTCAAAATTATGTCTTTTCATGAACCATTGGCATTCTAAACTATTGCAAACCTTCATAAAAAGGTCTCAAACTTTTGCATCAATTCCTAGAAGTTTCTTAGGATGTATTTAAGGAAAAATACATTAGTTTTCAAATGACCTCTTTCATTATTAATTTCTCACATCAATTCAAATAATTTTCTAAGTGTTCATTCTTTTTCAAAAATGTTGAAACTTTGTGCATAACTTTAAAATCATTCATAAAAGTTTTATAATATTTTTTGAGCACTTAAGGTTCATATATTATTGAATTGTAAATTGAAAGAGAAGATCAATTGTTTATTGAAATTGATTCAAGAATAACTTTATATATTCGAATTTGTTCAAGTATTATAATTAATCACCAAGTGTGTGATGACTTAATGTGTAAAAAAAGTGTGTGTGCTTTCTTAAAGTATTTGTAAATAGAAAGTGGTATATTTTCTATTTGTTGGAGAAAGGTCCTTTGAATTGGTTTGATTCAAAGTCCACTCTAGTTGTTGGTGTATTAAAGGAAGTAGTGGGTTCAAGGGACTCCTCATTTTAGAAGGATGTTATCCAGGATGAAATGGATTCAATATTGTCAAACCACCCTTGGGAACTTGTCGATCTAACTAAATGATCAAGACCCATTGGATGCAAGTGGGGTTTAGAAGGAAGTATCATAATGATGGTACAATAAACACCTATATGTATAGATTAGTAACCAAGAGTTTTAGAAAAAAGGAAGGTGTCACTACTACAAAACGCGTAAACAACAACGCCATGGTCACCACGGTTCTTCCCTACACCGTGGTGACATCTCTAAACTAAGGCGCTATCAATTTATTTTTGTTTTTTGATTAAAAATTATTTGTATATAACAACGGGTTGATTATCCAACCGTGGTGATACCATCAATCTTTCATGGGTTCGAACCTCAGCTCCCTCATATATATTATTCCTTTAATGTTATAACGCGCCTTTTCTTTTTTATTTATTTATAAAAAAAAACTTAAAGGGTTATGACTATGGTTGTTGAGTTCCACCGTCGTGATATATATTTTTTTTATTTAAAAATTTTAATTGTAAATTTATTTCTGGCTTTTTTTTATGAAATTTCACTATGAAAGTAATATATCATAATGGTTGTTGGTATTGACCGTCGTGGTAGCTTTATAGTAATATACACTCCTAGTTAGCTTGTCTCTTCAGTATCCATTGATAATAGAAACTAGTTGACCAAACAATACACGATTTCAACCCTAAACCCTAACATTCAATACTCTGAAACAATACACCATTTCAACCAAAACACCATCGTTCTTCAGTATCCATTCTTTAATATCCTGTCATTTTCGTCATCATCGTCAAGGAGATTGACAGAACCATCATGATCGTGACGTCGAGAAGGAAGAGTACACCGTTGAGAAGGAAGACAACAACAACATCATCGTTGCTTTAAGGAAGGAAGACAACACCAACACCAACACCAACATCATTTACTTAGTCATCACGTTTAGGGTACGTAAAATATTTTCTCCATGCATCTACAGTAAACTTTATTTGCCATTGTTGTTATTGTTATTGTTGTTGTTGTTGTTTATGTTGTGGTTGTTGTTTATGTTCTTTTTGTTCATGTTGTTGTTGTTTTTTTTAACATAGATGTCGACCTTGTCGAGTTCAACATCTGATACTAGCGAAGAAACTCAAACATATGAGAGTTGTGCGAATGAAACTCAGACAAATGATACTCTATCTAAAAGATCACAAAGAGGTGTCACAATGATGCCCCAATTCACATCAGTCTACAACTCATCAGGTAAAAAAATTATGATCGAGTTTGATTCGTTCTACAGAGTAGTGGATTATGAACATTACTCTACTTTTAAGAGTTATGTTGCATTCCTTGCACGTAGCAAAGTGAGTATACTGATAGATGATTGGAAACAAGTGGATGATAAAGTCAAATAAAGCATATGAACAGATGTTAAGGTATTAAATACTATAATTTTCATATATTCGATATCACTACCTATAAATTCTAATACATACTTATATATTGATTTAAATGTATGTAGTTGAATTTTGAGTTTACCGATGACACAAAGTTGAAAAAAAGTGGATATCTTATGCCGGTACTCGTTGGAGGAGATTTAAGTCCCAGCTCACGGCTGACTACATTAGGAAGCCTAAGAGCGGTCTTCCTTATCCATGGATTCGATATAGTTTTATATCGAAGAAGCAATGGAATAAGTTTGCGAAGATACGTCGTTCTGAGGAATTCAAGGTTAATACTAGTCTTATGTAACCTTTAATGTTATGCTAATGAGTTATAGATACTAATCATTATATTTTTTACTATGTTAATAACAGGTTAAAAGCGACGTAGGAATCCAAAACAAGGCGAAGAACATGTACCCCCATAGATTGTCTCGTGGGGGTTATAGGAAACTTGAGAAAAGAATCATGCTCGAAAAACAAACACAAACAGGAGATGATTGCATCCTATCTCCACCTTCAAGACATGAGAAATGGAAGATGGCTAGATTAAGACCCAATGGAGAGTACACCTCTGAGGCGTCAAGAATAGTTGCTGAGAAAATTGTAAGTATGATTTTTTTTGCTTATGTTATTTGTTATTTAAATGCGTTGGTAACAAATATGTAAGTTGCTCATGTTGTGTAGGATAAGTTGGTTGAGGCGGCCCGTGAAGGCACATTTGTTCCAGAACCACGACATGGCATATTAGTAGAAGCTATTGGAACAGATGAGCATGATGGGTGTGTCTGTGGTGTTAGAGAAGGTGTCGGCTTGAGGACATTCTTTGGGTCTCAAAGAAAAAGTACCGAAAGCTCGAAATTTATTGTACAAAGACAAAAGATTGAAAATGTTGAGAAGCAATTGGAAGAACAACGGAGGATGTTAGAAGAGAATAAGGAAAAAAAGGGAGAAAGATATGGAAAGGTTTCAAGAGTTGTATTCGGTATGTGCTTTACTTGAGATGTTAGTGTTTTATTATAAATGTGTGATATATATTGTGCTTATTTTTGTTTTATGTTCTAATTGAATATTATGATGTAGAGGTTAAGTGAAAACCTCGAACAACGTACAAATGAAGATCATCGTTATGTTGATGGTGATGATGATGATGATCTAACTCCAAGTAGAAGTGCTGTACATCATGCTTCTACCAAAGGAAGTAATTGTTCAGCACTTCCAAATAACCGCAATGAAATAATGGACCCTAACGCAAGTGAAATCACCACGCTATACTTGAGCGTTGCAGTGATAAATGATACGCAACCTCTACCTCTAGACATTGTCCATGTTTGGAGTTATTCTATTACAGTCCTGAGGGTGTAAGGGATTTTCTCGGTGGGTATAAGTGGCTGGACGTAGGGATATTGCAAGTGTGGTGCACGTAAGTATATAGTTGAATGTACATGTCATTATACAACATTATCATTTTTTGTATTTCCTCCCTTAATTTATTCTTTAACCATTTAGGTATATTCACCGTGTTTGTATAGAGTTGAATAAATCAAGTCTTTATGGAATCTTGGATCCACTCTTTATTCGACGGGCATTTAATCAACCAAGAGACATTCTATATTACTTGAAAAAATGGTTAAATGAGGTAGGAGAAGAATGTTACTTAACACCATTTCTCTGTTCGTAAGTATTTTTGTAATTGATGTTTACGTATTTTATATTTAGTTTTGTATTAGCAAATACTAATAATATATATGCTCGTGTTTATTCAGTGGTCATTGGCAATTGATCATCATATCATTTGGGACGAATACGGTAACTGTACTGTGTTCCTTGCATGATCCACTCGAAATTAAAATGAAAGAGATGATTAATTCTTAAGTGTGTACACGTTTAATTCATTTTCTTTGACATTGTAATTAGTTCATCATGTAATATGTAAAATTCATTTTCAATGTACAGTGTTGTGGAGCAAGTGAATATGATGAACAATGTTAGAAGAACGCCCTCATGGATCTTTCCTAAAGTAAGTGGCCCGATTACCTGTTTCTTTCATTTACATTCATGTAATTTTGCTTAAATTTGTAGACGAGGAGACAACCCGGGACTTACGAGTGTGGGTATTATGTCATGAAACACATGTTAAACATTGTCCTTGCAGACATTGTTGATTCATGGGATAAGGTATATATGTCATAAAATGTTAACATATCTTAATATATAAGTTGTTGATTCGTGCATGATATTCAATTTTTTTTCTCTTTCTTATGTAGATGTTTAACGACGGAAACCCATTACCCGTCGAGGACTTTGTAGATCTTCGTAAACGTTGGGCGTATATCCACAATGTGCTTAAGGGTCCTGCTGATTAATCTATTGCTAATTGAAATTCTGGTATCAGATGTATGATATTAAGTGTAATGTCACAACAACACAATCTTCTATATGAACAAGGTAATAAAAACAGCCAATCAACACAATGAATTGTTCACCCAGTTCGATCTAACTACCTACGTCTGGGGGCTACCAAGCCAGGAAGGAAATTCACTATTAGTAGTATTAAATTATAGACTCAACAGTCCTAGTTGACAATCCCCTAACTTAATCACTACCTAATGACACTTCTACCTAAGATACGCTTAGATATGAGAAACCACTCACTCCCTCTAAATCACCACAGTGATACAATTCATAGATTACAAAGTATAGAAGTCACACTTCCAAATCACAACTTGATCTTGCTTAAAAGCTTTGATCAAGAACAATTAACAACTCAAAACAATCACACCAATTCAAGCATCAATGATGAATGAATGGTTTACAAAACACAGACGAAAACAGACTTGACACTCAGTCTTTAATCTCTTGTCTTCGTATCTTCCAAGTAGGGTTGTGGCTGCTTTAAATAGAAACTCAGACTTGGGCTTGGACTCCTTGAAAATCTCTGATTTGATTTGAAATTAAAACATATTTTATACTTCAAATCTTTTCATATCATTCATCCCTAAAAACAGAAACAAAATCTGCTCCACATATGATTGCATACCAAAATATTTTTACCAAGATATTCGCCTGCAATCTCTCACTTACTAAAGCAACAAATCTCACCAATCAACAAAAACACGTGCAGCCCTAATAACACAGCAGACTGATATTCTGATGTTCTGTCAACTGATGTCAAGACATCATGTTTAACATCAGCACACAAAACTGCAACCCTAAATAACTTAACATAAACTGAATGTTAGTAACTCATGTTAAGACATCAGACATATGACATCTTCAACAACAACATTGTTTTACCAAAATTCTAGCCAATAACAAGAACTAACAATCTCCCCCTTTGGCTAATTTTGGCTAAAACAACCTCAGCCAACATCAGAAATACCTGCAGCGGATAAATTAAAGCAACATTCTCACAAGCATCACCAACTTCCAAAGCTGCACACCACAAAACAAGAACTAACTCCCCCTCGAAACAAGAACTAACTCCCCCTCAAAACAAGAGGCTAGGCAAAAGCAAACAGCAACACTAGGTTGATTCTCCCCCTTTTTAGCCCCAATTGGCCAACCATCAAACATTTACTCCCTCTCACTACTGTCAAAAACTACTAGTTAGTCATAGGCTAGCTCTCCTTGTCAGTTAAAAGAAGGCATCACTTGACAAGACAAATCATAGAACAAAAACCAGATAAACATAACAGTACCATTATCCAAGATACAAAATAAGTACTCAAGGTGCAGAAAAACAAAAAATTGAAATAGGACAGCTAGCTCAATCTGAATCATCAGTAGAAACATCTTCATCATCCTCATTCTCAGTTGTTGGATCACCTTTCTCAGAACCTGAACCTTCAGCATTGACATCCTCCTCATCTCTATCCTGTTCCAAAGACTTGATCAACTGCTCAAATTTCATCTTCCTGGCAGTGCTGGTGCTTATCACTACATCTAGATCCTTGCAGGCAAACTTCAATTCTTCTATCATATCAGCTTTGGAACATGCCTTCTTGACACCAGAACCTGATGTTGAGACAATGTCTGGGACATGATTCCCTACAAACAACTTGGGATGCAAGGATAATGCAGACTCCCTCTTGCAAGCAGTATCTGAAGTAGTCAATATTCCAGGATGTTGCTTCAGGATCACTCCACAAATGAGAGAAGGAAATGCTATAGGCATTTTAATAGCATTTGTTGAAGCATGCTTCACAGTTTGATAAAAAATGTAGGTCCCATAATCAAAGTATTTCTTTGTCCCAATAGCATAAATCATCTTCCCTAAGCCAACAGAGATAGTAGTCTTGTGATTAGTGGGGACCCAATTTGCAGCACCTATCTGTGCAGGACAACATATTTGACACTAAGAAGACTAGCAGACAACTTTCATTTCAAAGGCCAAACCTTCACTTGAGTTGCAGTGATCTCCTTGCACACCTCATTGTCAGTCACTTCCAGCTCTCTATAATCTTTCTCATTTCTTCCTAGGTAGGTGTTGATAACGTCAGGAGAAAATTCAATACACTTACCTCTCACATATACTTTTCTAAAGTCCACACTCCTTCTGTCAGTAATGTCCACAGGAATGTTTACAACAAACTCCTTAACTAGCCCATCATAGCATTTGGAGAACCCAGAAACAGTTTTTACCAACCCAGCAAACTTAATCAGCTCCATAACTTCCTTAATCTCCAGAGCATCTTTGCCAAGCTCTCTTTCCAGAGCCAATCTTCTTTGACACGCAAACTTCCACATGTGAGCACTTCCAGCATAGTGAAAAGAGATGTTGTCCACAGGTACATCAGGGACCTTATCAGCAATCCTCTTCAAAATTGACCTTCTCACTGGAGTGATGTCTTGAACATCCTCATCAACATCAAACTCAGAGTCAGATTCTTCCCTTATCTTCCTCTTTTTGGATCTTTGCAGGGCCAACAACAGGAGTCTTCTTCTTTTTGCTTTCAGTTCTCATCTTAGGAGATGAATCAATAGTCTTCCCTTTTCTAGACTTTAATCTTTTTGCAATACCTGGAATTGCATTGCCAATAACCTCATTGTTTGACAGATTCTCAACAATCACAACCTCAACAGGCTTCTTTCCTTTGGGGCTAGAAGAAACTTCCCTAGCAGGTGATGTTATAACATCACGTTCAACATCAACCCTAGCTCCAACATTAGGATCAACATCAGTTTCAGCATCTTCAATAACAGAAATAGCCAACCTGTGAAGATTGGTTTCAGCTAGTTGCATGTCATCCTTTTTACCTTCAGATTGCACAGCAGCCATTTGAGCCAAAGGTCTTGATATTCCAGCCACAGGAATCCCTTTCTCAAAAATCTTAGTGACAATCTGACCTATAATTTTATCAACATCTACAGTCTCTTCCTCATTCTGATTTCCAACAGCTTGAGGAGTAGAGGTCCTAGGAGCAGATTTATCTCCAAACAGAATGCTAGTAACAAACTCTCTACTTTTCCTATCATCAAATTTTTTACCAGCAGAATGATCAGACAATTTACCTGATGTATCATGAGAAGGCCTTTTTGTTTGCAGCTTGTCAGGTCTAGTCTTAGAAGCTGGGATCATTGAGAGAGGGGCTATATCCAAAGCTTCATTCTCAGAAACCCCTTTCGTCGAAACCCTAGGTTTTGTGTGTGAGGGACTCTTGGATGCAGACTTCTTGGAGGGAGATGACATTTATTGAGACATTGCTCCTCTATAGCAACTGATGAACAAAAATATGTTGAGACTTCTATTCTTTGGGGAGAAGACGAACAGACTATGAGGATTGATGTAGCGTGTGGAGGCAAGGTGAGGAAATGATTGCATAGGGTACGAGGGCTGCTTTTGTTGAGCACTTAAAAGCCAATAAATGTAATTTCCCCACCAAAATGTATCACATTTCAAATTTTTGAATTTTAATAAATATCCAGCACACATCATTAACCTCTGGTGTCTTTTACACATACCCAGTTTTCCTTTTACGACACCACAATGTTCAACACATATATCCTTAGAGAAACTGTCATTACACCTCCTTCCTGTATGGTTATCCTCAATGATCTTGCTTTCCCTAAGATTAACCCTAGAGTGTTTGGTGATCCTTGGAATGTCACAGTAGGATGTCATAACATCATGCTTGACATTGCGATCAATCCGACTTTGTTTCACCTCTAGATGTTCTCCCTTTTTATCCCATAGATAGCAATTGTCTTTGGACTTAACACCCTTCATGATAACTTCACCTTTCTCATTATAGACAATACATTGACCTTTAGTAAAGTGAACTTTAAGTCCTTGCTCACATAGTTGACTAATACTGATCAAGTTGGCCTTCAATCCTTTGACCAATAACACATCATCTAGTTTAGGAGCACCTGCACCGTTCAGTCTTCCCACACCCTTGATTTCTCCTTTGACACCACCTCCAAAAGTTACACAGCTGGAATAATGTTCAACATTCAACAACAAACTCTTCATACTTGTCATGTGCCTAGAGCAACCACTATCAAAATACCAGTCCTCTTTGTCAGAGCCAGTTAAGGACATCTGAGCTAACAAACAAGTGGCACCATCCTTGGGAATCCATTGCTTAACAATAGTAAGACTATCCTGATTCTGTCTAGGTTGGGGATTAGGTTAAGGATATCCATAGATCTTGAAACAGAAAGATTTCAAGTGACCAAATCTTCCACAATAGTGACATCTCCAGCTTTGAAACTCTTCTCTGAAGTGATTAACATGCCTTTTCTCTTGAGGATGTTTTCTGTTATATTGCTGAGGCTGCCTTCTCCCATAGTATTGAGACTGTCTCTTCCCATAGTATTGAGACTGTTTCCTGTAATGATGATTAGGCTGTCTTTTCCCATGATGATGGGGCTTTCTTCTGCCATAATAGTGAGGCACAATATTATTAGGCCCATACATTTTCCCTTGATGTTGAGACATGAGTTGGGACATGTTATGTTTAGGTCTGGAGGCATGACCTTTCCCATGGTTTTGAGTCTTCTGATGAGGTACATATTGCTTGGGTCCTGACATATGAGCTATCCCTTGATGTTGAGACATCTGATGGGACAAGTTATGTTTGGTACCAGAAGAACTAGCATCTGAAGAGGATTTCTTTTCACCATTAAATCCTAGACCAGTCTTATCACTTGCTCCTTTTCCAGCCTGAAGGATTTCATCCAGAGTGTCAGTTCCACTATTCAACATTCTGATGGATTTGGTCATTTGATCAAGCTGGGATTTTAACAACAGAACTTCATTCTTAAGTTCAGCTTTATCAGCCTTAAGCTGAATAATAATTTTCTTCTGCTTCTCCCTTTCTTGACAGACCTCTTCACTTTTCAGACACAACTCTTTATAGGAGGTTGCTAGCTCCTCAAAGGTCAGATCATCATCACTAGACTCTCCATCAGAAGCACATATTCCAGTCAATGCCCTAACATGTTTGGCAGTCTCTTCATCACTCTCACTCTCAGTATCAGACCAGGAAACATATAACCTCTTTTTCTGCTTCTTGAGATATGTAGGACATTCTTTTCTGACATGACCATAACCTTCACATTCATAGCATTGGACTCCTTTGTCAAGATTAGGCTTCTCCTCAGCTGTAGTTCTCTTGTTGATGTCAGATGAGATGTTCTTGACATTTGGTCTATAGTTCCTGTCCATTCTTTTTAACACCTTATTAAACTGTTTTCCTAGAAGAAGAATGGCATGGGACAGCTCCTCCTGAGACTCAGGATTATTCTCTTTCTTAGCGTCTTCAGAACTAGATACCAAAGCTATGCTTTTGGTCTTCTTTTCAGGTTCCTCATCCATCCCTAATTCAAAAGTTTGAAGAGAACTAATCAACTCATCCACCCTCATCTTGCTGATGTCTTGAGCTTCTTCTATAGCAGTCACCTTCATTTTATATCTCTTGGGAAGGGATCTAAGAATCTTCCTTACCAACTTCTCTTCAGTCATCCTCTCTCATAGGGCACTAGAAGCATTTGACAGCTCAAGAATGTTCATGTGGAAATCATGAATGGTCTCATCATCCTTCATCTTCAGATTTTCAAACTTTGTTGTCAGGAGTTGAAGTCTTGACATCTTGACTTTGGAGGTTCCTTCATGAGTAGTTTTCAAGACATCCCAAGCTTCCTTAGCCAATTCACATGTGTTGACCAGCCTAAAGATGTTCTTGTCAATACCATTAAAAATGGCATTCAAAGCCTTAGAATTTCCAAGCGCAAGTTCATCTTCTTCCTTGCTCCACTCTTCCTCAGGTTTCAGCTTTGATGTTCCATCTTTTTCAATAATAACAGGATGTTTCCATTCTTTTAAAACTGCCTTCCAAGCCCTGATGTCTAAGGACTTCAAGAATGTAACCATACGAGGTTTCCAATAGTCATAATTTGAGCCATCTAGAATAGGGGGTCTATTCACAAATCCACCACACTCCTTGTCCATTGTACCAGAAAGTAACAGCCTTAGATTTCACCCAAATGCAGAGCAGGATGCCTGCTCTGATACCAATTGAAATTCTGGTATCCGATGTGTGATGTTAAGCGTAATGTCACAACAACACAATCTGCTATATGAACAAGGTAATAAAAATAGCTAATCAACACAATGAATTGTTCACCCAGTTCGGTCTAACTACCTACGTCTGGGGGCTACCAAGCCAGGGAGGAAATTCACTATTAGTAGTATTAAATTACATACTCAACAGTCCCAGTTGACAATCCACTAACTTAATCACTACCCAATGACACTTCTACCTAAGATACACTTACATATGAGAAACCACTCACTCCCTCTAAATCACCACAGTGATACAATTCATAGATTACAAAGTATAGAAGTCACACTTCCAAAACGCAACTTGATCTTGCTTAAAAGCTTTGATCAAGAACAATTAACAACTCAAAACAATCACACCAATTCAAGCATCAATGATGAATGAATGGTTTACAAAACACAAACGAAAACACACTTGACACTCAGTCTTTAATCTCTTGTCTTCGTATCTTCCAAGTAGGGTTGTGGCTGCTTTAAATAGAAACTCAGACTTGGGCTTGGACTCCTTGAAAATCTCTGATTTGATTTGAAATTAAAACAGATTTTATACTTCAAATCTTTTCATATCATTCAGCCCTAAAAACAGAAACAAAATCTGCTCCACATATGATTGCATACCAAAATATTTTTACCAAGATATTCGCCTGTAATCTCTCACTTACTAAAGCAACAAATCTCACCAATCAACAAAAACACGCGCAACCCTAATAACACAGCAGACTGATGTTCTGATGTTCTGTCAACTGATGTCAAGATATCATGTTTAACATCAGCATACAAAACTGCAACCCTAAATAACTTAACATAAACTGAATGTTAGTAACTCATGTTAAGACATCAGACATATGACATCTTCAACAATAACATTGTTTTACCAAAATTCCAGCCAATAACAAGAACTAACACTAATGACTTAGTTTCTGTAATGATGATGTGAATATATTGTACAGTTTGATGTAAACATATTGTACAGTTTGATATAAATATTAATTTTGGCTTTTGATGCAAATGCTAGCTGTTTTTATGCTCTTTATGATCTATTGAGATGTGTTCTTTATGCATGGTTAACAAGATTATATGGTTATAATAGGTACAGGATAAAAATAGGGAAGAATTTGAAAAGCAGAAAAATTTCATATTTAAAACAGACGAAGTTTTGACAACGGTTATAAAACCTAACGGTGGTTGTATATTGAACGCTGACTAGAATAATATAAAATACAATAGTTCTATCACAACGTTTGGTTTAACCAACTGTTGTGATATGGCGCACGCTTTCTATAATACAACAATGGTCCCAGGACTGTAATTGTAAGTACCACATATACAACGATACTCTACATAACAACGTCTGGTCTCGCGTAGTTATATATTTTTCCCAACCGTTGTTAAATACCTTTTCCGTAGTAATGTGTTGATTATTTTGACACATATGCACTAGTAGTAAGGACAACAACAATTAGAGTATTATTTGCATTAGTTTATTTGCGTGACATTATAGTTCATCAAATAGATGTCAAGATGACATTCCTAAATAGAGATCTCAATGAGGATATTTGCATGGGGCAACCAGAAGGTTATGTACTTCCCGGCAATGAACAAAAGATTCACAAATTAAGGGGAAGACAGATAACTTAGGGAGACACTTTCAATCATTATCAAAATACAAATTCAAAGAGTTTTTCCTCATCAAAAGGGGGAGATTTTCATGGGAATATATCTAATATCTAATTCAATTTTGATGAAGACCAAGACTATCAAAGAAGAAAAGGTTCAAAAGTGTCATGCATATCAATGATGAAGTTGATCAAGAAGGTTGAACTTAGAAACTCAAGTGAATATTTGAGACAAGTGTACATAACTAAGGTACTAATTGCAATTCATACTATATTACTTTAAATAGCTCGGAATTTCATCTCTCACTTCATCTAAAAACCTTCTTGCATTATCATGCATGATTATCTAAAAACCTTCTTCATCTAGTTCTTGTTACAAGTGTTTGTACACAAAGTTGTGTAAGAATATTGTAATATTTATTTCTCTCCATATTAATTATATGATTGATCATTAGCAATGAGATGAATAGAATTTTTGAAACAACGAGGTTTCTAACTTCCATATTCAAGATGAATGATCTTGGACTAGTTGACACACTTTTGGGGATTAAAGTAAAGTGAAATAGTGGGGGTTATGAATTTAATGAAACACAATATATTGAGAAAATACTTGATAAGTTCAAACACTTATGCTTTAAGGAAATGACCACTCCATTTGATACTAGTTTCAAACTTCAAAAGAATGATGTAAAAGTTGTGGCACAATTGGAATATGCAAGTGCATGTAATGTACTAGACCCGACATATCATTTAAAATTAGTAAAATGAGTAGATTTTACTAGCAATCTAAATGGTAAGCATTAGAAGGCCATCATTAGGATTTTTGGATATCTTATGAAAACCAAAAATCTTGGTTTCCATTATGGTATATTTCCTGCCATATTAGATGGATATATCGATGTGACTTTCATATCGAGTGTTGAATATCATAAATCTGCATTTGGATGGATATTTACACTAGCCTGGGGTGAAATTTCTTGGAAGAGCAAGAAAAAAATGTGGATCACTCTCTCAACCATAGATTCAGAGTTCGAGACTCTTGCTTCCGCTGGTGAAGAAGCTAAATGGTTGAGGGACCTTATGTTGGAAGTTCCATTGGCTAAAGACAATGTTTCAAATGTGTCGATACATTGCGGTAGTCAAGCCACTTTAGCTAGAGAATACAAAAAGTGTATAAACGAAAGTCTAGGCAAGTAGGACTCAAACATTCTTTTGTGAGAAAATTAATTAAGGGTGTAATCATTTCATTCATATATGATCGAGCTATAATTTGTTTGATCCATTTACTAAACTACTGGCCAGAGATTTAGTAAAGACTACTTCGAGAGGTATGGGATTGATACTCATTAAATAAGGTTCCGACAATGGTAGAAACCCAATTTAAAGTTAACAAATCTTAACCTAAGATTCAATGGGTAACAAGAAGTCGTTAATTTGGATGTTTGTGCAACATTATGGGACAATGTTGACTATTACATATTGAGGGTTGGGTTTTTTTCAAAATCATAATGAAGTTCTATATCGAGGATATGTATCTCAAGAAATAGATACAAAATAAACTTCACCTATATGAATTTCGAGATTGTGCCTTTTCAAAGTGAGAGTTAGAGTTTCTCTCATGAAAAATTTACGAAAACAGGAAAAATACATGGCTATAAATAGTGCTAGGAGAGATATGTAGGTGAAGAACCACTAAAGACTGTGTAAGGTAACGCCAGTTTAATCACAAGGGATAACGATTCAAAGCATTTCTACCTGATAAGACTTTGCATTATCCTTACTAAGGTTAAGTTCAAATCAAAAGATACTTAACTGTATTAACATTCTTTTCCTCTTTTTTTTTTCTTCTGGAAATCGTCTTGTCATTATTAGAACAAATGAGGGGTTGTTGTAAATTATTAACAATTAATAATCTTGAGTGTGTTCCAAAATGACAAGAAAATATTCAAGCGAAGATTAATTTTTGAATTCGAAAATAGGCAACACTTGTGAAGTGTTGCAGTAGGTTTGAATTTAGAAATAGGAAACACTTATGAAGTGTTGCATTAGGTTTGAATTCGGAAATAGAAAACACTTCTAGAAGTATTTCAGAATGCGAAACAGTGCAACATTTGGTAAAAGTGATGTTGTAAGGGAAACAGTGCAACGTTTGAAAAGTGTTGTTGTAGACGAAATAATGCAACATTTAGGAAAAATGTTGTTGAATTGTATGTTTCATCAAGAGTCGCAATCTTAGGATATAACACGACTTTGGACTATAAATTAAGCATTTCAGATTCAACAAAATACATGAGAAAACATACATCCTCTACACTAAAATTCTATATACTCTTCCCTACAGTCGAATTTTCACCAGTCTTGTACAAACTCGAGAATAAGCTGAATTATCCTGGGTATTCTTGCGTAGAAACTCTAAGACAATTTGAGAGTGCTTGAAATACTATACAGAAAATGATTCGTTCACGATTCTAACTTTGGTCCATTCGATTTAAATTAATTTTCTAAGATGTAAAAAAAATGTGTTTTTTTATGTTCATATGATAGTATGGTGTGGTTATATAAAATGAGGTGATATGAAGTGTGTTTATATTTTTACATTATAATACATGTTTCATTTTTAGCTTGAATGTTGGTATGCCATAGCGGATGACGACGAGAAATACTTTGAGCTTGCATGTGACAAGTTATGATTTTAATGTTGTTTCACATTTTCATTCTATGTTGCCTTACACTTTCACTAGAAATTAAGACAAGTCAGTAAGTCATTTGCTTTTAATGGTTGGTTAATTATATATAATAAGTTTAATTAAAATTAAATTACTTTTATTTTTAATTTTCCATAAAAAATTCAAGCATTTTCATAATTAACAAAAGATCATTTTCTTAATAAAAACCAGTTGAAAAGGAAATGGGAGGTTTACACTTTCCTACTCCTCGAATGATTGACTTATGTTATATTGTTTGATCTTTCGGCATCCGAATAAAATACTTTAATCAAACTTCGACGAAAAAGGAATGAGATCTACACTTTTTTGTTCACTGAATAATCAAATGATTGACTTACGTGATATTGCTTGAATATTCGTCTTCCGCTAATAATTTTCTCAAAAATAAACTTGGACGAAAAAGGATTGAGAGGTTTAAACTTTCTATCTCCTCGAATAATCAGATGGTGGGCTTACATTTCGTTGCTTGATTATTCGTTGTTCTTCCAAAAATTTATTCAATATATCTAACTCTTTTTCTCGCCGCCGCGCGATCAAAATCCATTTTCCAAACGAAAGATATTTCGTCTCGAGATGATGCAAAACAACGCTTCGTCCACATATGTGCGAGTTAAGATAAGTGACATTTTCCCGTGAATGTTGATATGTATATCCGTTCAATGTGATGCAAACGCCCGCTCCTCAAACCGTGTTGGGTAAGCAATGTTTTTTCGTCGATTGTGACAAAATAGCTTTCGCTAAAATCGACCAACAAACAAACATTTTCTACACATAACTACATAGTCTTGAGTTCTCCATCGCACCTGGAGATACGCAGGAGTGAGATTTGAAATCCTGTTAGGCACCCTAATAAAAAATAGACCTTTTTGTCCTATTCATTTTTCTTTTAATAAACCCGAGAAGATAACATTCAAAAGCTAACACTAACGAGCACAACTAACTAAACGGTTGCCATTGAGTACAACGAACGTGAGTGGTGTCAATACCCCCCTTACATAATCGACTCTCGAACCCTGATTTGATTGCGAAGACCATATCTTAGTTGTTCTTTTAGGGTTTTTATCGATATTTTCCCTTTCCCTCTATGGGAATAAATAATGTTCGGTAGCGACTCTGTTCATTCCATCCCATGAGCGTGCAATGCGCCTCACGTGGTTGTATTTTTTCTGAGATTCAACCCATCTTTTCAATCATTTATCAATATGTTAACTTTTCTACATCTAAGGAACGCTTCGTAACTCTTAAAAAGCAAAGTACGAGGACCATTAAGTATCATTTAAATGACACTAAACTCGATAAGATATTTGACATCCGACTTGTGGACTTTTTCTAATTGTGCCATCATTGTAGCACCTCTTTGTTTTTTTCCACCAATAAATTGAGAATCATTTGTACACATTTCATTTATATACGTAGTTTCTTCACTACTAGATAATGAAGGAGCCATATATCAAGACAAAAACAATCAACATCAAGACACAAACACAAACATCAAGCTCGCAATGGCATCTACAACATTGGAATCATCAACACAATGACATCAACAACAACAATGATGATATCATCAACACAAGGCATCATCAACACAATTGTATATCAACAACAATGGCATCATCAACAACAATGGCATCATCAACACAATGAAATTAACAAAAACAAATACATAAACAACAATGGCATCATCAACACAATGACATCATCAACAACAGTGGCATCAACAACAACAGATACATAAACAACAATGACATCATCAACACAATGGCAATATCAACAATAACAAATACATAAACAACAATGACTTCATCAACACAATGGTATCATCAACATAATGGCATCAACAACAAATGAATCATCAAGAACAATGGCATCATCAACACAATGGTATCAACAACAATGACACATCAACAAGAATGACATCATCCACAACAATGGCATCATCAACACAATGGCATCAACAACATAAACACAAACACAAACATAATGTCTACGTAGCAGAAATGTGATGAATAAGTAAAAAAATAAGTTGTTGGAATCTTTATCTTCCTCCTCGATGGTACGTAAGCCTAGAATGACGAAGTTGGTGTTGTCATCCACCTCGACGATACGTAAGCCTAAAACAACGAAGTTGGATGAAGTTGTTGATTGAAAATAGTGTTATTTTGTTAGGGTTGAAAATAATGTTGTTTCATTAGGGTTGAAAATAATGTTGTTTTGTTAGGGTTGAAAATGACGTTGTTTCGTTATGGTTGAAAATGGTGTTGTTTCGCTAATGGAAATGAACAAATGCAACTGAAGAGACAAGCTAGCTAACTGTGTTTCCTTTAATTGAATAAGTCATTTCACCATGGTTGTTTAATACAACCGTTGTGATATATTGCTAACTTAATGTAATTTTATAAAAATGCGTCAGGTTTTAAGCATTTAAAATTATATATATATATATATATATATATATATATATATATATATATATATATATATATATATATATATATATATATATATCAACGGTTGGTTTAAACAACCGTGGTGATATATGGTTTACGTTAATGTAATTATATAAAAAAGCGTCAAGTTTTAAGTATTTAAAAATTATTAAAAAAATGAAAATTATTTCACAACGGTTAGTGTAAACAACGGTAATGATATCACTTTTATTTTTTATCTAAAAATACATAAAAATAAAGGTGCAACTAGAATAATGAAGAAATCACGAATTTCATGGCGCTGAGAATCGAACCCATGAAAGGTATAAGATATCACCACAACTCTTCTAAACAACCATGGTAATAAGTTTATAATTTTTAATTAAAACACACACACACACACACACACACACGCGCACACACACACACACACACACATATAGGCGCCTGAATTTAGAAATATCACACGATTATTCAAATGACAGTGGTAACATTGACGTTGTTGTATATACTTTTGGTAGTAGTAGTTCTTCTTAGTTATGTGCAGACAGTGTGAAAAGAAAGATGTCTTATCAAAGATATCTCGCACGTAATATTACACTATTTAAGTTCCCAAGAATGATAATAATGACGCCTCTGAATACACGTTAGGCTTCCTGAACAGTGAAAACTTGAATCCCCAAGAAACTGAAGTGAAAACCTTTCTCTAGGGGAACAAAGTAAGGGTGATCGCTTGCCGAGGGTGAAGTTCTCTAAACCTTCTCCTTGCTATTCAAGCAGGAGGGCTTGGGGGCAAATTTTCTGGGCCGACCACCTGAAGATAGCATGTTTCGGACTAAAGTGTATTGACCAGCTGCACAGTTATGTTTCTAAAATCTTCTACTTACCACAGGACTATCATATATCTTGCAACAAGAGATTTACGCCTCATACACATATAGCCTGTTTCGGACTAAAGTGTATTGACCAACTACACAGTTATATTTCTAAAATCTTCTACTTACCACAAGACTATCATATATCTTGCAACAAGAAATTTACACCTCAGACACATCCACTGTCATTTGAATAATCGTGTAATAAGTTTACAATTTTTAATTAAAAAACATATATATATATATATATATATATATATATATATATATATTGGCGCCTGAATTTAAAAATATCACACGATTATTCAAATGACAGAGATAACATTGACACTGTTGTATATACTTTTTGTAGTAGTGGCTCTTGTAACGCCCCAGTTTTAGTTAGTTTTATTTAATTGAGTCGTTTTGATTATTTTATTATTATATTATTTTATTTTTGACTTTTATTTGAAAATATATTATTTTTCATCGTGATTATGTGTTAGCGCGTTTTGGGAACGTTTGCGAGATATTTGAGTGTAGGGGTATTTTGGTCTTTTGTTTGGGTAGATATTATATTTTTCATATAATAGAAAGAAAAAGAGAGAAAAATAGTAAGGAAAGAAAAAGAAGAGAAGAAAAAGAGAAAGAAGGAAAGAGAAGAGAAAGAAGAAAAGAGAGGAAAACTTGTGGATTTAGGAACCGATTCAACCGGCTTTTCAAACGCGATTTAATCGGGTAAGGGTGCGAAACTCGATTATACTATGTTTGTGTATGATTATGTATGTTTGTGTGGAAGTTTGATTGGTTTTCAAATATAGGTCGAAATGAGATAAACGAGTAGAAATCGATGTTTTCGCGGTTGGATATCGGTGTAAATGTTGTAGAATACTAGTTACCATGATTGGGTTATGTTTTGATTGCTATGTGTTGGTTTGGAAGTGTTTTGGTGGGCAAAATATGGTTTTGGGCTATGTAACAGCGCTGCTGGGTTTTGCTAAATTCGCAGGTTCGCACTGCGAATCCCCTAGCGAAGGGGAAAGCGAGCATTCGCTGGCTATTCGCACTGCGAAGGTGAGGGCGAACGTTCGCGTGACGTTCGCACTGCGAACTTTGTGTTGTTTTCTTTCTCCCACTGTTCGCTGGGAGACTCGCACTGCGAAGGGGAAAGCGAGCATTCGCTGGGAGTTCGCACTACGAACTTTAGGAATTTTTTTAGGCTATTTTCCTTTCCGACTTGGTTCGCTGGGACATTCGCACTGCGGATGAAGAAACGAAGGACTCGCTAGGAGCTTCGCATTGCGAACATGACAGTTTTTCCAATTTGTTTTCTTTATAACTTTTGATCCGTAAGTCGATTTGAGGTGCGGTTTGATGCGTTGGAAAGCGTTTGACATGTTCTTTCTTATTAAACTGGTTTTGAGATTGTTGGGCGATTAAATTATGTCGGGAATTTGGAATGGTGTCGTTTTGTCGACTTTTTTCGTTGTCATTGTGTGTAATTGATGTGTATCATGCAATGTGTTGTTGATATGGATATAGTATGACTTGTATGCTGTTGTGAAATGAAAATGCACGTGATACTTGTTGTGATGATGATTTGTGGCCTAAGGGAAAGAAAATGCAATGTGTGGTATTTGATGATATATGCATGATTATGGATGTGTATATGTGTGCATTTGAATGTCATGAGTCATTGTATGCCAAGCATCATGATATGCATTCTTGTGATGTCGTGTGCCCTAGTGGGTGAGGGCGACGAATCAATTCCAGAGGGAATCTGCTATAACATCGTGAGCCTTATACAAAGAGGACTGAAAGCGATGATTATAGACGATCGTGAGCCTTATACAAAGAGGACCGAAAGCGATCGGATCGTGAGCCTTATACAAAGAGGACCGAAAGTGATCCATAAATGTCGCGAGCCTTATACAAAGAGGACCGAAAGCGACGGGGAACATCGTTTGCCCGACGGGGAGTTACGCTAAGTAACAAGCGATGGTTCCAATAGTTCCTGAGTGAACTAATGTTGAGAAATGATGGATGGATGGTACCGCATGTGCATTGCATAGAGTCGTCGTGTCGGTCTCTGTGCATTTTCATAAATCATGAATGGATTGATTATGTGCGAGAATTGTGAATGTATGCATTATGTGTGGAAAATCATGAATGGATTGATTGTGTGTGGAATTGTGGATGAAATTGATGAGTTGATATTTGTATATATGTGGTGATAATTATATTGTGCATGGTTGATATGCCCTGGTGATGGATATATGAAATATACGTTGTGTTGTTTGGTGTCTGAATTCTTGTATAAGTTGTGGTGAGAATATTTTATATGTGTATTTTCGTGTTATTATATAATTGTATGCAATTATATTATGATTGTGTTTCTCACCCTTCTGCTGTTTTTAAATGCTCTATAAGGCATTGCAGATTAGATGCTGGAGGTCTTTTTGTGAAGCTTAGGTCTTCATTCTTTTGTCGGTCGGCTCTGATATGTAGCACCGGGTAGTCGGGGAGATCGTTATGTGATTATTTGTATATGCATATATATCTTTTGGATTGTACATTTATGATGTTGTATATGATAGACAAACTTTTATGATATATATATATATATATATATATATATATATATATGAGATTCAGTTACAGATTTTCCGCTTTTATTCTGTATCTGATTTGTGGGTTGTAGGAACTAAGTTCCTCTGTTAATTGCTACCTGATTGTTGCATATCTTTATGAGCAGGTTATTGCGTGATTTTAATTTCTTTTGATGTGACGCTCTCGTCTATGTCGTGATTGTTAATTATACTTTGATTAATTGTTATCGCTTTAATAGCATGGGGGTGTAGAAGGGGGTGTTACATTAAGTGGTATCAGAGCCAGTCCGTGTCAGTTTGTGTCAGTCCATGTCGGTGGTGGTGTTTGGGTGAGCTGTTTGTTTAACCATAGTTGCTGTTATTGGAAATGAATAAAATATGGCTGGTAGGAATGATGCTGCTTTGGCTGCTGCTATGCAAGCTATGGCTAGGGTTGTGCAGGGTGCACCTAATGCTGCTGGTAATGATGAGTTCAGGAAGAACAAACCGCCTGTCTTCAAAGGAAGATATGATCCTGATGGTGCTCAAATTTGGCTTAAGGAGATTGAAAGAATTTTCTTAGTGATGGATTGTGCTGAGGACAGAAGGTGAGACTGGGTACTCACATGTTGCTGGAAGAGGCCGATGATTGGTGGGTTAGTACACGTCATGTGTTGGAAGCTGCGGAGGAGGAGGTCACTTGGGCCTTGTTTAGTGTTGAGTTTCTGAGGAAGTATTTTCTCGAAGATGTTAGAGGAAAGAAGGGGATAGAGTTTTTGAAATTGAAACAAGGTAATATGTCTGTTGTTGATTATACTGCTAAGTTTGTGGAGCTTGCTGAAGCGACTGCGGAGTTTTCTAAGTGTGTGAAGTTTGAGAACGGGTCGCGTCCTGAGATAAAGCAGGCAATCAGTTATCAAAGGATTAGAAGGTTTTATGATTTGGTGGATTGTTGTAGGATTTTTGAGGAGGATGGTAAAGCTTGTTCTACTCACTATAAGAGTGTGAACGAGAGGAAAGGGAAACAGTCGTTTCGTAGTGGTCCTTATGTGTCACCAGCTGATAAGGGTAAGCAAAGGGGTAATTTTGAGAGAAGGCCAAGTGGGGGAGGTATGTCCAATTCTCTGAGATGTTATAGATGTGGTGAAGTAGGACATCGTCAGTTCGAATGTAGGAAGAATTTGGGGAAGTGTTCCAATTGTAGAGGTGTAGGTCATGTCGCAGCTGATTGTACGAGGAAGAATGTGGTGAAGTGTTTCAACTGTGGTGAAGCTGGTCACATTAGTACAAAGTGTCTAAAACCGAAGCAAGCTCCAGCTGGTGGAAAGGTATTTGCATTGGCAGGGACTCAGACTACAAGTGCAGACCGTCTGATCAGAGGTACTTGTTTTATTAATAGTACACCTTTTGTTGCTATTATTGATACCGGAACGACTCATTCGTTTATTTTGTCTGAGTGCGCGAAGCGTTTGAATCTTGTGTTGTCTTCGATGGGTGGTGAGATGGTTATTGATACTCCAGCAATGAGGTCACTAACTACTTCCTTGGTTTCTTTAAGTTGTCCTTTGACCATTTATGGTAAAGACTTTGAGATGGATTTGGTGTGTTTGCCGTTGGAGGGTTTAGATGTGGTTTTGGGAATGAATTGGTTGCAGTTCAATCGGGTTCATATTGATTGTTATCATAAGCTGGTAAGATTTCCTTCTCTTGAAGAAGACGAGGAATCGAGTTTCTTATCTACCAAAGAGTTGAAGAAACTTTTGGCGGAGGAAGCTCAGTTGTTTGGATTGTTTGAATCGTTGACCATGGATAGTCAAGTTTCACTTGATGTGTTTCCGGTTGTGTGTGATTTTTCGGAAGTATTTCCAGAGGATATTTCAGATGTGCCGCCAGAGAGAGAGATGGAGTTTTCTATAGATCTAGTTCCTGGTAATAGACCTGTATCGATGGCACCATATAGAATGTCGGCATCTGAGTTGGTTGAGTTAAAGAAGCAGTTGAATGAATTGTTGGAAAAGAGGTTTGTGAGGCCAAGTGTGTCGCCTTGGGGTGCTCCAGTTTTATTGGTGAAAAAGAAAGATGGGAGTATGCGATTGTGTATTGATTATCGCCAGTTAAATAAGGTGACGATTAAGAATAAGTATCCGCTTCCGAGAATTGATGATCTGATGGATCAGTTGGTAGGTGCGTGTGTGTTTAGTAAGATTGATTTGAGGTCGGGGTATCATCAGATAAGGGTGAAAGAGGAAGATATTCAGAAGACGACTTTTAGGACATGTTACGGTCATTATGAATATTCTGTGATGCCGTTCGGGGTTTCTAATGCGCCATGTGTATTTATGGAGTACATGAATCGTATTTTCCACGAGCATTTGGATCATTTTGTTGTTGTGTTTATTGATGATATCTTGATTTATTCTAAGTCTCGGGAGGAACATGCGGAGCATTTGCGCATTGTGTTGCAGGTTTTGAAGGAAAGGAAACTTTTTGCCAAGTTGTCCAAGTGTGAATTCTGGTTGTCGGAAGTGAGTTTTCTTGGTCATGTGATTTCAGGTAACGGTATTGTTGTGGATCCATCTAAAGTAGAAGCAGTTCTACAATGGGAAGCTCCTAGATATGTTACTGAAATTAGAAGCTTTTTGGGTTTAGTCGGATATTATCGAAGGTTCATTGAAGGTTTTTCTAAGTTAGCACTTCCATTGACCCAGTTGACATGTAAAGGTCAAGCGTTCATTTGGGATATTAGGTGTGAGGAAAGTTTTAGTGAGCTGAAGAGGAGATTGACTACAGCTCCGATTTTGATTTTGCCGAATCCTAGTGAACCGTTTGTGGTGTATTGTGATGCGTCTTTGATTGGGCTAGGTGGAGTGTTGATGCAAGAAGGTAAGGTTGTAGCTTATGCTTCGAGACAATTGAGGGTGCATGAGAAAAATTATCCTACTCATGATCTTGAATTAGCGGCTGTGGTTTTTGTGTTGAAGATTTGGAGGCATTATCTCTACGGTTCAAGATTCGAAGTTTTTAGTGATCATAAGAGTTTGAAATATTTGTTTGATCAGAAAGATTTGAATATGAGGCAACGGAGATGGTTGGAATTTTTGAAGGACTACGATTTTGGCTTGAATTACCATCCTGGTAAAGCTAATGTGGTAGCCGATGCGTTGAGTCGGAAATCGTTGCATATGTCTGCTTTGATGGTTAAGGAGTGGGAACTTTTGGAAGCGTTTAGGGATTTGAGTTTGGTATGTGAATTGACGTCGGATAGCGTGAGGCTTGGTATGTTGAAGGTTACTAATGATTTTCTGTTAACCGTTAGCGAGAAACAGAAATTGGATGTGAAATTTGTGGATTTGATGACGGTTGGGGATAAAAGTGGAAATGAGGACTTTACAGTGGATGATAAAGGTGTTTTGAGGTTCCGAGGTAGAATTTGTATTCCTGATGATGTGGAGTTGAAAAGGATGATTCTGGAGGAAGGACACCGGAGTAATTTGAGTATACATCCGAGAGCTAATAAGATGTATCAGGATCTGAAGAAGATCTTTTGGTGGTCTGGGTTAAAGAGAGATGTGGCTCAGTTTGCGTATTCATGTTTGACGTGTCAGAAGTCAAAGGTAGAACATCTGAAGCCTAGTGGATTGTTGCAACCATTGGATATTCCTGAGTGGAAATGGGATAGCATTTCTATGGATTTTGTGACAGGGTTGCCGAACACTCAGCGGGGACATAATGCGATTTGGGTGGTTGTGGATAGGCTGACAAAATAGGCGCGTTTCATTCCGATTGACATCAGTTTTTCTTTGGAGAGGTTGGCAGAAATTTATATCAGTGTGATTGTGAAATTGCATGGGGTTTCGTTGAGCATTGTTTCAGACCGAGAGAACGATTCAGTCGTTGGAAGATTTGTTGAGAGCATGTGTTCTTGAGCAAGGTGGTGCTTGGGATAGTTATCTTGCGTTAGTGGAATTCACGTATAATAACAGTTTCCATTGGAGTATTGGAATGGCACCTTTTGAAGCGTTGTATGGAAGAAGATGTCGAACACCGTTGTGTTGGCACGAGTCTGGTGAGAGTGCGGTGGTTGGACCGGAGTTAGTGCAACAGACTACGGACAAGGTGAAACTTATTCGTGAGAAAATGAAGGTTTCTCAGAGTAGAAAAAAGAGTTATCATGATCGAAGGAGGAAAGATCTTGAGTTTCAAGAGGGCAATCATGTATTTTTGAGAGTTACGCCGGTGACGAGTGTTGGTCGTGCATTGAAGTCGAAGAAGCTTACTTCTCGGTTTATCGGTCCTTACCAGATATCCGCGAGAGTGGGTGCTGTGGCTTATCGGGTGGCGTTGCCGCCGAGTCTTTCGAATTTGCATGATGTGTTCCATGTTTCACAGCTTCAGAAGTATGTTCCGAATCCGTCGCATGTGATTCCGATGGATGAGGTAGAGGCAAGGGAGAACCTTACGGTTGAAGCATTACCGGTGATAATTTTGGATCGCGAGTTGAAGCGGTTGAGGGGAAAGGATATTGCACTTGTGAAAGTAGCGTGGGGAGGCGCTACTGAGGGCAATTTGACTTGGGAGTTGAAGAGTCGGAAGCGGGAGTCGTATCCAGAGTTGTTCGCCTCAGGTATTATTTTCGAGGACGGAAATTTCTAAGTGGGGGAGAGTTGTAACGCCCCAGTTTTAGTTAGTTTTATTTAATTGAGTCGTTTTGATTATTTTATTATTATATTATTTTATTTTTTACTTTTATTTGAAAATATATTATTTTCCATCGTGATTATGTGTTAGCGCGTTTTGGGAACGTTTGCGAGATATTTGAGTGTAGGGGTATTTTAGTCTTTTGTTTGGGTAGATATTATATTTTTCATATAATAGAAAGAAAAAGAGAGAAAAATAGTAAGGAAAGAAAAAGAAGAGAAGAAAAAGAGAAAGAAGGAAAGAGAAGAGAAAGAAGAAAAGAAAGGAAAACTTGTGGATTTAGGAACCGATTCAACCGACTTTTCAAACGCGATTTAATCGGGTAAGGGTGCGAAACTCGATTATACTATGTTTGTGTATGATTATGTATGTTTGTGTGGAAGTTTTATTGGTTTTCAAATATAGGTCGAAATGAGATAAACGAGTAGAAATCGATGCTTTCGCGGTTGGAAATCGGTGTAAATATTGTAGAATACTAGTTACCATGATTGGGTTATGTTTTGATTGCTATGTGTTGGTTTGGAAGTGTTTTGGTGGGGAAAATATGGTTTTGGGTTATGTAACAGCGCTGCTGGGTTTTGTTGAATTCGTAGGTTCGCACTGCGAATCCCCTAGCGAAGGGGAAAGTGAGCATTCGCTGGCTATTCACACTGCGAAGGTGAGGACGAACGTTCGCGTGAGGTTCACACTGCGAACTTTGTGTTGTTTTGTGTTGTTTTCTTCCTGCCACTGTTCGTTGGGAGACTCGCACTGCAAAGGGGAAAGCGAGCATTCGCTGGGAGTTCGCACTGCGAACTTTAGGAATTTTTTTAGGCTATTTTCCTTTCCGACTTAGTTCGCTGGGACATTCGCACTGCGAATGAAGAAGCGAAGGACTCGCTAGGAGCTTCGCATTGCGAACATGACAGTTTTTCCAATTTGTTTTCTTTATAACTTTTGATCCGTAAGTCGGTTTGAGGCGCGGTTTGACGCGTTGGAAAGCGTTTGACATGTTATTTCTTATTAAACTGGTTTTGAGATTGTTGGCGGATTAAATTATGTCAGGAATTTGGAATGGTGTCGTTTTGTCGACTTTTGTCGTTGTCATTGTGTGTAATTGATGTGTATCATGCAATGTGTTGTTGATATGGATATAGTATGACTTGTATGCTGTTGTGAAATGAAAATGCACGTGATACCTGTTGTGATGATGATTTGTGGCCTAAGGGCAAGAAAATGCAATGTGTGGTATTTGATGATATATGCATGATTATGGATGTGTATATGTGTGCATTTGAATGTCATGAGTCATTGTATGCCAAGCATCATGATATGCATTCTTGTGATGTCGTGTGCCCTAGTGGGTGTGAACGACGAATCGATTCCAGAGGGAATCCGCAATAACATCGTGAGCCTTATGCAAAGAGGACTGAAAGCGATGATTATAGACGATCGTGAGCCTTATACAAAGAGGACCGAAAGCGATCGGATCGTGAGCCTTATACAAAGAGGACCGAAAGCGATCCATAAACGTCGTGAGCCTTATACAAAGAGGACCAAAAGCGACGGGGAACATCGTTTGCCCGACGGGGAGTTTCGCTAAGTAACAAGCGATGGTTCCAATAGTTCCTGAGTGAACTAATGTTGAGAAATGATGGATGGATGGTACCGCATGTGCATTGCATAGAGTCGTTGTGTCGGTCTCTGTTTATTTGCATAAATCATGAATGGATTGATTATGTGCGAGAATTGTGAATGTATGCATTATGTGTGGAAAATCATGAATGGATTGATTGTGTGTGGAATTGTGGATGAAATTGATGAGTTGATATATGTATATATGTTGGTGATAATTATATTGTGCATGGTTGATATGCCCTGGTGATGGATATATGAAATATACGTTGTGTTGTTTGGTGTCTGAATTCTGGTATAAGTTGTGGTGAGAATATTTTATATGTGTATTTTCGTGTTATTATATAATTGTATGCAATTATATTATGATTGTGTTTCTCACCCTTCTGCTGTTTTTAAATGCTCTATGAGGCATTGCAGATTAGATGCTGAAGGTGTTTTTGTGAAGCTTAGGTCTTCATTCTTTTGTCGGTCGGCTATGATATGTAGCACCGGGTAGTCGGGGAGATCGTTATGTGATTATTTGTATATGTATATATATCTTTTGGATTGTACATTTATGATGTTGTATATGACAGACAAACTTATATATATATATATATATATATATATATATATATATATATATATATATATGAGATTCAGTTACAGATTTTCCGCTTTTATTTTGTATCTGATTTGTGGGTAGTAGGAACTAAGTTCCTCTGTTAATTGCTACCTGATTGTTGCATATCTTTATGAGCAGGTTATTGCGTGATTTTAATTTCTTTTGATGTGGCGCTCTCGTCTATGCTGTGAATTGTTAATTATACTCTGATTAATTATTATCACTTTAATAGCCTGGGGGTGTAGAAGGGGGTGTTACAGCTCTTCTTAGTTATGTGCGGAGAGTATGAAAAGAAAGATGTCTTATCAAAGATTGTATATCTCGCACGTAATATTACAGTGTTTAAGTTTCCAATAATGATAATAATGACGCCCCTGAATACACGTTTGGCTTTCTGAACAGTGAAAACTTAAATCCCTAAGAAACTGAAGTGAAAACCTTTCTCTAGGGGAACAAAGTAAGGGTGATCGCTCGTCGAGGGTGAAGTTCTCTAAACCCTCTCCTTGCTATTCATGCATGAGGGCTTAGGGGCATATTTTCTGGGCCGATCACCTAAAGATAGTCTGTTTCGGACTAAAGTGTATTGACCAGCTACATAGTTTTGTTTCTAAAATCTTCTACTTACCACGGGACTATCATATATCTTGCAACAAGAGATTTACACCTCAGACACATCCAACAGTCCTTCACATTTCACGCCTAAAAGTTAGTGAGACTGTTATTTTCACATATATATTCAAAATGGCTCCGAATAAGATAAGAAGTTTCAAACATAATTTTCACACTTGTAAACTACGGGATCACAATTACGGTGTTAAATTTTGGGTTTTGGTGTGACACCTTTTCTTTTTTTTTATATTATTTAAATAACTAAACTATATTTTTTAAATATCCATCCAAACCTTCAAAAATTTTAAATGAACTTCCCTCAATTTTTTAAAATTATATTATATTTTAAAATTATTTAAACAATTTAATTATATATTTTTTAAATATCCATCTAACATAATAACTTTTTTTTTCTAAAGGCAATTTATAAATCAAAGCTGCACAAGGGGTGCAGAACCCTACAAACAACCACACTAAATCCCTTTACAACTCAAAACAGGGATCGTGTACTAATCGTAAAAAGGAATAACCTTAGACGGCCTACTTTGAACACACCACTTCCAGCTAAAAAATTTAATGCTATTTAAAATATCGGCAACAGCCAAAGATTTCGACTCAAAACACAGGGCGTTCCTGCTAAGCCAAAGGAACCAAACCGCTGTGCTCCACAAAAGAATACCAACAAGGCTACCGGACTCTTTCTTGATAGTATCGTAATAAGAAGAAGTGAAAGCGTTCCAACAACTAAACCCACTGCTACTTATACCCAACCAAGTTTCCATACCTTTCCAAACTTCAATCGACTTAGGACAGTCGAAAATGATAATACCACGCCTCACCAATTGATCCTTAGTTGGTAACCTATTCCTCGCGACACGCCACATAAAAAATTTAACCTTCAAAGGAAGCTTCGAACTCCATACTTTACTCATGACGTCCGAAACTTCATTTTCCTCAGTTGTTGCTTCTCTAGAATCCCACAGTAGTTTGTAACAGGATTTGACAGAAAAAATCAGCTCAGAACCACCTAAGACGGAAGGTTCCCACTTGAAAACGTCCTCTTCTTTCTTGAGAGCGGTGGTCTCTAAGAAGTCCACTAAGTCTTCCTCCTCTCTTGCCATAACAGAACCTGCAGGATACACCTTAAAAGGTATGTACCAGGACCAAACATCACCTTGCCACGTACCTAAACTATCAACAGAACAGTTTTGATCAACTGCATAAAGAAACAAGTTAGGAAAAATCAATTTCAGAGATGAATCGAACGCCCATCTCGAATGCCAAAATGATGAATTAGCACCATTGCCCACAGAAATAGAGACAGAAGATGTAAAGGCGTCAATATCCGAATCTTTGTTGAAGCTTATGCTGCGTAAATCACGCCACCATATCGATTCATATCTACTAACAGTCTCTCCTACATGACATCTAGTTTTCAGAGCTAGATTACCATACTTAAACTTCAACAAACTCTTCCAAACACAGTCCTCACCATTAACCATCCTCCAATTCCATTTTGTTAGCAGAGCTTTGTTAAAACAACCCAAGTCTCGTATCCCAAGACCTCATTTCGATATAGGGCGGCACACCGTTTGCCAATCTACCCAGTGAACTTTCTTCTTATCTTCGTTCCCTTCCCATAAGAACCTACTCTGGATTCGTTGAAGGGCCTTAAGAACCCCTACTGGAACTTTATAGAAAGAGAATGCATATAAGGGCAAAGCACTAATGACGAACTTAATAAGAACAAGTCTACCACCAATTGAGAGAAATCTTCCCTTCCAATCAGCAAGCCTCGATTTGACTTTATTCACAAGGTCCTTCCACATATAGATTTTTCTCGGGCTATCCCCAATTGAAACACCAAGAAATGAGAAAGGAAGCTGCATTGAGTCGCAGTTGAGAAACGCAGCAGCAGCAGACAGAAAATTGTTACCCACGTTTATGCCCCTATCTTACTTTTGCAAAAATTCACTTGAAACCCTGTTACCAGTTCAAATCCTCTGAGAATTGCCTTTAAGCTCCACAAATTCTTCCAATCCGCCTCACCAAAGAATAATGTATCATCCGCGAATTGTGTGACCTTGTAACTCCCTTCATCTCCTGCCGAAAAACCTTTATACAAACCAAGATCCTCTACTTTTTTCACAAGACAGTTCAAGACTTCCATCACTAGCAAAAAGAGGAAGGGGGAGAGGGGGTCCCCTTGCCTAAGCCCCTTTTGAACCTTGAATTCTATTGAAGCGCTACCATTAACCAGAACAGACATTATGCCGTCACAGACCAGAGAGTTAATCCAACCTATCCACTTATCCCCATAGTTGAGTTTCACAAGAAGCTCCTTTAGAAACACCCATGAAACACAATCGTAAGCACGAGCAAAATCAATTTTCAGCAGTAAACAACTCATCCTTCTTCTCTTAGCAAGGTCGAGAATCTCGTTGGCCAACAGGACACCATCGAAAATACTCCTGCCAGAAAGAAATGCAGACTGTTCTGCAGACACCAGAGTGCCAACCATTTTTCTCAATCTTCTAGCTAAAATTTTGGACAAAATTTTCTGATAACAGGACACAAGGCAAATAGGCATGTAATTGAGGAGAGATTGAGGGTTCCTATTCTTCGCCACCAGAGTAAAAAACGACGCCTTTGCTGCTTTAACCAGAGTTGGCTTGCCATGGAATTCCTTCGCAAAACGAAGCATGTCATTCTTCACAATGTCCCAACACACCTGAAAAACGCGAAAGTGAATCCATCAGGACCAGGACTTTTATCTCCCCCGCAGTTCCAAATTGCTTCCTTTATCTCCTCGTCCAAAAAATCTCGTTGAAGCCAATCTTTATCCTCTTCAGATAAACATTTCATAACAAGACCATTCAAATTAGGGCGATTAGAGTTACCTTCCTTAAAGTTCTCTTCAAAGAACCTACAGACCTCACGTTTGACACCTTCAGCATCTTCAACAACACCATTCTCAGTTTCTATAAACTAGATACCGTTTATCCTTCTTCTTCTTTTAACCGTGTTATGGAAAAATTTAGTATTACTATCTCCGTCTCTCAGCCACTACTCCTAAGATTTGACTCTTAACATTTCTTCTTTCGTGTTGAGATAACTCCAGACCGCTTCAGTTGCCTTGATTCTGGTTTTAGCCATAACACCAAAATCACTGAAGCCAAACTCGCTCACAGCCTGATCCAACAAGTTAAGGTCTTGAATAGAACCTTCAATCTTTCCATCCACCCAACCATAGACCTCCCTGCTCCAAACCCTCAACCTCGCTTTGAGATTGCACAGCTTCTCCTTGAGAACGAAATCCCCCTACCTTGGACATCCGATGATTCCCAACAATCTTTAACAAACCTCAAGAAGTCCGGGTGCTTCAACCAGGCATTGTTAAATCTGAAGGGTTTAGGACCCCAGTTAACCAGGTTACACTTCAACCAAATTGCACAGTGATCTGAGATCTCCCTCCTACCTATATGTTGACCTTTAATGTTCCATTTCTCAATGAGACCTTCAGATAACAAGAACATGTCGAGTCTACTCATTGAGTTCCCAACCCTATTGAACCAAGTAAACACCCCTCTCTCGCACGGAACATCCACACAGTCTAACTCTCCAATAAAGTTTCTAAATTCCTCCATTTCCTTTGGTCTGATAGCCCCCACTAGACTCTTTCTCGCTTCCTTATAAGCTATGGCATTGAAATCGCCTCCGACCACCCACTCACCACTACCAAAACCTTTTTTAACATTCACCAACTCCCCCCACATCACCCTTTTTTTAATAAGTGAACACGAAGAATACACATTAACCAGAAAAACCTCCACTCCATTCCAGACACCATAGACTCCCAAAAACCCCTCCCTCCTAAAACTGCAGATTAGATTTAAGGAATCCTTCTTCCACATGATTAACAACTCACCAGAACTCCCGATTGCATTAGAAGCGGACCATTCCACTTCTTGATTACCCCACAAGGAATAAACCAGGTTACAATCTATAGCTGACTTATTCGTTTCTTGAAGAAAGCACACATCCACCTTCCCCGTTTGGATCGCACAGGCAACTCTCCTCCTTTTGATAGTGCTGCCACACCCTCTCAAGTTGAGAGACATTATATTCATGATAACCCTTTGGAAGCCTCGCTCGATCTTTTTCCTTCTTCATCTCGTTTCTCCATCTTTCTAATCTTCTTATCCATACTCTTTTCTCCTCCTTTCACACCAAGAGAACCGGCGATCTCACACACTTTGCTAGTGACTTTACTCTCAAAATCCTCCCAGAACCTCCTGTTTCCTATCAGAACTTCTGAATCAGTGACGGAATGACATCTACTAAATTGTTCCTCCACTTCTTTGATGTTACCCACCTTCCTCGAATCAGAGACTCCCTCATCGAATTCCTCACTAATCTCCTCTGAAACTTCCATAAACTTGCTCACTGATGATTCCTCTACCTTCTTCTTCTTTGGTTTTCTACGATTTGATTGAGAATCCTTCGCCCTTTCTAGACCCTCTACTTTCTCGTTTAATCTCTCCTGATCTTTGATTTTCAGGGCAACCTGAGCTTATCCTCTCAGACTCCTCACGACCTCCCAAAGGCTCAATGAAAACAGGCCTAATCCGTTGGACCTTATCCTTAACTTGGGCTTTAATCAGTCCATCAAAACTAAGGCCCCCTTTAGTGCCAAACGACCCCCTCCTCTTGGAAATTCTCTCTCTTTGCTCTGACCCCACTTCGTCAGAGAGGCAGACAACTTTTTGACACACCTCGTTGTACCTACAAACTGTCACATTAGCAATAGTTGTCTCCTCGTTACACCCCTCTTTCACACAATTGGTATTTTCTGACACCTTGAAAGACACATCTATAGGCTCTTTAGATCCTTTTTGGTAAGTTTCACCACCCATAAGACTGCTCTTAGGTCTGCATGAAGGCGGCTCGTGGCAAACGCTATGCTCTTCGGTTCATAATCAACAACATCCAAAAGTATCAGTTTCATCAAACCTCACAATATACCCATTTAATTATTGGCACGTTAAGTATAATTAATTCAATTTAGTCAAAACGACATCTTAATACTAAATCAAGTTTAATGATATTTATTTTTAAATCAAACATGTTATATCTCCACCATTAGATACTTTTACTACTGCAACATCCCAAAAGTCAGGTATTATTAGGTCTCCAAATTTTAAATGAAAAATGAATTCTAATCTTACCAAAGTCCTATGCAATTTTGTAGAAATTTATATAGAGGTCAATGATGCATTGATTTTACATTATTCAATTGTAATGGTTTCCCACCGAATGTATATGTGAGCTCAATTCACTTTGTTACTAAAAAAATGCATATAGTTGATGAAATAAGTAATCTGCAATCATGCATCAGCAAAGAACTGATACTTTTGGATGTTGTTGATTATGAACCGAAGAGCTGAAATTGTTGTTGCTATTGTAAGTAGAAATGAAAATATAATGTTGATCCAATGCCAAGCCTTCTTCTCAATTCTTGCTCCCTTTCCCTTTATCTTAATTCAAACCAAAGTCATAAACAAACTAGTTAAATTTAATAACAATAATAATAATAATATTCTAGAGAGTTAGTAAGGATAGAGATAATAACCTTAAGGAAGAGCATGCTTTGGAACATGAAAGTGAGAGGAACAAGTGAAAATGAGCCTAACAAATTTACAAAGTCACCCATAAAAGGAAATGCAGCAGCGACGAATGTGTTTCCGGTATAGAAGCAGATGCGTAGTAGAAACAAACGTTTAAAATTCTTTCCTGAATGCATACCCTTGCCGATTTCGAGAAATCTAGTGTCCAAAGCTTCATGAATTGGTGCCACAAACATCTGCATTTTTTAAACATTAGGCTTGTTGTCTGTTTGCTATTTCTCTATAATCTTTATTATATATTATCATGAGATATATATGTAAAATACTTACATGTTGAGAAACTATGGATTGCAGAAAAACAATGACATTAACAATGACATTGATCCATCTTGGCCCACTTAAATTTTCAGGAAGATATGAAGATACCATTGATCCATAAGCCCAATATCCCATTATAGTAACACCATAATAGAACAAGATTCCCACTGTATATTGTGAGTACAACGCTTTTCTCATGTTCTTCACTGCTGGTTTACGAAGAGTTGACTGTATCTCAGGAAGCATGCCACTGGTGTTGGTAACAATGATGGCGGAAATAGCACCAAAACTATTGAACACCTTGTTCACTTTGCTTCCGGTGATGTTAAAATCTTTGTTGGGATTTGATTTACCATCGTTGACAACAACAATCAGAAGAAATACGATGTAAGCGAGGGTGACGACTGCAGAAGCTCCGAGCCAGTTTCTCATTGAAGATAATGTTGGAATGGAGAAGGAAAATATGAGATATGCTGCTCCTGTGATTGCTATGTAGTATTGAAGTCTTAAGGGAGAATCACTGAATTCTGAGTTGATTTCCTGTCATATAAAGGTGAAAACAATCACTCTCTCACAATTGACTCATTTAATCAGAACAATTGTTTATATTTGTAGACTTTGTTAGTACCTTAAGTGCTTTGCCTCCAAGGAGAATGAAACCCATGTTTTCAAGAAGAAGGGTCAAAAACTGAGAAATCCATGTGATGTGGTACATCTTCTTTCCTTCAGAAATTAAGGAGAATATAGGATCAGATCTAGACAACAACATCATAATTTTTTTTTTGTTGATGGAAAGGGCAAAAGCCCAAATCAATTACAAGTACACTATTATTTTCATGGAGGTACCCTCTTATCTGCTACATACACCTTAAATACTTGCCTAGGACAACAATCAAACAATTTAATGGTTATATGTTGTCTTGCTCCTAACTTAGCCAAGCCATATGCACAAGAATTAGCCTCCTTAAAAATATGCTTTATATGCGTGTCCTTGATGGTAAGCAACTCCTTTTGGATCTGCCTAACCAAGCTCATCCCTATGCCATCATTGCAGTTATCTTTAGTGATTGCCTCGTACACCTTGCAATTCGTCTGAACATTCACCTTTGTGTTTCCTCTATTTTGAATCAATTTTAAACCTTCCAGTACTCCCCATAATTCAGCATTCATGTAGTTACAGTTTTCTAAGAACTTGGAATAACCGCTGGTCCATCTTCCATTGTTGTCCCTTAAGACTCTCCTACATCTTGCTTTCCCACTCTGATGCACTGATCCATCTGTGCTGAGAGTCACCCATTCTTTATCAGGTGGATGCTGTTTCATGTTAATCTCTAAGTATGTCTTCGAAGAGCTCCTAGTTATTATGTTTGTTCGTATAGAGTATTGTTGAATGCGAGATCCCTGATGTCGCCAATCATGCTTTGAGGCATGATGAATTCTTCATCAAATATCCATTTATTACACCCTTTCCAGATACAGTGACACACAGTACCCCTGGTTTCTTGCCACCTCTCATCCTCATGCCTGCTGATATCGTTTTGCATATCAAGTGTTAACCAGTCTTGCACATTCGTGGTAAAGAAAGACTCCCAGTTTGAAGTCTTCACAAGAGCTAGCCAGATATGCTTTATTGTTTTGCAGTCCCTTAAAGCATGGATCAGAGTTTCTTCCGTGCTCCTATAGTGAATGCAATCAGGTTCACTTATGTGTATTTGAGCTAGAAAATGCTTCTTTTTCAAGCCATTTCGATGCACTAGCCAGATGAATACTCTGAATCTTTATGATACATGTGAGTTATTGGATCGAACTCTAGTATGGTCGAAGGTTAGTTTTTGGTTCGACAATTCGATAGAATTTTAGCATGTCGTCGATGTCTATTCACATGTTGTAGTCGAAGTATGCTAGAAGTGTTAGCATGTTGAATTGGGTCTGTCTGTTATGCCCAATTGTTTAAGTTAGTTTGTTCTCTAAGTTGGCTTGTGTAATGGGACTGTGTGTAAAAGCTCATTAGGTTAGTATGTTAGTTTTCTTATAAATAGCATGCTAGTCTCTCATCTTTGAAATAAGGCAAATCCTAATTAGGGTGATAGAGATTATTTGCTCTTCTGTAACACTTGTAATTTTGTTTCAAAAAGAAAGTAAACAATAACAGTTTATAACCAATTTCATTGTGTTCTTCTTGCTTCCCTATTTTCTACCCTTGTGGGTTTCTTGCTGATCAAGAAGCCTAATAACCTATGGTGCCTTGAGCCAAGTCACGGGAGGTGTATCACCAGTCGAGATGTAGTTTTCAATGAAGCTGAGATGCCTTTCAAGAAAACTGATGACGTTACTCAAAGTGCACAGATATCCGAAAAAGAGTTGGAACATAAGAGATTACTATTGAGGTGGAGCATGTCGATGCTGAATTGCATATCCCAAATCAAGTTGAAGAAAAAGCACAAGATACTGAAGATATTGAGAAAGTTGAGAAAACTTTCTATGACTACCTGTTGGGAAGAGATAGGCCGAGAAGAGTCATCAAGCCACCTTAAAGGCTTGGGTATGCAAATCTCATAGATTATCCCTTAATCTCTGCAAGTGAGGTTTTAGATGAAGAACCTAGAGACTATAAGGAAGTTATGAGGAGTCGAAATAAGACTGAATGAATGAAGGCCATGGATGATGAGATGAAGTCTCTTCATGATAATCACACTTGGAAACTGATCAAGAAACCTGTTGAAGCCATGTTAGTCAGTTATAAGTGGATTTTCAAAGTTAAGGAAGGAATCAAAGGAGTGACGTCGAAAAGATACAAGACAAGATTGGTCGAAGGGGTTCACTAAGAAAAAAAGGTGTTGAATTCCATGATGTGTTCTCTTCTGTTGTGAAGCATAGGTCCATTCGAATGTTTTTTGCCATGGTGGCACAATTCGACCTAGAACTGGAACAAATGGATGCGAAGACTGCTTTCTTGTATGGAGATCTAGATGAAACAATCCTGATGAGGCAACTTGAAGGGTATGCAGAAAAGAAAAAGGAAGATTATGTGTGCAAGTTGAATAGATATCCTTAAGATAACTCTTTGAACCGTGTTACTCATCATTGAGTAAGTAAGGACTGGTTTAGCTAAGGTTATCCTCCCTGACATGGATAGGTGTTCAACCTTCCACAAGAAAATTTATTCTTGACCTTCTCAATGATATGCTGGTAGTCCCTTGCTTTAGACTCCTACCTATTAAGGGCACACCAAGGTAAAGTCCTAGGTGGTTTTTCTCTCTGATTCCTACTACTTGCAATATCTTTTTCTTGCTCAGAGAATTAGTGTTCTTAGAGAAAAGAATGTTAGACTTATCATAGTTGATTCTTTGACTAGACATATCACAGAATTTGTCTAAGATTCCATTGATCATTCTCATTTGATTTTCAGATGCTTTTCCACATAATGGTAAATCATCAACAAACATCAGATTATAGTTTTTTAGTCCATTCCTACCTGCCTTCATACACTTCCACTTGCCCTCTTCTACTGCTTCCAGAATCAAGTGTGAAAGCTTTTCCATGCATAATACAAAAATATATAGGGATACTAGATCTCCTTGCCTAATTTCTTTTTGGTATCAAAGTAAATGTCTTTTTGACCCTTCTAAAGGATTGACATCTTCACTATTGAAAAATATTCCTTGATGACATATCACATATTCTCCGGTAAGCCTATCTCAAGAATTACTTTGTTGACAAAGCTCGAATTCATATTGTCACATGCTTTGGATAGATCCACTTTCGGAACATAATAACCAGTTTTACCTTTAAATCTATGCATACTATATACCATCTCATGTGCCACAACAATGTTATCTTGAATTCTTCTCCCATAGATGAATCCAGATTGGAAGGGAGACATTATCTTATCCTTGATTTTCTTGAGTCTATTGACATAAATTTTGCTCAATACCTTATAAATGGTGTTGAATAATGATATAGGCCTAAATTGGTGAACAAATTGAGGATTAATGACTTTAGGAATTAGACACAAATTAGTTTTGTTTACCTCAGCAATGTTGGAGGGATTGCTCCACAAGTCTTAGATATAGTTGCACACACTAAATCCAACCAAGTTCCATGATTTTTGATAGAAACCTGCTGGAACTCCACCAGGGCATGAGGATTTTCAAGGTGCTATATCAAAAACATCTTGTTTTATTTCTTCTACATCTAATCCCTCATTAAGAAACTCAAGCATATGATTCTCTATACTTGGAAACTTGATATTAGTTTGTCACCAGTCATCCACCTCCACATAAGTAGTATACAACTGTTGATACCAGTCTTTGAATACCTTTTGAATTTGCTCAGAGTCTTAAATTCATTTTCTCTTGTCGGTTTTGATCATGTTATGTTAATGGACCATCATAATGTTTTGTCAATGCACATTATAGAAGATATGGGTATTAATTGAGAGAAGTAAATGAGGAGAAAAATGTGATAAGTGTGGATTGTTATCTTACTTCAAATGGAGATGACTGAAGTTGTTTATTCATAAAAAATGGACTGTGTTTAGCAATATTGTCTCTTTCATGCTTTGTGGCTTGATGTGTAAATTTTGATCAATGTTGCAGTTTCAGATATTTATCTTTCTTCATGTTATGTTTCTTGATTTATAGCATAAATTGATTTGATTTTAATGCACTTTTAATTCTATTTTATAGGCTCAAGGCTTATTAATTGTTTCTATTGGTGTAGTACATGGTGTTCCCTAGAAGTGTTGGATTTAAGTCTTGTACATTGCATTCTTCTGTCCATGGTTGAACTCTAATTTTTCTTAGTAGCATATTTTGAGTGTTAGATCATCATAAGAAGCATCCATATTGGGTCAAGAGTAACATACAAGTGAAAAAAATACCACATATTCACTCAAAACCTTAAGATGATAGTTGTATGGGTCTTCTCACTTATAAAGTGCTCAACCTCCACTTTTCTAAACAATGTAGGACTTCCAACTCACTTGTACACAACAATCTCTCCCTCAAGTGTGAGTCCATCCAATATACTCCTCCTCAAGCCAAAGCTCTTTCATCTACATACACTTGCACCACCGTTGTGGTGACTACAACGGAACACACTGCCTGACCACCAGATATCAGAAAGACTTTTGATACAAGGAACTAGAACCTTAATTGAACCATTGGCTCTAATACCGCTGTTGGGTCATCATGAGAAGCATCCACATTGGGTTAAGGTGATAGTTGTATGAGTCCTCTTACATATAAAGTGCTTAACCTCAACTTTTCTAAGCAATGTAGGACTTCCAACTCACTTGTACAAAAAATTGAGAACTTCCTGTCTCACAGTAAAGCCTGCAGCCCTAAATCCCACCAATAGAAAAACTCGAATCAAGTTCACATAAGCATGTTTTCTTTCTACCCATTCATACACCATAACACGCTTTCTAATAATGGCTAATAATTAATTTCTTTGTTAATTAAGCATTTGCGCTTATATAATAACTTAATAATAATTTTAGTAATATTTTTATTTTTAATTTTCAATAAATTAATTAATAAACATTCATTTTTAAATTTAATTCTAAACTCTTTTTTTTTTTTTTTGGTTTTTTATTTATATCACATAATATTAAATTTCAATTTTTAAATTTTAAATTATATTTTGTTGAAATAAATCAACAATATTTTTCTTATTATATTTTGTTAGTTTCAAAATAACCTTAAATTCAGAATATAAAATTTAAATAAAATATAAAATATAACAAAAAATTTATCATATTTAATAATTTCCTCAAACGGTGAATTGAAATTATGGATGGCAATTGCACTTATATCTAATGGGCAGCCGAAAAAATATCCCCAACAAATTGGTTAAAACCCCATAAAATGGATATGAACACGGACACGAGTAATTATCCATTAAAATAAATTAGTATGAGTATTGGTTCGGGCGCCTTAATACTCATTCTTCCATACCCCACAATGCATATTTATAAATTTAAATTTATATCATTATATAAAATATCCAGGTCTATCTCTTTAAAAAAATATATCATAATTAAATTATTACACATTTTAATATAAATATTCGGTTATTTCATAATTCAAGATTAAGTTTTTCTAATTTTTTTGTTAATTTTGTAAAAGTTTTAAAACGATAAGATGTTTTCAATCAGTATATTTAATTTTACTAAAATATCAGATAACCAATAAAGATATGAGTATTTATATATTCATTAAGTATAAATACAGATATTTAAGTTGATTCTCACGCGAGTATAAACTCGAATACCGGAACTTTTTCAAATTACAGATATTAAAACATATATTAGAACGGAAACTATAATATCATAGCCAAACCTTATCTATTTTCATCCCTAAATAAAACAAAATATAAATGAGACATTATACTTGAATCATTTTATAACTACTTTGAATAAGTGTTCAATAATTTGCATCAGTAATGAAAAAAAAAAAACTAACCATAAACGAATCCCATGAGATCTCTGTATCTGATGAATCTACGTCCATCAATGAAATGAAACGCTGCCAATAGCCAATTAGCATAAGCTGTGTATAATCCAACAACAAAAAGCAATATAACACCCCAAGTCCAACCAAGTGGAACCATAATCAGGTTCGAGAAACTGAATATCCAACCGCAGTTGAAGCCGGTCACCAACATCAACCCCACTTGTTGCCATGAATCTGCAAATTAAACATCATGTGAAAACAAACTACTTTACATAAAACAGAGTTTAGCTGAGAATAGAACAATACCTCTGTCAATAGTATGGGCAGTAGAAAGGTCATAACTATCATTTGGGATATCCTTTTCTTGACCGTGTTCGGGGTTGTGAGTGAGAGAGTTATCATTGGCATTGCTTGTTCTTCCTTCCACATCCATTTTGAATCTCAATTCAAGATTTTGGTTCTACAAGTATCTAAAAGCTTGGAGCAAAATAAGGTGCAAGTCAGTGTCAGTCTCAAATAATTTAGATGGATAAGTTAGTGCCTCAAGAGAAGATAAATGATTGGAATGTCGTTGTCGTTAACTTAAGGTGTATATTCAAACTTTTACTATTTGAAGATGTAAAAAACAAAACGAAAAAGGTGTGACAATTAGTATCTTTCAGACCTTTTATAATGAAGGACAAGTTTATTTGGAATTTTTTACCTAAACAACCCACTTTTTAAATTTTTTTTTCAAAATATCTCACTTTTCAAAATATTTTCTAAACTATTCCAGTTAGGGTTTGTGATTGCATATAAGCGGCATACCAATTGACGACCCTTTGTTAGGGCATGAGTGGAGACGCCAATTGGATTGGGGACACCTCATGCAGTCTCCAATTCAATTGGTGACCGGGTATTATACACATAGGGGAGTCGCCAATTCATCTGGAGACTGCTTAGAAACTGAATTTTTTTCTATAAATAGAGGTGTTCTGATCATTTAGTTCCACAGCTCAACTCATATCTTTGTTCCACTGATAACAAGTATCGTCGTCAGTGGAGAAAAGTCGCCTATTCGAGAGAGAGAGAAGCCTCCGATGGACATGATGTTTTGAAACATACAAAGTTTCAATCAACTTAAGAGGGGGTTGAATCGGTGGTTAGAAAGAGACATTGGTGAAGGGCAAAAAATTCAAAGTATCGAAAGACTTGATCGGCTGCGTGGATGAGTTCGTGTTAAGACTGACAAGGATGCGAGGGAAGTCATGTTTGGACCCAATGAAATTAGTTTGATTGTTGTAATCAGTTAGGAATATTTTATGTTTCTTTTTCGTTAGCTGTTTTATGTGTCGTATGTGTTGTGTGTTGTTAGTTCGCAGTATGTATTTGTTGTTAATATTGTTGTAACAAAGACTCGTCAATATATGAAAATATTAGATTACAACAACTGAAACGGTAAGCTAAATCATGATGCAGATGTTGCTCCGACATTGGGACAATTTTTTCGGTTGTGTCCGGGCTGACGACATATACTGCATAATCTTATCATTTTATCAGCTGTATCCATTTCAGTTCTTATACGCTTGCTGTTTGGGCGTCCCTTTTTCTTTCTTCGCATCTCATCGTTGTGCCAAACTACGTCACCTTGGTATGAAGGCCAATATTCCTCCATTCGTAGCACTGCGAAGCCTTCGTTGTAGACTTTCATAACATTAATCGCCTTGTAAACATCAGATATATGGCTATATGAATCCTGACGAACATGTGCCCATGTCGCAATGACATGTGAGGAAGGTATACGGAAGGCCTGGTACTTGCCACAGTCACAACAACATCTGTTTAGTCTGATAACATATGATAAATTGGGCCTCCCCTCATTATGATCTAATATTTTTCTCTTCTTCAGTTCATTTGGCGTCCTTATCTAAACATGGAACACCTACATGAAGTCAGAGTGGAAGATGCTGTCGTTTGGACTACATGCGTGCCGATCATCAGATTCACAATTGTGGAGATGCACAACAGTTACTGTGTCAAACTACAATTTGGAATGCATCAAAACATCCCAGATCCTCTTGTTGACCTCGGTAAATGGCATCTTAAAAAAGTTAATGATCAATGGGACTTTCCCGAATAGAAGGATTTTTCAAAATCTGAGCGTCGTAAATGGATGAACTGCAGCGCCCATGTCTTACGTGACCTAGTGATGGCAACCCCGTCTATACCAACTAATAATTATATGGCTTGGTACAGATCGGTTGCAACTGGGTTTGTCTCCGAAGAGAGGTATTTATACAACCCACACCAAACCACATATACATAATAAGCTTCAGCGTCTAACTCACCAGGAAAGCCATGTTACTCAGAACCCCCTACCCAACAAAATTACCAACCCATTAACCATCCAAACATGTCAAACACCCAACCACAATACCAATAGCGTCTCCCATACCATCTCCAACAAAATGATTACTATCAAGAAACCCAATATAGCCATGCCCCCAACACAACATCAAGATATAGCCAAAATGAAGGTACATCATACCATAGCCATAACGTTCAAACATCTTTTCATAGCCAAAACGCTGCGACATCATACCCTATCCTACACAATCAAACATCTCAACAACCTTATGGCTTTCAAACACCACTACCATTTCAACCTTTCAACAACGAATCCTTCACACTAATGTCCCCCTTCAATCGTCCAGGCCGCACACCAATGACCCCTTCATCACATCTGAACTACTCTAGCATGGGTCACACGCTCAGTTTCAACACACAAGACCTCATGGAAATGCATGAAATTCCTAGGGAACCATCTAGGAATGTTTCTGAGACTTCAACTCCTTAAACACCTGGCGTGAATCAACAACGAGGGGAACGAGTGCAACGAGGAAAAATAACATTTATAAGATTAGACTTTCTGATCTCTGTGAACAGAATGTCAAATGCTTAATGTGTGTTAATGAGGAGCAATGGGTATGACATATACGTTTAGGCCATATTAGTATGAGGAGAATTTCTCAGCTAAGTAAGCTTGAACTTTTCAGAGGCTTACCTAATCTGAAGTATTCTTCAGATGCTCTTTGTGAAGCATGTCAGAAAGGAAAGTTATCTAAAACTTCCTTCAAAGAAAAAAATGTTGTGTCCACCTCCAGACCATTAGAACTTCTACACATTGATTTGTTTAGACCAATGAAAACTGCTTCAATCAGTGGAAAGAAGTATGGATTAGTTATCGTTGATGACTATAGTCGTTGGACATGGGTAAAATTCTTGAAACATAAAGATGAGTCACATTCTGTGTTCTCTACCTTTTGCTCACAAGTGCAAACAGAAAAGGATTGCAAAATAGTCAGAGTCAGAAGTGATCATGGTGGAGAATTTGAGAACAGATACTTTGAGAATATTTTTTATTCCCATGACATTTCCCATGATTTCTCTTGTCCCAGAACTCCACAACAGAATGGAGTAGTGGAAAGGAAGAATAGGACTTTGCAAGAAATGGCTTGTACCATGATCCAAGAAACTGACATGGCTAAGCACCTCTAGGTAGAGGAAGTAAATACATCATGTTATATTCAAAACAGGATTTCTATCAGACCTATTCTAGGTAAGACTCCTTATGAATTGTGGAAGAACATAAAATCTAACATATCGTATTTTCATCCTTTTGGCTGTATTTGTTTTATGTTTAACACTAAAGAGAATCTTGGCAAGTTTGACTCCAAGCTCAAAAGTGTTTACTGTTAGGATACTATAAACGCTCTAAAGGCTACAAAATCTATAACACAGAAACACGGATTGTTGAGGAATCAATTCATGTCAAATTCAATGATAAGCTTGACCCTGAAAAGTCAAGCTAGTTGAAAAGTTTGCAGATTTGAAGATCACTTTATCAGAATCCAAGGAGGAAGATTCTTAATAAGGAGACAAAGATGCAGATTCTCCAGAATCAGATACAACCTTACCAGAAGCAGCGAATAATCCATCTCACCAGAAGAAGAAATAGACTAAAGACTTCTTATTCTGAAGAATTGATTATGGGAGACAAAGATGATCCAGTTAGAACTCGTTCATCATTTAAACTTTCTGAAGAAACTCTTATGGGTTTGGTGTCTCTGATAGAGCCAACATAAGTTGATGAAGCTCTTAAGGAGAATGAGTGGATTCTGGCCATGCAAGAAGAGCTGAATGAATTCACCAGAAATGATGTATGGGATCTTGTTCAGAAACCAAAAGGCGCACACGTCATTGGAACAAAGTGGGTATTTTGAAACAAGTTAGATGAGAAAGGCGAGGTCGTAAGAAATAAAGCACGACTGGTAGCACAAGGTTATAGTCAACAAGAAGGGATAGACTATACAGAAACCTTTGCACCAGTTGCCAGGTTAGAATCTATTCGTCTTTTAATTTCCTTTTCTGTAAATCATGACATTACTTTTTATCAGATGGATGTAAGTGCATTTTTAAACGGTTATTTTTCGGAAGAAGTGTATTTTGAAAGTTCTGAAAACCCAGATTTCGTTTTCAAACTTAAAAAATCATTATATGGTCTGAAACAGGCTCCTAGAGCTTGGTATGAAAGGCTAAGTAACTTTCTTTTGGAAAATGACATTACTAGAGGAAAAGTGGATACAACACTCTTTTGTAAAACCTTTAAAAATGACATTTTGGTTGTTTAAATCTATGTTGATGATATTATATTTGGTTCTGCTAATACATCCTTGTGCAAGGAATTTTCTAAGTTAATGCAGGCTAAATTTGAAATGAGTCTGATGGGAGAACTCAGATTCTTTTTGGGAATTCAGATTGATCCACGTCCAGAAGGAACGTACATTCATTAGAGCAAGTATGCAAGAGAACTTCTGAAGAAGTTCAATATGTTAGAAAGTAAACCTGCAAAGACTCCTATGCATCCGACATGCATTCTGGAGAAAGAAGAAATAGTAAAAGGTTTGTCAGAAGCTCTATCGTGGTATGATAGGCTCTCTTCTGTATTTGACTGGTTCTTGTCCAGATATTCTGTTCAGCGTATGTCTTTGTGCTCGTTTCCAATCAGATCCAAGGGAAACTCACTTAACTGCTGTTAAGAGAATCCTAAGGTATCTAAAAAGAACAACTAACTTTGGCTTGATGTATTAGAAAACATCAGAGAACAAGCTTTCTGGTTATTGTTATGCGGATTATGCTGGAGACAGATTGGAAAGGAAGAGTACTTCTGGAAACTGTCAGTTTCTAGGGAACAACCTCGTCTCATGGGCAAGCAAAAGAAAATCAACAATTGTACTTTCAACAGCAAAGTCAGAATATATCTCAACATCATTGTGTAGGACTTAGATACTCTGGAGAAAGAATCAACTCGAAGATTATCAGATACACGAGAGTAACATTCCTATCTTTTGTGATAATACTTTTGCTATCTGTTTATCTAAGAATCCTATTTTGCATTCTAGGGAAAAACATATTGAAATAAAACATCACTTTTTACGTGACTATGTTCAGAAGGGTACTTTTTAGTTAAAATTTGTGAATGCAGACCACCAGTGGGCTGATATTTTCACAAAACCCCTTGCTGAGGATAGATTCGTATTCATTCTGGAAGATCTATTTATAAAACCGTGCCTAGAATGAGTAGATGAAATTTTGATGTGTCAAGTCACCAGAACTTCTGAAATAAGATTCTGATGTTAAGCAAATTGTTTCATTATTTTATGTCTTTCTGATTAACGATACTTCTACATGTTAGAAGATGTCCTTATCAGAAACTCGTTTAGTCAGATACCTCTTGGTATTCTTGACTTTGGGAATATCAAACGTTCTCTCTTGAAACAAACGACTATGATTATTTATGACACCTCTCCAAAATCAAATCACACCCTTCTGTTGAAGAGACACCTCGAGCGTTGTGATTTCGTGAGACTAGGTTTCAAGTAATTACTCCTTAATGTTCCCTATTATTAATCATGTTTTGACGCATTGGGTTTGATAATTTTCTTGAGAATAGATTAAATCTTTACGTTTTCCCCTATTACTATGCCTTCATTAAGATGTGTGTGAGATAAAGATTTCTTGAAACTAAGCTCTTATCTTCCCAACCTTTATTCCTTGTCAGATTCTTCCCTCATATTTTCAAGTATACATTTATTCGTATTTATTCACTGATGTCAAGATTTGAATAACATATAATTGATCTGTGATCTTTTGGAGACTGATACACTCTTTTCCCATTATTTGATTTTGTTTGTGTCCCTTACCCTGCTTTTGTCCTTCATTATGTGTCTTGAAAATGATAAATTTTTGGTTTAGCTCATCTAATCTTTATTGCCATTTATTGCTATTACATTTTTCTTCTCTTTAAATACCATACTTCTCTTCATCAGTTCTTCAAAACTTGCTTTTCCTTTCTATCCTTTTGTTCAATCACTATGTCTATCAAAACTTTTCTTGGCAATGACGAAGTTTTGGAAGTCATCAATGAGAAACGGCCAAATCTCCCAAGACTAAGAGACTCGGGCTTATACATATCTACCAACATGCAAATTCAAGGGTGGTCGGGATACTATACAATCCTGCATGGACCCATTTATCCTGTCCTTGTGAAGGAATGATGGAAATATGAACGGATTGGAGAAGACAACAATTCTATCTGGTATTCTATTTTTGGTGTTCCGGTCATCATAACACCTACCTCCATCACCCAACCCATTAATTGTGTTCAATCTGGAGTCACTGTTGAAGATTTCCATATGTCATACTCCTTTGTTGAGGATCTCATTGGAATTCATGATGTGTCTCTTAACAGATATGAACCCTATAATCCTGAAGGACTCATTCCCACCGGTAAAATGTGGTTTCAACTACTGCTTACCAACTTTTGACCCAGATGAGTGGCAAAAAATGCTTTAACTCATGATGATAGACTCTTTATCTACTTCATGATGTACAATGTTCGGGTGAACCTTCCTCAAACCATCTTTAATTATCTAAATAACTGTGTTGAAATCTCTAGAAATCAACACAAGTCCTTCATACCCCATGGAAGAATTATGTATGAGTTGTTCTTCAAGGCTGAAATCGTTAGTTTAGCCAGAATACTTAGACCAGATAATGCTACGGTTGAAGAAAGATGTGAAAGGGTTGATGAGGGGAGGACTTTTAATGGTTGGTGTGCGGTGTTTCTGTTGGTCTCTCAGAATTTGGTCTCTCTTTTCATGACTTTGATTAATTGTTTTTGCTTCTGCCTGTCTATTATTTTGTAGTTGTCTTGTTCTGCGTCTCGCTTTGTACCGCACCTCTGGCGTTTTGTTTAATCAATAAAAAGTATCTTTATTGCATGTATTTTAGCTTATTGCATTTCTTTAATGATTGTTATTAAAGGGAGAAGTACTTAATTTAACATATCTAATTTTTCTGAATTTAATCCAATAATTCAATTGCGTGCGTTAACCATTGATTAGCTTTTTTGATTATGACAAAAAGGGGGAGTATATTAATGGAAAGCTATTTTGATAAATATCTTGTCTCTGAATCATAGCTCTAGCATTCTAACATGTTAATTGCACAATTTTCTTCTTAGAATGCTTTTCAGGAACAATATTTATATTGGCAATCTGGCTCTGATTAAATCAGGCTCTGATCTAACCAATCAGGCTCTATTATCAGACTCCATTACCACTATAATCAAGCTCTGATATTCTGGATCTGACTAGATCCTTGTAATCAGGCTCTAGTATCCCTAATCTGATAAGATTTTTTTAAAGTTTTAGATTCAGGGGGAGCTGTGAGGGCTAAGTGCTTTTCATCTAGCTCTGTTTTAATGATGTCAACAAGTAGGATAGTTTCTAGTTTGTAATTTGGACGGTATCACTTCGTTGTAGGCCACATTGCATTTAACCATTGATATTCATGTGTCTAAACATATAGGAAGAGGTCTACACAATTTCTATATGTGCATGATCATGGTATTAATGTTTGGTATGCATGAATCAAGTCTTAGTCGGTAAAAATGTGGAGAAAAATAAATTTCTGAAGTTTTGCAGGTCTTGAGTCGACCTAAGGTCAGCGTGAGTCGACTCATGCAAAGTTTGACAATTTCTTGTGAATTAGTCGGGTTAGCGCATGCTGACCTCCCTGATGCATGCGGTCGACGCATGCTTCTGAGCTTTTGAATTTATGAAAATTCAGCATGCTTGCGTCGACGCAAGGTGTTGGGCGGTGTACGCATGATCGCGTATTTTGCATAGATACCTCCACGGGTTAGCTCTCGCTGACCCTCATTAAGTGGGCGGTCGACCCTTCGCTGATCTGGGCTATTTTTCTGCATTATGTTTTTTTGTTTTGGCCGTTATTCCATTTTAGTTGGTCTTTATTGCATTATATATAGTGGGTTCATCTCATTTCACACAACAACAAGAAACGTGAAAATATATACTGATTTTTCTCTTCATCTTCATCTTTAACCTTGTGATCTCTAGCAATTACACATAATCATTTCTATTAGTGTCTTGCATCGTGTGAAGTGATAACGTTCAGACTTAGGTGTGTTGTAAATCCTCTGTTTTGGGTTGAGTATCAGTAGGTGTTTCTTGAATAAAACCTCAGGTTTTGTCCTCCAAGAATCAAGGAGATTTTGGGGGGTTTTTGCACAAATCGTTTCGTTCTACAAAGGATTCAGCTGTGCAAAGGTAACCGAAGAACAGGGTGTTCGTTCGATTTAGTAGCTACAGTCGGAGGATCGTAGAAGAAATATTTGGGATCGAATTGTGGAAGATCGAAATTGACCGAGTGAAGGTGATTGAAGAACGGCGGGTTCTTGCAGTCTAGTAGCGTGAGACGGTGATTTGTTCAACCAGATTCGAGGCACTTGATTTATCTTGAATCAAGGGGAGAGAAGACTATGCATCAACAATCAAAGACGTTTGAGGTTTTGGATCTTCATTGTTCTTCTCTTGTATAAACAATTTGCAAACGATAATTTATATATATCTCAATTCCATTTGTGGAATTGGGGGCAGTGGTACCCATAGTGAGGACGATTGGGGAACTGCCTAATCAAATCGTGTTTGTCCTCTCTTTCCTTACTCTTTTACGTTTCGATATTATTCGAATTTGTGAAGTATCAATTGATCAAAATTTCTGAGATAGTGTAATTTTGAGCTAATAAATTATTTTGTAAAATTGATACAATCCCTTGGATTGTATTTAGAATCAGCTTTACATTCACATTATTTGGAAATCTGCACTTAGTCTGTTTGCACACACCAAGTGTTCGATAAGTTGATTAAACGCAAAATCGAACGCATTTGCAATTAATTTCTGTCAACCTATCTCGTTGGTAATTGGATTAACATCAAGCAAACAAAACTTAGTTGATTGCGTTTAGTGTTTTATTGATTAATCTGAATTTTTCTCATCCATTATTTCATTCCTAATATTGTCGTGCATATCCGATCCTTTTAGTAGAGGTTCGTTGTAGATGTGTGATTCAGTGGTTGCTTCCGTAAAAACTTTTTAAAACCAATTTTTTGGTAACCATTTGCGTGTATAAAATTGTGGGATCTATTCAACCCCCCTTCTAGATCCTAGCCATCGTCTAACAAGTGGTATCACAAGCTCCGGTGTATCTGGTGCTTCGGTAAAACTTCTTGGAATATGGCGAACGAACCTAAAGGGGCCTATAATAGAGCTCCAGTTTTTACAGGCGAGAATTACAGCTACTGGAAGGATTGTATGCGCGTCCATATAAATTCCATAGATAAGAAGGTTTGGAATGTTATTTTAAACAGTCCTATGAAAATTACAATGACCAATACTGAAGGCATTGTTGTTCCCAAACCCGAAGCTCAATGGAATGAGGAGGACGAGAAAAAGTACAGCTATGACTGAAAGGCTCGAAATATTTTGATCTCCACTTTGGGAGTTGACGAATATTATCGAGCCTCTCATTGTGAAACGGCCAAAGCCATGTGGGATGCTTTGCAAGTAGCCCACAAAGGCACTAATGATGTTAAAATGGCCTGTATCAACACACTAACGCAAGTGTTCGATCTTTTTTACATGAAGCAAGGGGAAACCATTGCGGATATGCAAAAACGATTTACTCACATTATCAACAAATTGCATGTACTTGGTAAACCAATTCCCAAAGAGGTTGCTACTAATAAGATTTTGAGGTGTCTTAACAGGGAATGGCAGCCGAAGGTCACCGCGATCAAGGAGGCCAATAATCTAGCCACTCTAGACCTCACGACATTATTTGGCAAACTCGATGAGCATGAGCAAGTGCTCATTAGCTTGGATAAACATGAAAAGATTATAAAGAAGGAGAAAACAAAAGATACGGAAAAGAAGTCGATTGCTCTTAAGGCTTCTTGTTCAAAGTCCACATCTCAAGAGTAAAGTGATGATGAAACCAACAATGAAGAAGATGATAACTCTAATGATGACATGAGCCTATTTGTGAAGAGATACAATAGATACGTTCGGAAGAATGAGATTCAATACTCGGATAAAAATCTAGTCAAATTTAGGAGGCAATCTAAAAAGGAAGGCAACAAGAATGGCAAGGTGAAAGGATCTTGTTACAACTGTGGAAAATCCGGGTACTACAAGCCGGATTGTCCATCACTCAAGAAAGACAAGGATAAGGATAAGGATAAGAGTCGTCAACACAAAAAGTCAAACAAGTCTAGACGAGCATACATCGCTTGGGAGAGTGATAGCGAGTCGACAAAAGATGAAAGCTCAAGTGACGAAAGTAAATCCGTTAATCTATGTCTTATGGCACATCAAAACAAGAAGAAAGAGGTAAAACACTCTAAATATGATCATTCTAATAGTATGTCTCATTTAGAATTACAAAAGGCTTTTGATATGTTGCACCACGAGGCTAAGGAAGCTTTTCAACGCTTAGCCTAGAACAAAAAGATTTTTTCATATTTGGAGAGAAAGGTTTCCGATTCCGAAAAGGAATTGGAAGCTCTTAAAAACTCCATGATGGATGCATCAAAAGCTAAGATTGATGAGAATAAGTCTCCATGGTTCAAGTTTGGGGGCTGTGATACTTGTCATATTTGGCAAAAAGAGGTGACAACCCTTAAGGCCAAATTAGACAAGCCTCTTAAGCCTAAAGTTACGTTTGCTATTGATCGATCGCATTATCGAGAAAGTATGAATAATCCGTATCAAAAGTATACGTATGTGATTCGAGATAGAGATAACAAAGGTAAATTCCAAATGAACCGTGATTGCCTATATTGTTGCAAGCCTGGTCATACTATTGCTAAATGTCATTTTAGAAGATTTCTTGTTCCAAAAGGCATTTATCAATGGTTGCCCAAGTACGATCTTGGTTTCACTCACTGTAAAGGACCCAATGAGAATTGGGTACCTACTCTCCCTTGATTGTTTTGTAGGTACAAAGTCTTGAGACCACCAAAAGAAGATGGGTTCTGGATAGTGGCTGCTCAAGATATATGACAGGAGACACATCTCTTTTCATCGACTTTGTGGCAAAGAAAAAGGGGATTGCCACCTACGGAGATAACAATAAGGGATAGATTCTTGACAAAGGTAGTGTAGGTAACCCCTCATATACTACTATCTCTGATGTGCTGCTTGTGGAAGGCCTTAGACACAATCTTTTAAGTATTAGTCAACTATGTGACAAGAATTATAAAGTATCATTTTCAAAAGATTGTTGCATAGTTGAAGATAGTGACAAAAAGGATGTGTTTAAGGGCTTGAGGGTGAATAATGTCTATATGCTAGACTTAAATGAGGTATTGTTGAATAGAGACAAGTGTCTAGTCACTATGAATGAAGATTCATGGTTGTGGCATAGACGGTTGGCTCATATCAATTTTGATTTGCTTAACAAAATAGTCTCTAAAGACCTAGTCATCAGTTTGCCCAAAATCAAATTCACAAAGGATCACCTTTTTGATGCTTGTCAAATGGGGAAGCAAACAAGGATCTCATTCAAATCTAAAAACATCGTTTTAACTATGAGACCCCTTGAGCTCCTCCATATGGACCTTTTTGGACCATCTAAGTTAAAAGCCTAGGTGGTAACTATTATGGTTTTGTAATAGTCGATGACTTTTCTAGGTTTTGCTGGACTATTTTCTTAGCAAATAAGAGTGATACCTTTTCGACCTTTGAAAAATTTGCTAAGTTATCTCAAAACAAGTTAAACACGAACATTGTGTCAATTCGAAGTGATCATAGGGGTAAGTTTGAAAATCATTTGTTTGAAGCATTTTGTGAATCCCATGGAATTGATCATAATTTTTCCGCACTACGTACCCCTCAATAAAATGGGGTGGTGGAACGTAAAAATAGAATTTTGGAGGAACTTGGAAGGACTATGATCAATGAAAGTGGACTTCCAAAATACTTTTGGGCCGACACCATCAATATGGCTTGTTACGTTTTGAATAGGGTGCTCATCCGACCTATTCTAAACAAAACACCGTATGAGCTTTTAAAAGGGTGTAAGCCAAATATCTCTCACCTTCATATCTTTGGTTACAAATGTTTCGTCTTAAACAATGGGAAAGAGACACTTGGTAAGTTTGATGCCAAGGCCGACGAGGGTATTTTTCTTGGATACTCTCAGTCAAGTAAAGCTTATAGAATTTATAATAAAAGGTTATGAATTGTTGAAGAGTCGGTACACGTTACTTTTGATGAGTCTTATCCGAAAAATGTCGGAGAAGGTAGTTCTTTTCATGGTGCAGGTGTATCTTCAGAAGACATACTCAAGGACACTAATAAAGGAACTGATCAGCCCGAAGCAGTGCGTATTGAGGAGGAAAATTATCACCAACCTATGAAGAGTAAGGAGGATCATCCAACTAATGAAGATGACCTTCCTCCAGCATGGAAGTTTTCCAAAGACCGTCCAATCGACAATATCATCGGTGACATCTCTAAGGGAGTAACCACCCGCTCTAAACTTAGTAACTTTTGTTATTACTCCGTTTTTTTGTCACAAGTTGAACCTAAAAATGCAAAGGAGGCATTACTCGATGAGCATTGGTTTTTATCAATGCAAGATAAACTAAATAAATTCAGGAGAAATGAGGTTTGGGATCTTGTCCCCCCTCCGCGAGATCATCGAGTAATCGGCACCCGATGGGTGTTTAGGAATAAACTTGATGAAAATGGAGTTATAACACGAAATAAAGTGCGGCTTGTAGTGCAAGGCTATAACCAAGAGGAAGGAATCGACTATAAGGAAACTTATGCGCCGGTTGCCCGACTCGAGGCTATACGCCTTTTACTTTCTTATGCTTGCACTAAAAATTTCAAACTATTTCAGATGGACGTTAAAAGTGCTTTCCTTAATGGATGCATCAATTAAGAGGTTTATGTAGCCCAACCTCCGAGTTTTGAATCCCATGAATATCCTAATCATGTCTACAAACTTAAACGTGCTTTGTACGGACTTAAACAAGCCCCTAGGGCTTAGTATGAACGACTAAGCAATTTTTTACTTGATCAAGGGTATTCAAGAGGGAAGGTTGACACAACCCTCTTTATTAAACGTCAAGGAAAACACTTAATTTTGGTACAAATTTATGTTGACGATATCATCTTTGGGTCTACTAACATGACCTTGGTCTAGGAGTTTTCTAGTTTGATGCAGGGGGAGTTTGAAATGAGCATGATGGGGGAACTCAACTATTTCCTCGGATTACAAATCAAACAACTCGAAGAGGGCACGTTTGTGAGTCAAAAAAAAATATTGTCTTGAGCTTCTCAAACGTTTTGACATGGTAAACTGCAAGGCAATAGATACTCCTATGCCTACTTGTGCCAATCTTGATCGTGACGAAAATGGTAAGGATGTAGAGGTAAAGAAGTATCGAGGTATGATTGGATCTCTTCTTTATCTTACCGCATCACGACCCGGCATTATGTTCAGTGTATGCATGTGTGCGAGGTATCAAGCACGTCCCAAGGAATCCCACTTAAAAGCAGTTAAGCACATACTTCGATACCTTTCCGGTAATCCAAAGTATGGGTTGTGGTATTCTAAAGGTAGTGTTTGTTCCTTAGTTGGCTATTCCAATTCCGACTTTGGCGGGTGCAAATCGGATAGGAAAAGTACTAGTGACACGTGTCACTTTTTCGCAAATTCCTTGGTGAGTTGGCATAGCAAGAAATAGGTTTCCGTTGCCTTTTCAATAGCCGAGGCGGAATACGTTGTCGCCGGCAGTTGTTGTGCTCAAGTGCTATGGCTTAAGCAACAATTGCTTAATTTCAACTTAAAACTTGAGCGTACTCCTATTTTGTGCGATAACACTAGTGCTATTAACCTAACTAAGAACCCCGTAATACATTCACGCACCAAGCATATTGAAATACGTCATTATTTCCTTAGGGATCATATAGAGAAAGGTGATGTGGTCTTTGAGCATGTTGATACTAAAAATCAACTTGCTGACATTTTTATAAAACCACTAGCTACATAGCCTTTCTTTCACATCCGTAGGGAACTTGGCGTTCTCGACATCTCGGATCGTGTTTGATAATCCTCTAAGATAGTTTCTCTTCATATATATATATATATATATATATGTATATATATATATATATATATATATATATATATATATATATATTTTTAACAATGCAAAGAGTTATTGAGCTATATGTGAGGGCTCTCATCATCAATCATGATCAAGGTAATATCGTTCCGCTTCATAAGTTTTCTTTAATAAGTGTACCATGTTGAGTGTTTAAATGATGTTTATTACACGTTTAAGCATATATTATTCATTTGGATGTTTGATTTATGTGTTAGCATGTTTATTTATCTTGTATTGGTGCATTTATATGATAAAACATGAATTTTTCCATTTTTCATTTGGATGAGTCGACCAAAGCATGTCATTGGTCGACTCATGAACTGTTTATTTTTTTAAGAAAAGAACCGAGTTAGCGCGCGCCTACCTTAGGTCGACGCATCTCAAGAATTAAAAAAAAATTCTAAGTTTAGTTAGCGTGCGCCGACGCATGACCTATTTAGGTCGATGCATGAATGACTGATTCAGAATCCTTTTTTCTCGGAAATGCGCACGCCGCCCCATTGTCATCCAAAAGCATTACTTACTTTTAAGTCACTTTATTTCACATACTTGCATGTCATAAATCAGATTTCTTTGGTCTTCTCCTCTCCTTCTCCTTCAATCTTCCTCCATTAAACCTCCATTACTCACAAACTCCACAAAACCCTTAAAAAGCCAATTACAAAGGCTTTAAAAAAGAGGTTTCTCATTCTACATCAGAATCAACATGCTCTCAATCCTCTCATCTGCGAACTGTTCAACTTCCTCACTGTTCATTACTCCAAAATGGCTTCTCAATGTGCAATTGGTAAACAAACTGCAAGAGAATCAACATCAAGAGCTGGAACTTCATCCACTCTGGTAAATACTCTATCTCTACTATCTGATGCTTTATCTGAATCCTTCAACAGCAACTTTCACAATCGTTCTATTATTAGACAACATGCCTACTACCATGCGATGGCTCCAGATTATCATCTCACAGAGGTAACAAAAATGCTGAATGCTCAGAAATTTGATGAATTTCTGGAATGCGACGATAAATTTAATTGTGATTTGGTTTGGTTGTTCTATTGTGGAATTGAGGATAAGTTCGAAGGTACAGATTTTAAGTATTCTATGAATAACACGTCCTATTCTATGAACGACGGTATATGGAATAGCTTGTTCAGCTTGGAAACTCATGAAGGTCTTCCTCAAGTAACTGATACAAAGTTTGTTCATTACTATGAGTTTAAAACTGCTTTGAACTCAATGTTGCGTGAACCGTATTCGGATGCTGTTGTGAACAGCGAGCTGTTTCCAAAATCTGTTACAACGTGTCATCTGAAATTTGTTGATCGCATTCTATAATGGATTCCCGCTCATATTTTGCCACCTAAGAAAGGAGGGTTCTCTAGAGTTGATCAAGCGGAGGTTCATCTAATCTATATCCTGAAGAATACAATTCAAATCAACTGGCCATATTATTTCACGTATCATATGTTTGCCCTCCAGGATTCAACAAGAGGTACGTCTTTGTGCTATGCATCGTGCATTCAGAATATTTTAAATAAGGTTGGAATTACGGTTCCGGGAATTCACTATGTCACTATCTCATATGAACAACAATTCCAACAAAAAACCCTAACTATGATGGGTTACTTTTGGAATCCTGAGACACAAGAGTACCACTACAGAGCCAAAGCAACTCAGCCTCATCATGAGGTTCCGGATGACCAAGCTGTCGAGGAAAGAAATGTGAATGAAAATCAAGCTGGTAACAATTATGATGTGAATATAATGGATGCAGATAATGAGGCATGGATCGGTTATTCTCAACCGCAGGAGACTTATGACAATAAGGGCTGGGGAGAATGGCAGCACACTGGTTGGACCACTCTTGGTGCTGCCTATGTTCCCTAAAACTATGGTTGGCAACAACAAACTGAACAACCGGAGTATTCGACACCTCCGACTCCACAGCCACAGCAAGCTTTTCAGGACACTGAAGAAATTCTAGCCATGTTGAATCAGATGCAGTTAGAACAAGAGGAATTTTGGTACTTACAAGAACAAAGATACACTGCTCAGGAGGAGAGGCTCACTTCTCTTTCCGATCAGTTGGCTACTCACACCCAGAACTTCAATAGGTTTGTTGATGCCTCAATGGCCAGATTTACCAATTTGGATAATGCTATGGAACTTCAGACCTGGAATATCATAAACAATCTAGGCATCCTCAACACCGTTGTGATCGAATTGAATCAGTATCTTGAGGAACAATCGCTCCAACCACCACCAGGCCACTATTACCGAGGACGAGGTCATCCATTCAGGGGGAGGAGACCATAGGGATTAGGATCATTTTTAGTGCATGATATCATTTGTGTTTTGATTGTATGCTTTAATTCCTTTCTTGCATGATGCTTTCTTTTGTTTTCAATTTGGACTATGTTTCTCTATTTTGCAATATTATGGAATGAATGATGTTTTGCATATCGTGTGCCGTATTTATCCGTTCTTATTCTCACATTAACATCATTATATGTGGATGCATGTTAGTGTATTTGTTTGCAAATTGTTGAGTGGATCTTTCCATATTATGATGCTCTATCTTTGACCACCTTCTATTTCTCTTTTTGATGTTGTCAAAGGGGGAGAAGGATACATTTACTAGCAGCAGAAATTGATCAAAATTGAATGTTTAAAGACCTCATAGAGATAGGGGGAGTCTTCAAATTACAAATCAAGAGAAAGGCAGAGTATGTGAGGGCTAAGTGCTTTTCATCAAGCTCTATTTTAATGATGTCAACAAGTAGGATAGTTTCTAGTTTGTAATTTGGATGGTATCACTTCGTTGTCGGTCACATTGCATTTAACCATTGATATTCATGTGTCTAAACATATAGGAAGAGGTCTACACAATTTCTACATGTGCATGATCATGGTATTAATGTTTGGTATGCATGAATCGAGTCTTAGTCGGTAAAATGTGGAGAAAAATGAATTTTTGAAGTTTTACAGGTCTTGAGTCGACCTAAGGTCAACATGAGTCGAATCATGCAAAGTTTGACAATTTCTTGTGAATTAGTCAGGTTAGCGCACGTTGACCTCCCTGATGCATGCGGTTGACACATGCTTCTGGGCTTTTGAATTTCTAAAAATTCAGCATGCTTGCTTCGACGCAAGGTGTTGGGCGGTCGACGCATGGTCGCGTATTTTGCATAGATACCTCCACAGGTTAGCTCCCACCGATCCTCATTAAGTGGGCGGTCGACCCTTCGCTAATCGGGGCTATTTTTCTGCATTCTTTTTTTCTGTTTTGGCCGTTGTTCCATTTTAGTTGGTCTTTATTGCATTATATATAGTGGATTCATCTCATTTCACACAACAACAAGAAACGTGAAAATAGATACTGATTTTTCTCTTCATCTTCATCTTCAACCCTGTGATCTCTAGCAATTACACATAATCATTTTTGTTAGTGTCTTGCATCGTGTGAAGTGATAACGTTCAGACTTAGGTGTGTTGTAAATCCTCTGTTCTGGGTTGAGTATCAGTAAGTGTTTCTTGAATAAAACCTCAAGTTTTATCCTCCTAGAATCAAGGAGATTTTGGGGATTTTTGCACAAATCCTTTCGTTCTACAAAGTATTAAACCGTGTGAAGGTAACCGAAGAACAGGGTGTTCGTTCGGTTTAGTAGCTAGAGTCAGAGGATCGTAGAAGAAAGATTTGGGATCGAATTGTGGAAGATCGAAATCGACCGAGTGAAGGTGACTGAAGAACGGAGGGTTCTTGCAGCCTAGTAGCGTGAGACGGTGATTTGTTCAACCAGATTCGAGGCACTTGATTCATCTTGAATCAAGGGGAGGGAAGACTCTGCATCAATAATCAAAGACGTTTGAGGGTTTGGATGTTCATTGTTCTTCTCTTGTATAAACAATTTGCAAACAACAATTTATATATATCTCAATTCCATTTGTGGAATTAGGGGCAGAGGTACCCATAGCGAGGATGATTGGGGAACTGCCTAATCAAATCGTGTTTGTCCTCTCTTTCCCTACTCTTTTACGTTTCGATATTATTCGAATTTGTGAAGTATCAATTGCTCAAATTTTCAAAGATAGTGTAATTTTGAGTTGATAAATTGTTTTGTAAAATTGATACAATCCCTTAGATTGTATTTAGAATCAGCTTTACATTCACATTATTTGGAAAACTGCACTTAGTGTGTTTGTACACACCAAGTGTTCGATAAGTTGATTAAACGCAAAATCAAACGCATTTGCAATTAATTTCTGTCAACCTATCTCGTTGGTAATTGGATTAACATCAAGAAAACAAAACTTGGTTGATTGCATTTAGTTTTTTGTTGATTAATCTGAATTTTTCTCATCCGTTATTTCATTCCTAATATTGTCGTGCATATCCTATCCTTTTAGTAGAGGTTCGTTGTAGAAGTGTGATTCAGTGATTGCTTCCATATAAAAATTTTAAACCAAGTTTTGGTAACCATTTGCGTGTATAAAATTGTGGGATCTATTCAACCCCCCCCCCCCCTTTCTAGATCCTAGCCATCGTCTAACAGGAGCTTGATAAAGGGAAGTTAATTCTAAACATATCTTTATCATTACCCATTAATTATCTTCGTACAAAATTGTTTTATCAAAATACATTGTTTTGTCATTATCAAAAAGGGGGAGTTTGTTAGAACAAGATTTGGTTCTGCAAGATATCTCTTAGTTTTGATAATAACAAAGTAGTATTTGTGTGAGAACAATTTTGGTACTCTAACGTTTATTTTATGAAGAATTGACAAACAGGATCTGACTCTGATAAAGAAAGCTCTGACTCAGACAGAGGTCATGTGCAACGTCACTCTTATTTGACCTAAAGTCGTTTCTGCACCATAGAAGCAAGTCTGCTTCTGATCTACTCTATTTCAGAAAGATTCTAAGAAGACAATATGTTGCTGCTGCAATGTTCTCTTAGATTCTGGCTCTGAATATGACTCTGATAATTATTTTCTAAAGACCGAGTGCTAAAGAATCTGAAGACAAGGTTCTGCTGAACAACATTCTGAAGACTCTGAAGACTTAAGTTTCTGATAACCAAAGTTTCTGAACACTAAGTGCTGAAGACAAGGTTCTACTGAACAACTTTCTGAAGACTCTAAAGACTTAAGTTTCTGATAACCAAGGGTTATAAAGACCGAGTGCTAAAGACTCTGAAGACAAGGTTCTGGTGAACAAGTTTTGAAGACTCTGATGACTCAAGACTCTGAAGACCTAGTGATCAACTCTGCTGCTCATGCTTCAATCATTTCTATTCAGAAGCCTCTGATAAACAGAAGAAGATGAAACGTTTGCGACGGAAAATAGTACATAGTACATATCAAACACGTTCTTTTCCACTACCATTCCACTACCCTGATTTGGTGGTACAAAGAACAACTTTTGTGTACGATTGTCATCCATGTATAACAACATTATTTCAAGTTTCCAGCAATCTTAATGATATTTCTGATCTTCCCTCCAACGGATCTCTTTCTGGCTATATAAAGACTTGATCATTTGAAGAAAATCAAGAGAGACACATGCGTGAACAGTAAAGCACCACAATACAAAGCAATAAACATTGTTCATACAGTATAGATTTTCTTTAAGTTATTTGAGCTATTCATAGTGTTTATATCAGCTTGTGTAGAAGTATTTCATTGTAAACATTGAGTTTGTTCAAACAGTTTGTATTCCTTAAGGGACTAGTTGGGTCCGAATCCTTAGGAAGAGACGGTTAGTCTTTGATTGTTAGTCACCAGTAGTTGCTAGTGCAGTGTAATTAGTTGATTATAGTGGATTAAGTCCTTGTGTATAACGCGAAATCACCTTGGCGGGTGGACTGGATTAACTTGATAGTTTTCAAGTGAACCAGGATATATCGTGTATCTTTCTCTATTGCTAGTTTATTTGTGATCTTTATTTGAGTTTCACAAAAAGCTTTTATTTTGAAAACCCAATTCAAACCCCCATTTCTTGTGTTTTCTCACACCTTCATTTTTCTTCAATGACGGAGCTAAAAATACCAAACAAAAACTTATACTAATCCCCAAAAGAGCTTTTATACAAGTTTAGCTCCAAACCCAAAAAAACACATCCTTAGGAAGAATAATTTATTCAATAGGACAAAGAAATCTTGGTTAAATTACAGTAATGACCTTACCCAAAACAGTTTCCTCACTAAACTCAAGAACGCTCTCAAAGTACCATGGCTAAAGATGCGGGAGAAAGAGAAATATTTTTAGATAGATAGATTGAGAGAGAGAGAGAGAGAGAGAGAGGGGGAGAGAGAGAGAGATTCACCTTTTTTGTATGAATTAAAATGAAAGGAAATCTTTCTATTTTTAGGCCAAGTGATAGTTCATTATTGGAAACAATCTAGTATCAAAATAAAGGACTTAATCGATTGGCTAATCGATTAAGTACATGCAATAAGCAATTATTACTATGCAAATTAAAAGGTTTTGATAGAGAGTTATTATCATTCATTAAGACACTACTATAATTTATTGTAGACTTGATTTTCCCTCATCTAATTGATTAGTTATTTGTTTAATCGATTAAATAATTCAAAAACTCAACCTAATAAATTTGATAGTTTCTAAATCAACCGACTAGGCTCCAAAAACATTTTTGGTGATTTGAAAAAGAGTGGCTTCAAAAATAACTTTAAGGTGTGTTTTAGCCATATTACTTTCGAAAATTTCGTAGTGCTTTTACAAAACATAGATCACTTAGATAGACACCATCATGCGGACTTTCACACTTCCTCTCTTTCAAACACTAAAGCTTTAAGTCCTTTTTTCCAGATATGTCAATCATATGTGTATTTCACTTGAATCTTCTTAAGGCTTGAGATATCTTCAAGTTAGTCATCATCAATAAAAAGTAAGTATATCAGTGGTGATCATAAACCCTAACTTTTTTATCCGAAGGAATAGTCTGATCAACCACTTTTGCATCTTTGTCTGCTTGAACTAGATTTATTACTTGCTTGCCTTCATACATTATTGTCATCCAAACCACTTCAAGAGTTGTTAAGCCTTCATGTGTTGTCATCATCAAAACAATAACATTATCATGGCTAAGCATATCTTTCTTATGTATGAGCTTTGATCATTTCCTAATTATACTTACAAAGACATAGTTCCAAAACCCGAAGCATGGGAACATGTAAAGTGATGTGTCCCAAATATACAATAGTGGTGACAAGGAGTCCGGAATAAGTTAACCACTCTCTCCTAAATAATACGGGATTAACTACCCCTATTCCCCGGCTCCTAGAAGTCAATGGTAGATTCATAAATTTTCTTTAATGGGACAACAAACTAACGATAAGAAAAAATATATATTTTTAGAAAAAATAACTTAAATTCTTTTAAATGATATATTATGAGCACTAAAATTTAAATTACAATTATATGTGCATTTTATATTTTAAAAATATTTTATATTTTTTATCTATACTAAAAATATCCTACAAACATTCAATATAACTTCAACAAAAGCACATGACATTTTAATTTTTCTAAGTCTCAATAATGTAATAAATAATTTTAAATTTGTGTTACATAATTTGTATGATATAAAATTTAACTATTACTATATATTTACTAAAATTTATTTTCGTAAAAATGTTATTGGATGATGTAACATTTTTTAAATATTATACTTATGTAATTTGATTCATTCCATATACCTAACTAATTTAGTATTTTATATTGATCAAATTTAAAACAAAACAAAAAATTTCATATGTAAAAATAGAAAATAAAATATATTTTATTATCAAATTAAAATATAAAACTAATTTGATAATAGAATAGAATGAAATAAAAAAAGAAACCTCTAAATAAACTTTGTAAAAAAATGTTATGTATAATATAACAGCCAAGGTGGCACAAAATCGTACCTTCCAACATCGTACCTTTTAACATCACCAAAATCCTAAGGAAAAAACGGGATCACAAAATTACCTTCTCAAATGAAGACGACATTGAAGCTCTCTCCCACAACAATGACCCCATTGATGTTATCCCCAGAACATTGTCCATATGGTCGTAAAGGTGGCATATGACAATCGGGATGTAAAGCGGGATTTGATTGACCCTGGAAGCTTAGCAGATGTCTTATTCTAAAGTAATTTTCAAAGGCTCCAGATGGATCTAGACAACATCAGAGTGTTCCAAGGTTCTCTAGTTAGTTTGTTAGAAAAACAGATACAAGTAAAGGGCCATGTAACACTCGAAACGACATTCAACTTAAAAGCAAGTGAAAAAATTATTAAAGTGAGGTATCTCGTGGTGGACGCCTTGTCTCCTTACAACCATCCTAGGGAGGCCCACCCTCAACTTGTTGGGGGCGGTCTTGTCCACCATTCATTTAAGCCTAAAGTATCAGTTACTTGATGGGAGAATTTGATTAGTCCGGGAGGACTAAAAGGCTGCCCAAGAAAACTATCAGAACAACCTAGAAATGAGAAGGGAACATATATCCTAGGGTTGCGACCATTTAGAAGCACGTGACACAAATGTAGTAAGCTAAGACCATGAAGTAGGCACTAAAAATGAAAAATGAAAGACGCACTCCAACGTAAGACTTAAAAGAAGTTCATATTGGCCCCTTGGACCACCAAGTCACTAAGTCACTACTCTCTTGATCTTCCACGTAAATTCCTTCTCTGCATTCTTCACCTTCACTAACCACTGTTGAGAGATTAAACTTGATTTGGGCCTAAACATATTGTTTGGATTTTTGGGCTTAATTATTTTGGGTTTAGGTAATTTTAATTAATGTTTCTAGAAAACTCTTGTAATGTTTGGACTATCTAGATATTTCTTAAGTTTGTAATATTTTCTAGAACACTCTTGGAATTTCAAGAGTTGAGAACTCTCTAGAATTAGTGTGTCTAGAGTTCTCCTTAGAATACTATAAATAGAGATGTAATTCTACACTTTTGTATCAAGCAAAAATACAAAGTTCTCTCTTCCATAAAGATTTCTCCCACCTATAAAGTTTCTCTTTAAGCCTCTAATATTCCCACACATTTTCTCTAAACCCAAAGGCTTTATTTCCAACAAAGTGGCATCAGAGCTTGAAGGTCCTCAAAAGATGGCGAATGTAGGTTTCCCTTTTCAAATCCCGATGCTCACAAAGAACAACTATGACAATTGGAGTATCAAGATGAAGGCGCTACTAGGAGCTCAAGATGTGTGGGATATCGTTGAGAAAGGCTTCAAGGAGCAAGATGAAGCCTCGCTAAGCCAAGGTGTAAAGGAGACATTGAAGGAGTCAAGAAAGAGAGACAAGAAAGCTCTCTTCCTCATTTATCAATCGGTGGATGAAGATACGTTTGAGAAGATCTCAAATGCAACGACGGTCAAAGAAGCATGGGATAAGCTTCAAACTTGCAACAAAGGAGTGGAGCAGGTGAAAAAAATCGTCTTCAAACTCTTAGAGGTGAGTTTGAACGTTTATTTATGGAAGAGTCTGAGTCAATTTCTGATTATTTTTCTCGAGTATTGTCCGTAGTCAATCAACTTAAAATAAATGGTGAAGATGTTGATGAGGTGAAAGTCATGGAGAAAATACTTCGCACTTTAAATCCAAGTTTTGACTTCATTGTTACCAACATTGAAGAAAACAAGGATTTAAAGACCATGACTATTGAGCAACTCATGGGTTCCTTACAAGCATACGAAGAAAAACAAAAGAGAAAAATTAAACAAAAGGATGCTATGGAGCAACTACTACAACTCAATGCAAAGGAAGCAAACTATGCGAATTATAAGAGCCAAAGAGGCCGAGGTCGTGGCCAAGACCGTGGACGTGGGCGAGGACATGGAGGAGAAGGAAGAGGTTGTTACAACAACTACTCCAACAACTTTAACAATGGAGAAAGAAGTTGGAATACACAAGCAACAAGAGGTAGTGGAAGAGGAAATTCATGGTCAAGGTGCAACAAGTCACAAATCAAGTGCTTCAACTGCAATAAGATTGGTCACTATGCATCTGAGTGTAGATTCTCGAAGAAGGTTCTAGAGAAAGCTAACTTTATAGAAGAAAAAGGTGGAGAAGAAGAAACTCTGCTGCTCGCGTGCCAAAGCCAAGTTGAAGAGAAAAGAAACAAGTGGTACCTCGACACTGGCGCAAGCAACCACATGTGTGGTGATCGAAGCATGTTCGTAGAAATCAATGAAGCGACAACTGGCGACGTCTCATTTGGAGATGACTCAAAGATACCGGTCAAAGGCAAAGGTAAAATTCTCATACGCTTGAAGAATGGGAGTCATCAATTCATATCCAATGTCTACTATGTTCCTAACATGAAGAATAATATTTTGAGCTTGGGACAATTATTAGAGAAAGGCTATGACATCCACTTGAAAGAACATAGTCTTTTCTTAAGAGATTGTGGGCATAACTTGATTGCTAAGGTACCTATGTCAAAGAATAGAATGTTCCTCTTGAACATTCAAAATGATGTGGCAAAGTGTCTCAAGGCTTGCTATATTGACTCTTCGTGGCTATGGCATCTATGATTTGGACACCTTAACTTCGGTAGTCTAAAATGTTTGTCAAAGAAGGAGATGGTGAGAGGCTTACCTAGTATAAACCACCCAGACCAACTATGTGAAGGATGTCTAATTGGGAAGCAATACCGAAAAAGCTTTCCAAAGGAATCAACGTCAAGAGCGACAAAACCGCAAGAGCTCATACACACCGATGTCTGTGGACCAATCAATCCAAACTCATTTGGTAAGAATAAATACTTTCTCCTCTTTATTGATTATTATTCTAGAAAAACGTGGGTTTATTTCTTGAAGGAGAAGTCGAAAGTGTTTGAAAACTTTAAGAAGTTCAAAGCCCTTGTGGAGAAAGAAAGTGGTATTTCCATTAAGGCCATGAGATCTGACCGAGGAGGAGAGTTTACTTCAAATGAGTTCAACAAATATTGTGAAGACCATGGAATCCGCCGCCTACTAACAGTGCCAAGATCGCCACAACAAAATGGAGTAGTGGAGAGAAAGAACCGAACCATACTTAATATGGTGCGAAGCATGGTTAAGAGTAAGAAGATGCCGAAAGAATTTTAGGCCGAAGCAGTGGCATGTGCGGTATATCTGACAAACCGTTCCCCAACAAGAAGTGTGCATGAGAAGACACCACAAGAAGCATGGAGTGGAAGGAAGCCAGGTATCTCTCACCTCAAAGTGTTTGGAAGCATTGCCTATACACACGTTCCAGATGAAAGGAGAACAAAGCTCGATGATAAAAGCGAGAAGTACGTGTTCTTGGGTTATGACTCAAGCTCCAAAGGGTATAAGCTCTACAATCCAAATAGTGGAAAGATCGTCATAAGTTGTGACGTGGAGTTTGACGAAGAAGATTGTTGGGATTGGAGTATTCAAGAAGACATGTACGATTTTCTTCCTTACTTTGAAGAAGAAGAAAATGAAATGCAACAACCAATGATAGAGGAACATATTACACCACCTGCCTCGCCGACACCAAGGTTGGATGAAACAAGCTCAAGTGAGAGGACACCTCGACTAAGGAGCATTGAAGAGCTTTATGAGGTAACCGAAAACCAAAATAACATTAACCTCTTTTGTCTTTTTGGCGATTGCGAGCCTCTAAGCTATCAAGAAGTTGTTCAAAACGTAAAGTGGAGAGACGCCATGGATGAAGAAATAAAGTCAATCACGAAGAATGATACGTGGGAACTTACTACACTTCCACGAGGACACAAAGCAATCGGAGTAAGATGGGTGTACAAGGCGAAGAAGAACGCAAAAGGTGACGTGGAGAGATACAAAGCAAGATTGGTGGCAAAAGGTTATAGTCAAAGACAAGGAATTAACTATGATGAGGTATTTGCCCCCGTTGCTCGTCTTGAAACTGTTAGACTGATCATTTCGTTGGCAGCCCAAAATGAATGGAAGATTTATCAATTGGATGTGAAGTCGGCCTTCTTGAATGGTTTTCTCGAAGAAGAAGTTTATATCGAGCAACCAAAGGGATATGAAGTAAAAGGGCAAGAAGAAAAAGTCTTGAAGTTGAAAAAGGCGTTGTACGGACTCAAGCAAGCACCGAGAGCTTGGAATGTTCGAATCGACAAGTATTTTCGAGACAAAAACTTCATCAAGTGTCCATATGAGAATGCACTTTATATTAAAGCGCAAAGTGGAGATATTTTGATTGTGTGCTTATATGTTGATGACTTGATCTTTACTGGGACCAATCTAAGCATGTTCGAAGAGTTCAAGAAAGACATGTCAAATGAATTTGAGATGACGGATATGGGGCTCATGGCATATTATCTCGACATTGAAATAAAGCAAAAAGGCAAAGGAATTTTTATCACCCAAGAAGGCTATGCAAAAGAAGTCCTTAAGAAGTTCAAGATGGATGATGCCAATCCGGTTGGCACCCCGATGGAATGTGGCAGCAAGTTGAGTAAGCATGAAAATGGAGAGATTGTGGATCCAACTCTTTACAAAAGTTTGGTTGGAAGTCTGCGTTACTTGACAAGTACAAGGCCAGATATTCTCTATGTTGTAGGAGTCGTAAGTCGCTACATGGAAGCTCCAACAATAACTCACTTCAAGGCGGCAAAGAGAATCCTTCGATATATCAAAGGTACAACAAACTTTGGCTTACACTATTACTCTTCTAACAATTATGAGATTGTTGGCTATAGTGATAGCGATTGGGGTAGAGACTTGGATGATAGAAAGAGCACTACTGGTTTTGTGTTCTTTATGGGAGATACTGCTTTCACTTGGATGTCAAAGAAGCAACCTATCGTCACACTGTCAACTTGTGAAGCCGAATATGTCGCCGCCACATCATGCGTTTGTCATGCAGTTTGGCTAAGGAACTTGTTGAAAGAATTAAAAATGCCACAAGAAGATCCTATGGAAATATGTGTTGATAATAAATCAGCACTTGCTTTGGCGAAGAATCATGTATTTCATGAAAGAAGTAAGCATATCGACACCCGTTACCACTTCATAAGAGAATGCATCGAGAAGAAGGAGGTAAAATTGAAGTATGTGATGTCTCGAGATCAAGTTGCTGACATTTTCACCAAGCCACTCAAGTTGGAAACTTTCCTGAAGCTAAGGAGTATGCTTGGAGTCACAAATCAAGTTTAAGGGGGGATGTTGAGAGATTAAACTTGATTTGGGCCTAAACATATTGTTTGGATTTTTGGGCTTAATTATTTTGGGTTTAGGTAATTTTAATTAATGTTTCTAGAAAACTCTTGTAATGTTTGGACTATCTAGATATTTCTTAAGTTTGTAATATTTTCTAGAACACTCATGGAATTTCAAGAGTTGAGAACTCTCTAGAATTAGTGTGTATAGAGTTCTCCTTAGAATACTATAAATAGAGATGTAATTCTACACTTTTGTATCAAGCAAAAATACAAAGTTCTCTCTTCCATAAAGATTTCTCCCACCTATAAAATTTCTCTTTAAGCCTCTAATATTCCCACACATTTTCTCTAAACACAAAGGCTTTATTTCCAACAACCACAAACATCCCTCCATAACTACTGTTCACAAAACTTCTTCCTTCACACACACCTCCCTCTCACCACTTATACTCCTTCCAAACACTTCATGTCATACACCTTCTTCTTTTCACATTGTACACTCAACATCATCCAAACCTAACGCCGCCCACCATATCATTTCAAATGTATCACTCCCTCTTTTATCTTCTACCTGGTTGGTAACTTCACTGCTTCAACACAACACAAACCACATAACTCCATTGCACAATCTTTCTTCCTCACCAACACACAAACCAACTCACTTGCTCCCTCCATATTCAACACAAAAAAACCATGTACTATTCATCCTGACCATGAATGGACACAAACCTCACCCGCCATTTTATTTTTATCCACTTACACCCCTTCTTCAACCAAATAAACTAATTGCAACCTCACTATGACCTCACCCTCACTTCCAGTTCAACCACAAACAACAAACTAACGTCACCAACGTAAGCACTTCCTCTGGCCACCTTCTTCAATCCTCTTTCCAAAGTATCACAACAACCATGTATCAAAATACACGACTAAGTCAGACTCCCTCCTTCTAACTACAACAACCACTGCACAAGCTATTCCAGCCACCACCCTCCACCACGTTAACCACCATACCACAACAAACCACCCAAATCTCTTATGATCTATGCACTCTCTCCACCTTCATCACACTCCCCATTCAGGGCAACAAACACCCTTAACAACTTCAAGTTTTTGCTCTGATTCGTTCCTTCAACGACTTCCGACAACACAAGAGAGAAGCAGCGGCCATAGTCAACTTTGTCGGTAACGATTTTGTTTTTAATCACTGTTGTGATTGATCAGCATCTATTTTTATTGTGTAAGTAAATTTTAATTTGATTGTGCTGTTGTCGCTGGGCTTCTGAATTATTTTTATTTGAATGTTGTAATATTCTAAAGTGGTGTAATATTGAGAATATTTCCAATTGTGCTTGTGCTGCTGTTTCTATTTTTCATTGTGTTGCAACCAATCTAGATCGATATGTATGTTTGACATGATCTGTATGTCGTGACTCTGCTGGATTCTCTTTTGATATATTGATGTAAATATTTAGTTTAGTTTCATTTATCAGCATTGTGTTAAGTGTATTTTATTTCAATTGAGATGAGTGTGTTTTGCTTTTGCAATTTTCTAGTTAATTATCATTTGATTTTGTGCGACATTGCAATTCTCTTACTGTTGTGTTAAACTTGGATATGTATTTATTTGTGGTAGTTCGACATATAATCAATTCGTGTTTGCTTTCAACACTTTGTGTTTTGTCACGGGACGTTACTTTGCATAATGATACAATTCGTTGTGTTCGATTTATTTGTAATGGCCGCGCTTCGTGTTAGAAACTTGTTCGATTTGTGGTAGCATGCAACATTTCAATTTCATTTCATTTAAATCGGATTTGAATTATGCGCTGACAGTTTTGCATTGCACATCCTCGCGTTACGTGAACTCAATTTGTGTTCTCGCGTTGCATTGATTTTGATACACGCGCACGTTTACTCTTCGATTCGTTTGTGATGAATGTGTGTTGGTTATGATTCTTACATGCACACTGATATGCACATTTCAGTCCTATCATTTTGTTATGTGTGCGTGTGTCCAATATCGCATTTTTTATAATTTGCAGCATTAAGATATGTTTCGCGCCAGAGTTCGTGCCCTCGCGCTTTAAATCGCAACCTCACATTACAATTCCCGCCTCTCATCGTTTTTTCAACCATTTCACCATAGATTCTAAATCATTTTCAAACGAAAATCAAACACTTTTTGAGTAAATTTCAAACCAATTCATGAAAATATTTTTCTTAATAAAATTGGAGGAAAAGGAATATTGGGGTACACACTCCATGAAAATCTTGAATAATCGGCCCCGAGGCACACATCTCGATCTTACCAAATATTCTTCTTCCGTTATAAAACACTTAATCAAACTCGGAAGAAAAGGAACATTAGAGTATACACTGCATGAAAACCTTGATCAATCGGCCCCAAGGTACGTGTCTTGGTCTTACCGATCGTTCTTCTTCCATAAATAAATTTCATAAACACTTTGGATGAAAAAGGGACCTTGGCGTGCACACTCCTTCGAATCCCAACCAATCGGCCCCAAGGCATTCATCTTGGTCTTAGCGAGTGTTTTTCATCCTCCTAAAAACAATTCAACACATTAAACCTATCTTTTTTTGTCCCTGCACGATCAAAATCCTTTTCACAGACGAACATTATTTAGTATGTTCTACTGCGATACAATCAAATGCTTAAGCCTCCCCTGCGAGCATACAAGCAAAGTTTTACCCCTAGAATTTGACTTAAACATTCGTTCACTAAAACCAATCAACTAACACGCATTTGCTACCAAGAACTACGTAGCTTTGAGTTACCCATCACACCCGAGGATACGTAGTAGCGCAATTCAATGTCTCGTAAAGCACTATAATAAAAAACCCAAAAAAAATGTCTTTTTTTGCCATAATAAGACCCGCAAACTTGTCAAGCACCCTAATAAAAAACGTTTGCGACCCTTTCTTTTTCCTTTATAACTTTTAATCACTCAAAGAAAACAAATGACATATGCTAACATTCTATTCGCAAATTTAACTAAATGGTTCCCATTTAGTACAATAGATGTGAGGGGTGTTAATACCTTCCCCTCGCATAATCGAATCATGAACACGAATTTGGTTGTGACAACCATTTTATTTTTTCTTTTAAGGGTTTTATCGATTTCCCCTTTCCTTTTAGAATAAATAAAGTTTGATGTCAACTCTGTTCATCATCTCGAGGGTGCGAGCGCTCGTGGTCATTTTTCGCGTTGCGAAAACCACCTACCGAAGACTCATGGATATGGTGTTCTCAAAATAGATAGGGTTCAATTTAAAAGTGTCCATTGATAACATGGTAGTTAAAAACTTAGAGTGAGAGTCACGCAGTAGACCTATCTCGTTAAAGAGGTTCTTCCATTGTTAAAGAGGTTCAGTAACTAGTAGGGTGCTTAGCCGCCCTATCTCGTTTGTTTTCATGTGTAGGTAACAAGGTTTTCCACTTCTTTGATACTTTAAAGAAAAAGGAAAAGTTTAGTGGCTGAGCGAATACAAAGAGGTGTTCTTGAACTTAAAGGCCTTTATAGCATTAACACTCATCCTGACACGCCCGATTGTAGACGCGCCTTATATATTTCTTTGTTTCTTACTGACTAAAAAATAAGCTCAGTTTTTGTCTAAAAAACAGATAAGATGGGTCGACCTGACTATTTTTTGAGTAAGGTGTTTAAAGACGTTGAGGCCTGATATGAGAAGATTAAGAGATTTGCTCTGGTGGTCGTATGAACCGGGAGGAAACTTATACCTTACTTTCAAGGGCAACTGGTAATGGTAAAAAACAACTACCCAATTGTATAGGTCTTGAAAAACTAGATTTAGTATGAAGAATGGTATTCTAGGAGGTTGAATTATTTGAGTACAACATCCAATAATACCCAAGGGGAGCATCAAGTTACAAGTGCTAGCTAATTTTATGGCAAATTTCAACTCTCCAGTAGATAAGGAGGCTCCCTCTACATAGACACTATCAGTAGATTACGCCTATAACTTGATGGGAAGCCATGTTGAGATAGTGTTGGAAGGACGGGATAACTTGTTGATCGAGAAGTCATTGAAATTTTAGTTCAAGCCAAACAATAATCAGACTGAGTGTGAAGCTCTCATTGTTGGCATGATCCTCTCCTTTGATATACTTTGAAACTGAAGGCCAAAAGCGAATCCAAGTTGGTGACAAATCAAGTCACCGAGGGTATCTGAGAAAAGAGCCCTAACTCATCAAATACCTAAAAACGGTATGTTACTTATCAGAGAGTTTCAAAACATTCGAGGTAACTCATGTGCCCAAGGAGCAGAATTTTGGGTTGGACTTTCTGTCTAAGCTTTCCAGCACTAAACGAATAGGGTATAACCACTCTGTAATTTAGGAGACTCTCGCCACCTCCGGTATTGTGGCGGGTGAGACACATTCACTCAAAGTCTCCTAAACCATTGGATAAATGAAGCCATTAATATAATATCTTCAATCATATGAGCTACCACATAATGAGTTAGATGCAAAGAAGATCCACAAGTGTGCTAAAAAATACACCTTGATTTCAGGGAGGCTCTTTATAATAGGGAGGGATCCCCCTACCCCATGCTAAGGTTCATAGAGGAACATTAAATCTCCCTATTCCTCGCTGAAGTAAATCAAGGGGCGTATGGCAGTGACATTGGTGGACGAGCTCTAGCCCACAAGCTGCTAAGGGTGGGCTATTATTGGCACATCTTAATGAATGAAAATATGGCATTTTTCGGGAAATATAACAAATGTTAGAGGCACATTAATCTATGTCATGCATTAATTGAACTCCTTCATTTTGTCACGAACTTCTAGCTATTCTACCAATGGGGCATGGACATTCGGGACCCTTTCCCCTATCACTCGGCCAACTAATTTATTTATTTATTTTTGGAGCAGACTATTTCACAAAGTGGATAGAATCTGAAGCCATCTCCAACATCACAACGGAATGGGTCCTTTGTTTTTACTAGCAAATACTCATGTGCGGGTTCAATTTTCCATACATTATCATTTCATACAATGGAACTCAATTTGCCATAACTACCGTAGTTGGTTTCTGTCACGACTTAAGAGTGCAAAAAAAATTCATTTATGTTTTCCACTCACAGATAAACGAGAAAGTTGAACCAGCAAACAATGAGATATTGAAAGGGATAAAAAAAGAAGTTAGATGTTGTCAAAGAACTATGGAGACTCCCTTCACCATGTAATATGGAATGAACACAATATTGTTATCGAAATCGACATGCCTTAATGGTGACGCTCTCAATTCAATGAGGAATAAAATGAGGTGGGGATAAGATTCTTCTTAGACCTAATTGACAAAACAAGAGATGTTGCCCACATCCGATAATTATCCTCCAAACAAAGGGCATCCAAAAGGTACAACTTAAAATTGGTTAGAAGGGAAATGCAAGAAGGCGACCTAGTGTTAAGACAAATTATCATACACACCCAACAAGGGAAACTACAACCTAACTGGGAAGAACCATATCACATAAATCAGAAGCTGACTCACGGAGCCTACAAACTTGAGAAGTTAGATGGATGACTCATTCTCAGAACTTGGAACTCAATTAACCTAATACATTACTATATATAGTTAATTATTTGTTAAAAAAAGTGATTTGTAGGCCAATGTATGAATCTCTTTGAAAAAACCTTTATTGTTATTTGCAGCAGGTTTATTTGGTTCTGCAGACGACTTTAATGTTGGACTTCTATAGGAAGATCCTTGCCATCCAAAAAAAATATAATTGCTAGAATTCTATAAGAATATCCTTGCCGCCTAAAAAGGCAATGTGAACGTTGGACTTCCACTAGAAGATCCTTGTAGCCCTTAAGAGGTAATAATAATGTTAGATTGTACAAAAAAAACCCCTTTCCGCCTTCAGGGGGAATACAAATGTTATCTCTGTGAGACATATCCCGCCTAGACCACCAACTAAAGTATCGCTTAAGAGACTCAACTAGAGTCTCTCCTGAGGTACTAAATTAATGTCTCGCATGAGGGACTCAACTAAAGTCTCTCTTAAGGAACTCAACAAAATTATTACCTGAGGGACTCAATTAAAGTCTCACTGAGAGACTTAGCTAGAGTCTCGCCTGAGAGACTCAACTAAATTCTCACGAGAGGGACTTAACTAAAGTCTCGCTTGAAGAACTTAAACTAAGTCCCGCCTAAGGGAGGCAACTAAAGTCTCATTTGAGGGAGTCAATTAGAGTCTCACCTAAGGACTCAACTAAAGTCTTGCATGAGGGAATCAACCAAAGTTTCCCCTAAGAGACTCAACTAAAGCCTCGCATGAGTTGTTCCACTTAAAGCCCTATTTGAACGGTGTCAATGAAGGAAAAATGACTAACTACTTCCAAGCTCTCGAGCTTGATGAGTTATGTGTTAGTATATCTATGAAGGTCCCGTAAGGGGTGATGTGGGAAGGAAAATCATGTATCCCCCAAACCGCATCATGGTCGCCCATTTACTGAATCATCCGCCTATTTATTGGATATATGTAACACCCATTCCTCGAATACATCGCCCATTTCCTGAATAACTCGCCCGAAGCATGGGAACATGGGAAGTGACGTGTTTAGAGTCTACAATGGTGCAGAAAGTAGTTAGGGGAAAGTTAACATGCTCTTCTGAATAATAGGGGATTAACTACTTCATTTTCCCGCTCCTAGAAATGGTTGTTACTTCCTGAAGGATCTGAGGTCCAAACCCAGAAACTCTTATAAATACCTCAACCCTAAGAATGAAAGGGATCCAATCTCATTTTACTCAGATACTACATCTACAAAGCTTCTCACCTCGCTATGTGACCTAGCTCTAAACCCTACAATTAATAAACCCTAAAAGTCTATGACAACCCTTAATCACTAGGATTTGTCATGTATTGTACTTTTAGCAAGTACATTCATATTATAGCATATAATTCTTCACATTAAGTTAATGTGGACCATCCAACACTAGTTGAGTCCAGAGTAGTGGATGGTCCAAAGTATTTTGGACTCATGAGTCCTAACAATAGTTGAGTCCTTTGGATGCCAAGATTCTAGATGTTTGGAAATGGAAATACACTCCATTAGTCCATATTTTCATCTTTTGCTAAGATTCACACTACTACAAAAAATAAATTTAACCTCGGCTACAAAAGTGAAGTTATTTCGGAGACACGTCGGAGGGACCAACCGCATCTTCGAAGCCCAGACTCTCCTAGAAAGCAAATAAGTCAACCTTCAACTCCTCTTCTTCCCGACTCAATTCTTCCAAAGGGAACCCATACTTGCTTGAAACCCTAAAAAAATGATTTTGATTCGAGTTCTTGGGAATCCTCTTCTTTCAGAGTCAATTATTTGAAGGGGAACACATATTTGCTCGAAACCCTAAAAAGTGATTTCAATTCAAGTACTTTGGGAATCTGTCTTTGCATCTGGTTGGTTTCGAGCCAGGGGACAAGAAGGATTATCCTCTAACAAAACATAAAAGCTCGAGTGAACTTCACAACTCTAGGGAACAACTAGAAAATACTGGTCTTTGATGTTCTTCGAGCTATCAAAATAAACATCGAATACCTTCTTCAACTAGAAAAGCAAGAGCAACCCCTGTACCCGCTCTGCTCTAGCCAAAGTATGTGCTACATCAAATAAGTTGAAGAATAACATCAAGGTCGGCACTCCACCCTAATACTCTCACCAATGCTGAAACACTTTCACCTAAATCTATTTCACCGGAAAAAGTTGAGAAAGACCAACTTTAAAGTGATTCAAGACCCCACTTGAAGTTCCCACTCTAGACAACAGACCCTCGTGAAACCCCATTGACCATTCGTGAAAGTGACTGCATAACCTCTTGAATAAATTATTCACTACATTATATATTTGATATAAAAATAAAAATGTTGAATATATACTTATCAACAACTTTCTTTATCAGCTTTACTATAGTTAACACACTTAGTTAGTTTGTTATTATTCTAGTGGTTAATTGACTATTTACTATAGATAAATACCAATATATATATATATATATATATATATATATATATATATATATATATATATATATATCTTATCAATGTAACAGAAAATTCATTCATTCACTTTATTCATTCAATACAAAATGAGTTCAGTTTTACAGTTTTATCCTCTTGTCAACATGGTATCAGAGTTCATCTGAGTTCTGGTAGCCATTGTAACCGTTTTTCCTTGCTGAATCTTGTTTCTCTTCTTCTTCTTCTTGATTCATCTTCTTTCTTCTTCCTTTAAAGATTCATCAATGGCTCTCCAGAACCATATCGATTTTTCCACAAACTCTGCAAACCCTTATTACTTGCATCCAAACGAAAACCCAGCCGTGATTCTTGTTACACCTGCGTTGAATGCCAAGAATTACCATACCTGGTCTCGTTCGATGCAGATTGCGCTAATCTCGAAGAACAAAGATAAGTTCATCGATGGATCTCTTCCCAAACCTCCCGTCTCCGATCCAATGTACGCTCCATGGATTCGCTGCAATACTATGGTATTGGCATGGATTCATCGTTCTCTTTCTGAATCCATTGCTCGTTCTGTACTTTGGATCGATTCTGCTGCGGGAGTTTGGAAGAATTTGCGCGTCCGGTTTTCTCAGAGTGATGTATTCCGCATTTCCGATCTCCAATAGGATCTGTACCGACATCGTCAAGGAACACTGGATGTCTCTGATTACTTCACTCAATTGAAGGTGTATTGGGACGAATTAGAGAATTATCGTCCTCTTCCTCACTGTAAGTGTTCTATTCAATGCTCTTGTGGTGCTATTGAAACTGTTAGGGCATATCGTGAACAAGATTTCGTCATTAGGTTCCTTAAAGGCTTAAACGAACGATTCTTGCATTCGAAATCCCAAATTATGATGATGAGCCCTCTCCCTGATATTGAACATGCCTTCTCATTGGTTTTGCAACAAGAGCGAGAAATGATCAGTTCCAATGCCACTTCTGCTCCTGAAGTTGCAACTGAGTCAGCCATGGCTATGCAGGTTAATTCAAATCAAAACAGTTCTCATAACAAAGGGGGTTATTACAAAGCAAGGGTCAAGGCTCTTCAAAAGGGGGTAATTGAACCTATACTCATTGTGGCAAGACAAATCACATTGTTGATAATTGTTTTGAAAAGATTGGTCATCCTCCTGGGTATAAGACAAACAAGCCTAAGCACTCTGCATCCCAAGCCAACAACACCTCAAATGCTACTGCTTTGGAATCTTCTCCACAAGGCTCTTCTACACAGTCCACGTTTACTTTCACTCAAGAAATGTATCATGGCATCCTTGAAGCTCTTCAGCAGTCCAAACTTGGCTCCCAGCCTAAGGTCAATGCTGTAACTACAACTCCTTTTACCATGCACTCTCCTTCATCTTCTCTTGGTAAGCCCTCCAATCTTTGGATCCTAGATACCGGTGCAACTGATCACATCACTTTTGATCTTGCATCATTTACCACTTATCAAAACATTATACCTGTTTCTGTTTCTTTACCTAATGGTTCACAAGTACTAGCTTCTATTTCTGGTAGTGTGATTATTTCACCATATGTTACCATTCATCAAATCCTTTACATACCTTATTTTCAAGTCAATATTATCTCTGTCACAAAATTAACTAGCACAAATAAGTGTCATTTGAGTTTCACATCTAACTCTTGTCAAATTTTGCAGAACCATTCAATGGAAACGATTGGTACAACGAGACTCCAAAGAGGATTGCATGTGATAGACACTACTGCTACTTTTTCTTCCTGTAATTCTGTTTCTTTTGATTCTTTTGAGAAATGGCATGCCAGATTGGGTCATTTGTCTGATTCTGGTATGCAAATTATCTCCAAAAAATTTCCTTACATACCTTGTAAAAACAATATGACACCTTGTGATAGCTGTCACTTTTCTAAACAGAGGAAGTTGCCTTTTCCTAATAGCTTTACTAATTCTATGTATCCCTTTGAAATCTTGCATGCTGATGTGTGGGGGCCCTTTTCCATAACTTCTGTTTTAGGTCATAGGTATTTTCTTACCTTGGTTGATGATCATTCTAGGTTCACATGGGTAATTCTTCTTAAGAATAAAAGTGAAACCCATACCTGCATAATCAACTTTTTTACCTATATAGAAACCCAATTTAACACTTCATTGAAATGCCTCAGATCTGACAATGGAACTGAGTTTGTTGCTTTAACCAATTCCCTTAGGACTAAAGGCATCATGCACCAAAGATCCTGCACTGAAACCCCACAACAAAACGGTATAGTTGAGCGTAAACATCAACATATTATAAATATAGCAAGAGCCTTATATTTTCATGCTAATATACCTTTATCTTTATGGAGTTTTTGCATTCAGCATGATGTACACATAATAAACAGAACACCTAGCCCTTTATTAAAATCCAAAACACCTTATGAGATGCTACATAAATCACCACCTACTCTTCTTCACCTCAAAATTTTCGGTTGTTTAGCTTTTGCCACAACTATCCAAGCTCATAGGACAAAATTTGACCCTAAAGCTAGGAAATGTGCCTTTATTGGTTATAAAGATGGCGCCAAGGGATACACACTCCGTGACCTCAAATCTAATGACATTTTCATTTCACGAAATGTAATATTTTATGAGGAGGTGTTTCCTTTTAAATCTTTAACCACTATACCTTCCTCTCAAGATTCTCAAAACATTCCTTTACATGATGTCTCAATGGATTATGATGGCACATTACCTTTGCCCAATGGTTCTTTAACAACTCCCAATGACACTCATCTCAACACATCTCTTGAAACAGATTTAATATCTGATTCTCCTATCCCTGAACAAGTCTCTGTTACAGCAGACCCATCACCCTCTGCTATAGCAGACCTATCACCCATTCAACCATCCACAAGTTGTCATGACCATATTCCATCCTTAGCAGATACTGCTACACCAAATTCTAACTCTGTTTATGACATTTCTAAATCTAGCATTAATCCAACTAGTGCAGGTATTGATGCTAGCACATCCATTCCCCTAAGAGTCTCCAATCGTGTTAAAAGACCACCTAGTTATTTGCAGGACTATTACTGCAATACTCTATCTAGCTGTACTAATCCTCTTTCAAAATCTACTTCTATTGCTTATCATCTCTCATCTGTTTTATCTTACACTAATTGCTCTCCTAATTACAAATTGTTTTGTTGTTCTATTTCTTCTAACATTGAGCCAACCACTTATAACCAAGCTTCTAAGTTTGACTGTTGGAAGAAAGCAATGGATGCTGAGATTACAACTCTAGAGGAAAATAACACATGGACTGTTGTAGATCTTCCTTGTGGCAAGACTCCAATAGGTTGCAAATGGGTGTATAGAATCAAATACCATGCCAATGGTTCAATAGAGAGGTACAAAGCTCGCCTCGTGGCTAAGGGTTATACACAAATGGAAGGAGTGGATTATTTTGATACTTTTTCACCTGTAGCTAAGATGACCACTGTGCGTGTTCTATTAGCCATTGCTGCTGTCAAAGGCTGGTATTTGGAACAATTAGACGTAAACAACGCATTTTACATGGTGACTTACATGAGGATGTTTACATGACACTTCCTCCAGGTTATGCTAATGATTCTCCAAAGGTTTGTAAACTGAACAAGTCACTATATGGGTTGAAACAAGCCAGTCGCCAATGGTATTTCAAACTCTCCACTGCTCTTGTTTCTATGGGTTACAAACCTTCTCAGGCTGACCATTCCTTATATGTAAAGTCTCATGGTTCTTCCTTTACAGCCTTATTAGTTTATGTTGACGACATCGTATTGGCAGGTACATCTCTTGAAGAAATCAAGCTTGTTAAGAAATCTCTTGACCATCAATTCAAGATCAAAGATCTTAGCCAACTAAGATTCTTCCTTGGCTTGGAAATTGCTCGTTCTTCATCTGGCATTTTTCTTAATCAACGAAAGTATGCTCTTGAACTCCTTGAGGACACTGGATTTCTTAGTGCTAAGCCTGCACTTGTCCCTGTTGACCCTCACACCAAGCTGTCTGCTACTGATGGTGATCTTTTTGATGATCCATCAAGTTATAGAAGACTCATTGGTAGGCTCATATACTTGACTCACACTCGGCCAGATCTTTCATTTGTTGTCCAACACCTTAGTCAATACGTATCAAAGCCCTTAGTGCCTCATTACCATGCTGCTACTAGAATTTTGCGCTACTTGAAGTCATGTCCTGCAAAGGGGATTTTCTTTTCCAGTCAAAGCACTTTACATCTTCATGGTTTTGCAGATTCTGACTGGGCATGTTGTCCCAACACCAGACGGTCCATAACCAGTTATTGTGTTTTGTTTGGATCTTCTTTGATTTCCTGGAAATCTAAGAAACAAAATACGGTTTCCAGATCTTCCACCGAGGCAGAATATCGAGCTTTGGCATCTTTAACTTGTGAATTACAGTGGCTTCAATACTTGTTTCAGGATTTTCAAATTTCTTTTCCGCAACCAGCTTCCGTTTATTGTGATAATAAGTCTGCAATTTATCTCGCTCAAAATCCAACCCTCCATGAGCGCAGCAAACACATTGAGCTGGATTGTCACATCATTAGGGAAAAAACTGCAGTCAAGGTTGATTCATTTACTATCTGTGCCTTCAAAATCACAACTCGCAGATGTTTTTACAAAACCTCTACATTCTCCTGCTTTTTCATCAATGGTATCCAAGTTAGGATTGTGTTCTATCCACCATCCAACTTGAGGGGAGCTATCAGCTTTACTATAGTTAACACACATAGTTAGTTTGTTATTATTCTAGTGGTTAATTGACTATTTACTATAGATAAATACCACTATATATATATATATATATATATATATATATATATATATATATATATATATATATATATATATATATATATATATATATATCTTATCAATGTAACAGAAAATTCAATCATTCACTTTATTCATTCAATACAAAATGAGTTCAGTTTTACAGTTTTATCCTCTTGTCAACATTCTTTTTAGCAATAGTTTTACATTTTCAATTTTGCAATGGTTTTTGACCTTATGTATATGTAAGCTTAATTTTATTTCTTACTGAAACTAATGCATATACTTTATGAAATCGGAAATCTGCAATCATGCATCAGCAAAGAACTGATACTTTTGGATGTTGTTGATTATAAACCGAAGAGCTGAAATAGTTGTTGCTATTGTAAGTAGAAATGAAAATATAATGTTGATCCAATGCCATGCCTTCTTCTCTGTTCTAGCTGTCTTTCCCTTTACCTTGATTTAAACCAAATGCATAAACAAATTAATCATAAATAATAATAATTTATAGAATTTATCTTATATTTAAAGACACTAACCTTAAGAAAAATCATGCTTGGAAACATAAAGGTGAGAGGAACAAGTGAAAATGAGCCTAACAAATTTACAAAGTCACCCATGAAAGGAAATGCGGCAGCGATTAATGTGTTTCCGGTATAGAAGCAGACTCTTAGGAGAAACAAACGTTTGAAATTCTCCCCTGAATGCATACCTTTGCCGATTTCTAGAAATCTAGTGTCCATAGCTTCATGAATTGGTGCCACAAACATCTGCATTTTTTAAACATTAGGCACAGTTTGTTGTCGCGTTTGTCTGCTATTTCTGTAAAATGTTTATTATATATATTATCATGAGATATAACATGTAAAATACTTACATGTTGAGAAACTATGGATTGTAGGAAAACAATGACATTAACAATGACATTAATCCATCTTGGTCCACTTAAATTTTCAGGAAGATATGAAGATACCATTGATCCATAAGCCCAATATCCAATTATAGTAACACCATAATAGGACAAGGCTCCCACTGTAAATTGTGAGTACAACGCTTTTCTCATGTTCTTCACTGCTGGTTTACGAAGAGTTGACTGTATCTCAGGGAGCATGCCACTAGTGTTGGTAACAATGATGGCGGAAATAGCACCAAAACTATTGAACACCTTGTTCACTTTGGTTCCACTAACGGTGAAATCTTTGTTGGGATTTGAGTTTCCATCTTTGACCGCAACAGCGAGAAGAAATGCTATGTACGCGGTGGTGACAACCGCAGAAACTCCAAGCCAATTTCTCATTGAAGATAATGTTGGAATGGAGAAGGAAAATATGAGATATGCTACTCCTGTGATTACTATGAAGTATTGAAGCCTTAATGGAGAATCACTAAATTCTGAGTTTATTTCCTGTCAAAAAGTAAAATCATTAGTTTTTCTTTTAAATTTGACTCATTTAATTATTTATATTTATGGACTTTATTTATTTACCTTAAGTGCTTTGCCTCCAAGGAGAATGAATCCCATGTTTCCAAGTAGAAGGGTCAAAAACTGAGAAAACCATGTTAGGTGATACATCTTCTTTCCTTCACAAATTAAGGAGCAACAATTCCATTACGAATGTTGATTACTTTAAAGGTACAGGCACGATTTGAGGAAAAGATTTGTTATGAACTAGACCACGACATGTAAGTCACATGATTTGTGTTACAGATGTTACAATTTTTTTATGTATCAACACATAAGTCATGTGATTTAGGTCCTGACATCATGGTTTTTCATGTCTATGCACATCTGAGACGGAAAAAACTTAGGTAGACACAAACCTAACACTTGGTTTTAGAAATAACCAATCATATTTTTTAAATTAATAAAAAAATAAAAAATAATATTCTCTCTCCTTCATAATCACAACCACCCATGAATCCAAATTAAAAATAAATTAAATTTTTAAAAAATTTAATATTTTCTCCCTTTCTTATTAGCTGTTTGTAACAATCAGGATTTAAGTTCGTTCCTACGCAAGTTTTTCTCCATCTGAGACATGATTTTGGCACTAGACATCACAATTTTTATCTCAAGGCATCATGACTCGCAAGATTTAGGCCATTCCATCATGTTTTTTATTTTTTATTTTTGTGCATTTTAGTGACATTATTGTCTGTTGCGTTATTTAAGTCATGATATCATGAGTGTGTTTATCTATATACATATCAGACACATGATTTGGACCGGAACATCATAAAATTTTATGTTTGTGCATCATTAACCTTTGTTTGTAATTTTTCAAACTATTACAGATTGTGACATGAACATGTGACCGTGATTAGCATAATTTGAAACATTCAACAAAGAACTTGATATGAAACACTTAGTTAATGAAAAACTAACCATAAACGAATCCCATGAGATCTCTGTATCTGATGAATCTACGTCCATCAATGAAATGAAACGCTGCCAATAGCCAATTAGCATAAGCTGTGTATAATCCAACAACGAAAAGCAATATGACACCCCAAGTCCAACCAAGTGGAACCATAATCAGGTTCGAGAAACTGAATATCCAACCGCAGTTGAAACCTGTCACCAACATCAACCCCACTTGTTGCCAAGAATCTGCAACTTAAACATCATGTGAAAAACAAACTACTTTACATAAAACAAAATTTTGCTGAGAATAGAACAAACAATACCTCGGTCAATAGTATGAGCAGTAGAAACGTCATAAGAATCATTTGAGGAAGCATCATGTTCGAGGTTGAGAGTGAGATCAGAGTTATCATTGCTTGGTCTTTGTTCAACCTCCATAATGAATATTCTTAATTCATTCGTAAAGAACAAGAGTTTAGTATTCAAATACCAAACGAAAAGGTTGGAGCATAATAACGTGCATGTCAATGTCAGTCTCAAATAATTTGGATAGATAAATCAGTGGATTCAAGAGATGGGTGATGACTAGAATTTTTTTGTCATGAAGTGAAGATATTCAAAGTTTCAAACTTTATAATTAGACAACTCAGATACGATAAAAAGTGTGAAATTTAAAGTTTTTTCGGTTATTTTTATTCTAAAATACTAGATGAGCATTGACCGGCCTTTGAATACGAGCAGTTTTTAAAGGTTTTTGTTTAACCCATGCTATAGCTTTTTTTTTTTAAATGATTTTTATAGTAGAACATTTTTTTTGTTAAAAAAATAAAAGAAAGTTTTAAAAAAAGAGAAAAAAATGATTTCAATATCCTCCTACAAAAACATTTTAAATATTGTATTTTGAGAAAAAAAGAATGTGCACTGATAACAATGTTTTAAAAATCGAATCAGTCATCGAAATGGTGAGGGTATTAGGTCACTGATTTATTGGTCAAACCACTGGATCACTGGTCGAACCGCGTGATTAAATTGGATAAAATCTAAAAACTCGGTTGAATAAACATGTCACTAAAACAAAATCATATAGGTATTAAATCCGTCGAACTAGATAACATGATGTAAAAAAAAATTACTAACACCTAAAAAAAATTTAAAAATATCATAATTTCACAAGTTCATAATTTAAATTCAAATTTGAGTCAAGTAATTGATTTAGAAATTTAATCAAAGTATCAATCTCAAATATAAACTTATGTTTGTTGTTTATCAAACATGCATTACCATTTACTTTATGCAACATTCCAACTCAACTAATAGAAACCAATAATATCAATCCATAGGAGAAAAAATAGAGTATGTTCAAATTCCATAACTTATCAATATATAATACGGCTATAGCCTCTATTTACTATATTTAACATCATTGTCACCTTTTTATTTTTATTTTTTTAAATAATGAAAAGCGACATCGTTTTAATTTCAAAAAACACATAAGCCGTCGGTTTTTCAAAATCGAAGATTTTCCCGATTTTTAGTGGTTTACACCAATTTATATCGGTTCTCATCGATTCAATTACATGTCTGATCCAACAATTGAATCAGACCGTTTATCACTCTAGTTCTCGATTCAACTGGTTCGACTGACCAGTTTGGTTCGGTTTTTAAAGTTATGACTATCAGTGTAAAATATTTTTACACTATCAACCAATCAACGACGTGTATCCCGCCAAATCACACATTTAGTTTTAAAATAATGATATGACATGGCGAAATGTTATAATTTTATTGGATGATGGTGTAAAACTACCTTACTAAATTAAGTTTAATCTCTTGTATTTTTTAACAACAATTTTTTTTATGAAAAAATTTTAGAATACTAAATTACCAAAATATCAAAATTACTCTTTTAGTTTATGAAAAATGAGTTGAAAATAAATTTTATTATTTTTAAATAATTTTTTATATAAAAAAATATTTTTATAAATATTAATTACTTTTCTTAAAAATTTATGATAAAGGAAACCAAAGTCAATAAATCTAGGAAAATCTGAGTTGAAGAATGAATTATAATGTAAAACTCAAATTAGAAGTTACTATTCTTGACTTTAAGTTAGAATTAATTCTAAGGGAAAGCATCCTAGATTAGGATAATTTTGATTGGACCTTAGAAGATAATGAATCATAACTCAGTCGGTTTTTGAAGCATTACAAAGGACATTAGACTTTTGGGTAGGTATGACCTAGTGGGTTATGGGTCGCCCGTTTTAACCCATCACACTTATGGGCCGTGTTGCCCACCCCATTTGCATACCTATTCTGAGATAACTAAATAGTTACATGTAAAATCATGTCTCCCTAAAAGGATCGGTAATGGCCACTCTCCCATAGAAGAAATAATTTCTTCCTATTAACCTGGAGAACAGGTCTCATGGTTACTAATAGCAGGGTGAACCAGTCTTCATATCTCTATGCTTTAGTAGTCAAGCGGTTGAGAGGGAATCAGTTCCTCACCCATAAACGTAGCCCATAAGCTAGGCCTATAAATATCCCAATCTTGAGGGTTGGAAGGGATCATTCAGTTTTTACATATTCAACATACTTAAACCCTCTTGCAATCATTCATGTAAGTAGGGTCTTCTTCATTGTATTTCCGCAAGTAAAATTTGCACCCACCATGGGGCCTTGGTAAAACTAATTTATGCCACACTTACAACCAGATTTTACTCACCTCAGTGATCTTCCTGCACATGGTAACACGACAAGGCACTGCAACAATTATCAATATCGATAGTAGTGACAACAATATCTTAGCAGAGATGTGTGCTACTATAGAAAAATTGTGGCGTTCCAACCAAGATTTGCTGGAGAATGTTCTGACCCTTCAAGAACGACATAACGAAGACAACTAAATCAAAGAAGAGGTCCTGGACCCCCAACCTCTCTCCGATGAGATTTGGGGCAGACTAGTACTAAAAAACGTCAAACCACCATCACTAGTGAAGTTTGATAGGAAGAAAACCCCCGAGAACACATTGTCGCTATTAATATTCTAACGGAAATCATAGGCATGTCTCACTCCTTGAAATGCAAGCTCTTGTGCAACACTTTCAAGGAGGTGACCCTTAGGGGGTTCATGGACCTCCCATGTCTTTTAGTGACTAGTTATTAAGACATCACGGGGAAATTGGTCCATCAGCTTTTGGCGAGTAAGCACTGAAAGGTTTTAAGGACTAGTTTATTCAATGTCCTCTAAGAGCATGTTACGTAATTAAGGAAGTACCCCGCCTTATTCAAAGAGGTGATTATCAAGGTGATACATCCAAACCATAAGATGTTCATTGGAGAATTCCAATTGGTTTGAGGATTGGGAATTTCAATGAGTCTCTCTTCTAGAAGCTCGCTGCTTCCAAGAGTGAAATCATGGTGTGGGCTAAATGTTATATTAAAGAGGAAGAGAGAAATGCAAAGAAGAAGGTTAGAGATATTAGAGAATGTTCCTTCGGCGGATTTGCCTCGTCGCAGCAACAATGCAAAGGCCATTACACCTCGCCTGTGAGGGATATGTGACTTTCAAGCATAGTGTGAGACTCATAGAACTTCACGCCCCTGCAACACTCGCTTAGAGCATATCTGTCGTGAAGTTCTCCACACCCAAGACATCTCTCCTCCGCCGGCTCCCAAGTCTGAAACCAAGGGGGTTGAGCCTGACAGGTGATTCAAATATCGCAATGTGAATGGTCATCACTCTAATGATTGCTACTAGCTCAAAAGAGATACTAAGTGAGTTATCTAAGAGGGCCATTTGAAAAAGTATGTCAGGGGAAGTTCTCAACAATCAGCAGGCAAATCTAGACCTAAGAAGCAAGATGAATCCACAAGCCCTTGGTCTAGAAAAGACAAAGAACTAGTGATAAAATCGAAAGATAGTCTAGTCCATCACACTCTCAATACCATAGCATGAAGGTTATCTAGGGGTAGAGAATCTAGCTCCTCCCATAAAAGATATGCCCACTAAGTCACGGCGATAGAAAATGAATTATGTAATTCGCCAGATCTTAAAGAAACCTTATTTGGTGGACATGGTGGTAACATGGACCGGTTGAACTATCTGAATAAGATATCCATTTCTTACTTAGAGAAACATAAAGTCTTAAGTACCGACATATTTCTTAGTCGAGTTCAGCTCCCTAGTGGGCATGGAAATTCCCCATGTCTAAACATTGTTAGTAGATGGTGCCTCAAACCTGAAGAGAACACTACTATGATAGAATTAGAAGGCCCATATAACATTCTCATATAGCAATCCCTGAGGTTTGAGTTAAAGGCCAATAATAACGAAGCTGAATATAAAGCCTTCATCATCGGAAAGAACCTCGCCAAAGCAATTGGCGCTTCAAATCTTAGAGCATGAAGCGATTCCCAATTAATTTATAATCAGTTTATCGGTGAATATTAAACGAAAGAAACTCAACTCATCAAATATCTTTACAAAGTACATGATCTGGCTAAGAATTTCAAACTATTTGAACTAGTATATTTACCTATAGATAGGGGTGGAAAACAGGCATGTCCGCCCCATTTAGAACCGCCCCATTTAGGACCGTCCCGCAAAAGTCTAAAAAAAATGGGGTGGGCATAGTTAAAGGTGTGAGCCTAAAACCTTGGCCCACCATGTAATAAAAGTGAGGCCAGAGCATGAAGGGTCCGCAAGCATAAATTTAGAGGGTGGGGCCTAAAAATAAATAAATTTATATTACCAAAAAATGGGGTGTGGCGTAGGGAAGGAACATTAGAGAGTGTGGGCCTAAACCCTTGGCCCTCGAGGCACTAAAGTGTGAGAAAAACGGGAATGCCTAACGGGTCGGGCCCGTTTTCCCAACCTTACCTAGAAAGGATAACACGCGAGTTAGTCTCTTATCAAAACTCGCCAAAACCAAGAAGCACGACCACAATAAGACAATGATACAAGAGAGCCTAGCTGCTCCCGACACCGAAAAGAAAGAATTTAACACCATAGATGTCGCCCATGCCTCAAACTGAATGACACATATAATGCATTATTTTACAACAAATGAACTTCCTTCAGACGAGGTCAAGGCAAATACGATAAAAAAAATTACAAGCAAAGTACATTGTGGTAACATGAAAGATATACAATGTGGAAATGGCTTCCCTCATATGGAGTTTTTGTGGAAGCCATACTAGTGAGCGAGCCTTTGCTCATAAGGTGATGAAAGTTGGCTATTATTGGCCGACCTTGATGAAGGATAACGTGAAGTTTGTTAGAAATGTGACAAATGTCAAAGGAATTCTGACCTTCACCATGCCCCAACCAAAAGTATCTAGTTTGTCACATCTCCATGGACTTTTTATGAATAAGGCATGGACGTTTTTGGGTCATTTCCCCTTAGTGTTTGGTCAGGTAAATTTTTTTACTTGTGGGAGTAGACTACTTCACGAAATGAGTAGAAGTAGAGGTCATATCAAAAGTCACAACATAAAGAGTCTGGGGTGTCTACTAGAAGCAAATTATTTGCAAGTTTGGTTTGCCAAGAAGTATCATCTCAGATAACGGGACTTAGTTCGCTTTCTCAATTATGACTGAATTCTTCCACCAGCTAGGAATTCAAATGAAGTTTATTTTAGTTATCCACATGCAAGCCATTGATCAGGCTAAGTCAGCCAACAGATTGATCCTTTATGGGATAAAGAAGAAGTAAATGATGCTAAAGGTTTGTGGGAAAACAATTGCACGAGGTTTTGTGGTCATATTATACAATGTGCACTCCACCACTAAGGAAATTTCATTCAAGATGGTTTATGGCACATGCGTCGTGTTACCCGTTGAGATTGATACGCCCACATGGCAGCATGAACATTTTAATTAGGAAGATAATAAATCATGTCTTAGATTAATGTATAACATGATCAATGAGGCAAGATAAATCATCCATATCCTTGAATTTATAGACATGCAAAGAGCCGACAGACGATACAATTCTCGGGTGCTCCAAAGAGATATGAAGCAATGTGATCTTCTGCTCAGAAAAGTATTCGCCCTTACTTGGATTGGAAACTTGCTTCCGAGTTAGGAAGGCTCGTACTTAGTGCATCAAAATCTACTGCATGACACATACAAACTTGGAGAACTGGATGGATGAATCATCCCTAAAACTTAGGACACAATGAACCTGAGATATGATTATAGTTTATTGTTTTATGTTTCCCATTGATTGAATAAGGCGATGACATTTATCCCTCAAATGTATGAATTATCAAGACTTTTTAATGAATAGTAGGTAGGGTGGCACTCTTTTTCCCTTATAAGGTTAAGGTTTTATGATACGCCCCATTTTCTTAACTTGCTGGTGTCATGAATTCTTTATATGATGCAGATCTTGCTAGACATTTACAAAGGGATTTTTTCCCGCCTTATCAATCCATCTTGTTGGACCCATATATAGGAATATTTTTTGCCTTACTAAGTTATCTTACTGAACCCTTACAAAGGGATCCTTTGTCGCTTTATTAGGCTATATCGTTGGACCCTTACAAAGGGATCCTTGTTGACTTATTATGCTATCGTTTTGGACCCTTACAAAGGTATCTTTGTTGCCTTATCAAACTATCTTAGTGGAACTTACAAAAAGATTCTTTCCACCTTATCAGACTATCCTGCTGGACCGCTATAACAGGATCCTAACTGCCTTATATGGCTATTTTGATGGATCCTTAGAAGATATATTTTCCCGCTTAATATGCTATTATACATAGCTTTGATAAAGAGACATTTCCTACTCAATAGACTATTCACTTAACTCCAAGAAAGCATACCCAATAAGTAACACACCTCAGAACTATGCCATAGTACTACAAATAATATAAGAGTCATAATTCTAAGAAATTCATAAACAAATCGCCAAAAGGTGTGAACATTTTTTCATTGAATGGGTGAAAGCATAAACAAATGTTAGAAAACAAAAGACATGATTAAAACTATAAAAATACTAAGAGCTTAAGGGGTGGACATAAGTTTTTCACTCTCTTATAGAACTTTCCCCTCCTCATTGATATGAGTAGCATTTGAAGAATGTACATTCTCTTCCTCAGTACTAGAGTGTTTCCTGAGTATGGGGTTATCTCCTGATCAGGCTTGTCCTCCTCATCCACAGGTTGATAATCATTTATGACTTTGAACAAGTAAAGCTCCCTCATATCTAGGTCAGTATAAAGGAAGGTCATTTAAGCCATGGACCTCTCAAAAAACTTATCAGTAGCATCGAACATCTCCTACCTTGAATCTTATAGTTCTTCCTATTACTTCTTCTTGAGGAGGACCTCTGCCTTGAGATATTCATTTGAGGCATTGAGTTTGCTTTTTAACATGGTAAATCTCTTCACCAAGTTTCTTGGTGTCTTCTTCTTTCCTTTTATGAGTTTCCTTTAGTTATTTTAAAGAATGTTATGCCTCATCGTGCTCCTCAGCAATATATTTCACTGATTGTTGGTTATGCGTAAGCATCTCGCTTAATGTGTTCAATTTGGTATTCCATTCCACAATAAACCTATATGACCGCTTATGGGCTTTGAACATCAGACGTTCCAGCATAATACCCATTAGTAGATTGATCTCCACCAAGTTAGACATCTTCCTTGACCCTAATTAACTAGCCATCTTGTGGTCATTTGGGAAGTCACCAAAGAAGTTGAAGTGATTGCCATATAACTCTTTACATCAAAAGTCCATGTTTCAAAGGGAGGGTATCTTTGTGATCTTTGTAGGAGCTACGAAGGTGGTTACCCTTATGGGGGATCCGCCATGATTCACATCATCATCATCATTTAATTTGGCGGTTAGAGAAGGCTGGTCACCCTTAGCTTTCTTACCCTTAATAGAGGATGAAAACTCTTTGACCTCTCCAGTATTGAGAATCTTGATAGGCCTGGGAGAAAGGATTGTAACCCCTTCAACATGTCTCTTACTTCCTTTAACTAGCAGGCTGCTAGAGTGGCTTTTAGGATCATTGAACAACTTTTCACCCACTCAGACTTTTTCCTTGTGTGGCGAGCTTTCCTCACATCAATATTCATGGGGGTATCATCTTTGTAAATAGAAAAAATAAACATCAGATAAAGAAAATGAACCAACTACAAACACCTAAACAAAAACATAACTTACGCAAATAGTCATCAATTTTCCTCTCCCAGTCGTCACATTGGTCAAGCTCCACCATTTCTCTTGAACTCATAATGGCAAATTCCTCTAAGATCTTGATAACTTCCATCTCTGTGATGATCAAGTAATCACAATTAAAGTTGTTAATGGCCACAGGGCCATCTGTCCAGTACAAAGGGAATTGGTAGTCAACGGTTTCCCTGAATATTACCATAGATATACTATCTCTCCCCTTACTCACATGAACCAATCCTTCCTGTTTTTTGCAGTTGTTTAAGTGAGGGGTAGAAATAATCCTCTCAAGAAAGACACTTAGGGTCACCCATCCTCCCTTGGTCACCGTTTTGGTACCATAAAAATAAAAGAAAATGTCCATCATAGGTGTGACTTCCAGACGTCTACAAATAATTCTTAATGCTCTTATACAAACATGTTCATTGGGAGATATCTAAGAAGGGAAACATTTATGGTTGTAAAAAACTCATATTAAAAAAGTGTAAAAGGAACCAGCTCCCCCAAGTTATAAATAACAGGGAGGTGCATGTAAAAAAAACTCATTGGACGAACGTGTATGGGAGACCATATTAATCCGTTCTTCATCAGATATCTTCCTAGGTGATATCTTCTTCATTGCCCTGACCGGATAGGTTTATGCTTTTGCGAAAAGAGACAACTTTTCTTCACTTGTGTACATAGTCTCAAAGTCTTCAGCCCTTAAACGTCTCGAGGAACCGATCACAATCAGTAAGTTCTCCTGTCTTAGGAAATAATAAGGTAAAATTATATCACCATCACTATTAGAACTGTTATCCTAACTTCCAAACATGCCTAATCTATAATAAAAGAAAATAAGATATTGTGGAAAACACCTTTCTGCCCCCATGTTATGAGCTGCCATGTGTCCATTATAAGGGCAATTTATGTCAAAAAATTACTTTTTCTAACCGATGATGTCACTTTGTTCTATTGCAACTACATGGTTAATGAATTATGCCTATGCTTTCCCAGATTAAACCAAATGTTGATGTCACTTTGTTCAATTACAATTCTTCTTTTCTCTAATATTTCTTTTTCTTACCTTTCTCTTCATTCTATATTATTCTTTCTCTCTCTTCTATCTAGCTAAAGTAGATCTGAAACATCATCTCTCTGTAATTCATATCTTTCTCTCAAATTTCTTCTGTATCTCCTCTCTGAACCTAACTTCATTTCCATCAAAACCGTGAGATTGCGTCTGAGAAGGCGGATCTGAAGTGTAAATCTGCGGTGACGTTATGGTTCTGCGTGTGACTCACGGTGACTGAACGCTGATGATGGGGGATGACTTGATTGAAGATGGGTGAGCTTTCGTGGTCGGAAAAGGAAACTATAAAAAGAATGGTGTGTGAATCGGTTTGCAGTGGTGCGACGGTTGAACTGAGTGAAACACGACGGTTTTCATCACAGGTAAACTCTACTTTTCTCATTTTCTTGCCCTTTTGTTATTCTCCTCCTTGATTTGTTCCATTCTTATGGATTTGGTTCCTCAGGCCATATGTGTTGTTAGTGTTGTGTTCAATATGTTTCTGTTGTTAATATAGTTAATGTTGTTATTGTTTGAAGGTGATGAAGTATTATGGATGATGGTGATGAAGCATTCCTTCTGCTACTTGACACAAAAAATGGACATAAAAAATAAACTCTTCCTGTAAGGCTTTACATGTAACTTTTTTGATCTTCTATTTTCTCATTTTGTTGAAGCTTGATTACACTTAAAATGCTTTTCATTCTGTTTATTGTAGCACTTTTGGGTTGCCATCTCTATGGTTTTCTTCATTACTGCTATAGTCTTCACACTCCTAAAATTGAACGGTAACTCCTTTTCTTCTACTGTTCAATAGATGGATATTTCTTTTCATATATTCCTTAAAAATTATGTCATTATCAATCTTTAATCTCGTGATACTAATGTTGTGATACAAGGCTCTAAATGTAAAACTTAAAGGTAATACTTTCTAAACATGTATTGTATGATAGTTTAAACAGACTATTGGTGGACCAAAACTCAGAAGTGTTCACCTTAAAAGCTACACCTTTTCTTTGTGAATTTTTGGAGGGGTGAAAGGGTGTTTGGTATTCTCTTTTAAGGATGGTGATTTATTGGATTTCCAGTCGAGGCGGTTTATTGGATTTTGTGGAGATGGTGCGGAAAATGTTTTGTCCAAAACTTACGAGGAGAAGCGTGTTTTGGGGTAACACTATGATTCTATTCATCTCCTAATTCAAACTATATATACATTGTCAAAATCACAGGCTCACTGCAGTGATCCGATCAGTCTCAACACCGATTCAAACTTGCACTAAAGTATTTGATCTATAAAATCTTTGATTTTCACTTTATTAGCTTTTTTGCTTCACCTTTACTACTAATCTTAAAGTGAACTCCTGCCACATGAAAATGCACCTGCAGGAAGAGGAAAAACATCAGGCAATGGCGAACAAAGTTACAGCAATGGCAACATTAGTGAAGAGAAAGATGTTGGAAAGTGAAAAGGAAGACATAGAGAAGAAGCCTTTCATGTATAAATTGATGCAAGTTTATGCGATTATTAACTATTATTAATTATGATGAAAGTACCATTTGTGCGATTTCGTTAATTGTTTGTGTTTTATAATGAAAGGGTGAGGCAAAAAAAGAATGGGCCGTTGCACTTGCTGCCATCTTCAATTGGACTCTCTGCAAATTGATGTCAAGGAAAAAGGTAGTGATCACTGCTTGTTTTTACCAATTTTTTCTTCTTATATAAATATATTGTGCCAGTATGCTTCTTCTGTTGTGGTAATGTATTAGCATAAACCCATTTTCAAATTTAAGCAATATATTTCGCTATTCTAAATCTATTCACATGGATGTTCTTTTTTGTTTATTATTTCCCTGAATTTGTAGATGGCATGCCTGTTTGATATAAGGTTTTAAATTGTAGCCACATGATCTATGCAATTGAACACGGAAAAATATGTCTGCTGTTACGATTGCAACTTGTTGTAGATACCTTTAGAAGTTTAATATTTTTACTACAACAACATCTGATAACCGATATCAAAAAGGTATTGTAAAATTTAACCTTAGAAATACTCTAGGTTTGATTATCAACTGACGAATAGGTTTGAAGTGTATTTAAGCATAATTATATTTACTTATTAGACTCACTGCTCAACTTCATTTTGGTTTGTTCGGAAATGTTTAATGCTAAATGAATTATTGTAGCACTTCTTTAAAACATTTTCTATGTGCCTCTATATCATTTTGATTATACTTACATGTATCTGATGTACACAAATATCAGTTATGTTGACTGCTTTTAGGGTCCTGGTCCTCATGGGAAAGGGGAGTACATGACGCCATGAAGTTGCTAGAATAGATAATTGCCAATGGAGATAAGCCTAATTTGGTTAGCTACAATGTGTTGTTGACTGGGTTGTGTAAGAAAGGTAGAACTGAAGAAGAATTGCCTGCAACAGGGTTTAAACCTTGTGTTGTGAGTCATAATATTTTATTGAGAAGTTTGTGCTGTGAAGAGCGATGGGAGGAAGCATACAAGATTTTAGCAAAGATGGATATAGAGGGAAAGACTCCTTTTGTAGTTATTTGCAACATACTGATCACTACTCTTTCTATTGATGGAAAAATTGAACAGGCTTTCCAAGTTTAGATGCAATGACAAAGAGTGGATTCAAGGTGAGTGCTAATAGTTATGTTGCTCAATTCAATTAACTTAGTCTTGATGTAAACGCCCTGTATAATATTTATCTAGAATAATACAATACAAGCATTTTATTTGGTACTGACACCATCATAAGTGCCTAATGGCGTAATTCACATACTTGACCATTCTAAACATAATACAATCTTTGGTACAAGATATGGAAACTAGCCAAAAATATAAAATCTAAGAGCAATATACAATATCCTCAATTGTATACCACAAATACACAGCGGAAATAAGCTCAACTAAGCTTCTCTTGAAACATCTCGGCATAGCTCCACTTGTAAATCAAACCTGTACTCAATACCTGAAAATAATCAACAATAGTGGGGTGAGATACATCAAATCTCAGTGAGTTCCCTATCCTATGGATTCTCTCGGCTTTACAAGGTTCTAACCAATCTTAACTCAAGTCAAGGGGAAGGGAAATGACCTTGAGTTCACAATCTCACAATCTCACACTATATGGAAACATGTCATGAGTTCATCAACTCAAAATATCACTAATCGATAACCTGTAGCAAGGCATCCCCTTTTCTCGTCCGCTTCTATGTCTAGAAGTCGACCCGAGTCATGGATCCTTGTAGTTACTTGGCATACAAAATAGATTAAAAAATAAGGGACATATTATCACCTTAAATCATCACTTCACACGGCCCGTACATCGTCACAAGTCTCTTTACCCGTAGGCTCCATTCGTACTACACACGGGAATCAAACCTGCCAAGTAATTGTGCCATGTTTCAGAGGAGCTCGAGAGCCATGAAACGCACTCATATGAAATGGTTACGATTACGTGATCATACACACAAATATGATTGTATTCGACAATCACAAGGTCATATTATCCTTAAGGCCACATTCGCCTTTTATCAAAAAACCACAAAGGTTCACACATGTTCCATACTAGTGTTTACTCTCTCCTAGACCATTACTCATCACAGATGCACCTTTCTACATCAAGTGCCCGAGCATCACCATCTATGTTATCTACTCCAGGCCAGAACTCACCAATGAATGCACGAGCGTCGCCATCCAGAGTTTCTATCACAATTTTATTCACAACCTAGAATTATAACAATCTTAACTATGTCATTTGTTTTGGGGTAAAGTTTCCTCACTTTTCCTAATTCATTTTAAGCATGCATATTCTCTTATCATGTTAACATTAATATTAGGCAAAGCATATAACAAATTGCATAATAGAATCACATAACCACACATGATAGCATAACATGTCAAACATAATTCACATTGTAGTTCACACACATTTTCAAGGCATATAAGCCACTACTATCCTCTACCAAGCATCCTTGGTTAAATCATGGTCTCACATACTATTTAATAGCACATTGGATTCTCTTTCCAAGGCTTTAAGTCCCATATCAATCGGCTTCCCGATTCGTGAATTTCGGTGGAAACGAGGACTACTATACTCACACATACATTACTTTTCCATATTTATCTTATCAATCCATAGCATATAACTATGTTTCTACCTCACCACCACATAGAGCATTGAAATAGATTTCCAACACTTCCGACCGTGCGTCAATCTGAGTTACGAATCAAAAGTTATGACGAAAATACGAAAACAAAGTTTTGCTGTCCCAGCCAAATTCGCCCGGCGAATCCCTGGCGAAGCAGACTCGCCTCTAGCTCGCCTGGCGAATCTGGAAGAACCAGAATTCTTCCAAAACGTGTTTGGGACCTAAAGATGACCAAAACCTTCAACCCATATGATATTATTGCACCCAATGACCCAAAATAACATGTTATAACACATTTAGACATGCATTTCATCAAATCATCTGTTAGATTTCATTGATTTATCCATTTAATCATTTTCTCTCAAATCTAACCTAAGTTCTAAATCCTTAATTCTAGAACTTAGAGTTTCTAACTAGAACCCACATGGTAAACGTATAGGAGTTTGAAGAAGATGGTGAATTGATGATGATGATGATCCAACTTCTCTTTCTCTTTTCCCTTCTTCCTTCTCTTCCTTCTCTTTTTCTCTTCTTTCCTTTTACTATCTTTTTCTTCTTCTTCTTTCTAACGTATATATATATATATATATATATATATATATATATATATATATATATATATATATATATATATATATATATAATACTATTATTATATAATATAATCCAATAGGGTAAAATATCTCCAATTGATATTTTGTCGTCTCAACTCAATTGATCAATTATTAGAGTTACCATAAAATACTCTCTCGTACTAATAAATATCAGTCTGTCTCTTTAATAAACTACTTAATCTCTTCAGAGTTCATCAGTTGCTCTATTGATCCCAAATGTCAATACTTAAAGTACTTAGAGGATTCCATTAATCCAATTTACCAAAGATAGAGCACATAGATACTCATTTGATATCCAATTAAGCATTTAAATAATATGGGGTATTACACTCTCCCCCCTTAAATTGCAATTCGCCCCCGAATTTCCTCTACTCAACAATAACCGCAACTTGTATAACTGTCTTAGATCCATACTTAACTTTACTTCTATTAACAATTCTGACGTATTCCAATTCCAACTCGACTTCACAGCCCAAAAATTCGTATTTTCACAATTTATCAAACTTCGTGTCCTTAGCTATACTCTTGTTCCAATATTGGTTTAACTTTTAACTTGCTTTTCCCATAATTCATCTGTTGATCCATACAAAACACTTGGTCGCATCTTACTTCGGAAAGAATGTACCATTCTACCTCCCTCTGCTGAGTCACAACAAGACCGTAACACCTTATCTTGGTTTTAAGGTAACAAACACTCATCAAATTTTTGCGATGTAAATCAGTGATTCCTTAACTTTATGCAATCACCGACGACTATCCCTTCATAAATTCCTTAATGTTCAAAACCGCTTCATAGATTGTCAAACAACTTCTTTTACCAGTTCCATCTGGTCTGATGCTGCACACTGTACTCGTTAAATCCGATATTTCATCTCTTTCGTATCACGCCAAAGGTAACACACTTAAAACAAGATCTCCCTATTTCCATACTTACTAGCAATAATCTTCAAGTTCTTACTATTCTGACTGAACTCTTACATCTATTACCTTCGACTGCTCAATCCGAAGTCTCACAACGGAAAGCCACGAATTCTTAAGTACTACCAGGTAGCTAACTGTCTGCGGGGGAACACGCTTATCCATTAGGGTCCTTACTAACCAATGGCACAAGAAACTTACTGACCTCCTATGGTAGAACAATTTCTTTGCCAACACACAATATTATAACATCCGTCCAACACTCTCCAGACGATAGAGGTACAGGAGTTACACTGTTACAACCATAACATACACAACTCCAAATCCATTCTAAACTCGAAATAATATATCCAAAATAGTTTAGCAATTTCCGGTTCTGGTTACCACATTCCAGATTGATTATTCTTATGGTTTTCCGACTTACTCAAGGTTTCTGTCCCCACAAAATCTCAACAAAGGACAATGTAACACCCTTACAAAACTTCATTCGTACGCGAATCACCACTTATCAAAATTTTAACCACTCAAAGCACAAACGTGAGTTTCCATATTACTCACCAATTCACATACAACACTCCACATACACCCACCGTCGAAGTCCATGCCACGTTTCTCAAGTTACATGCTTAACTTCGAAACATCCAATTCGCACTCTTACTTAGAAGGATAACCTTCCAATTTCATCCCCTGGGTAAGTACAACTGTACACATCTGGTACCACTCTCACGGGGTCTAAATCCAATACCACGAACTCACAGAAGATAGCACTTACTAATTCTGACCAATCGCTCATATCTTACTAACACCATAAATTAAATTACCAAAACGATCTTTACAAGATCAACAATTTGAGAGTATTTTCCAACTTTGTCCTTAAGGCTCTCAACAGTAATGATAACAGTATACTTAAGACTTTCTCACACTTAACAAAATCCACAAGATTACTTCCCCAAAAGTCAACCCTCTCGTCATTTAAACAAATGACCAATTACGCAACACCTTTCAGAAGTTTTAATTTCAAAACACAATTTCGTCTTTCATTTACCTGCAATCCTGTTTCCATTCACACAATACTCTCCACTCTGAGCAACATAAGGTAACAAAACACAGATCATGGTTCTTAAGGGATTTCACAATTCACACACACGTTAATCGATTACCCATCTGAGGTTAATCGATTAACTCCTTAAGTTCAGCGCTAAATACCATCCTTGCACGTGTCAATCGGTTGACCACATAGCGTTAATCGGTTAATACTGCCGTAGAAGCTGAAAAACCAATTCTTATAACTCAAAAGTCATCACCACTCAAACCACCAATCCGATTTGTTCTAACTTGAAATATCATTCTCAACTTGTGGCTCCTTAACTTGTGTAACATTCACTAACCATGGTAAACTCTAGGTAAAACCGACAAAGTCAAAACATTCGGACGACACACTCCAACCAAGTGACAAGGAAAAATTCCAAATTCTGTCGCGGTCACACGACAAATCTTCGGCGGGATAGTTTGTTTTCTACTCATACAACCACACTAGCGGGAAGTCAAATAATGATAACATTCTAAGGTTTTAGCCACAACTCTTACTCGATTCGTCCATAAGCAAAACCCAACACACAACCATTGTACGATACCACAAAAGCGATGGACATCTTATATCAAGCATACCACATTGTCCTCTCACTTGTTTTTCCTTGTAGAGAAATAATACAACAACATTCTTAGTCCAACAAAAGGTAGATCCCGAATAATCTGATTATTCACAAATACAGAAGTTTCTCTATACTCGAAAATAAATCAGGGCAATGCATCCTCTTGAAGAACCTTTCCATCACTTCGCACACATTAACCTGGATTTCTTGCCTTTCACTATCCATTACACACTACACTTACACCAAATTAATTAACGAAAGATTCGCAACCGTCCCCTCTCATCAACTATTTACAAAACTTCTCTGGTGTAAACCGTTCCGTGATTTACACTTAGTCCGTAATAAACCCTAATTGGCTTCTCATTATTTTACCGTAATCCTACTTCTTAGGATACAATACTCGTTGTTCCATAAGGTATGTTTCAAGGGTAAGAATCCATCACGTACTCTTGTGACCAAGGTGCTACCACTACGCTCGTTCTTAATACCAAGGTGTGACTTTCTCATAACATACTGTTAGTACCGTTTATTGCACATAGTTGAATAAAATCCACCTCATAAATAATATTTTCACTTTCTACAGCATATAACACTTCCATAGCTTCATATCGATATAAAGAACGCTTAAATCGGACACCTGAGTCAAAAGATATGAATTTTTGAAGAAAGGAAAATTATTGGAAACAACCAGATTCGCCTGGCGCTTAAGGATTTTGCCTGGAGAATCCCACTTTGCCAGTACTTCGCCCGGCGAACCTGTGGCGAATCCTCATTTCATAAAAACCCAAAAGTTCCAGTAGCTACACATGTTCTGTTTCTTCATTGTCGCCTGGTGACTAAGTAATTCGCCTGGCGAATTCCTCTTCACCAGCACTTCGCCCGGCGAACCAGTGGTGAGACCTGATTCGCCTAGCGAATTCTAATTTACCTGGCGAATCGCACCAGAACCAGAATTTTCTGCTGCGTTTTACATGATTTCCACACCTCAAAATCCAACTTTTCCAAACCAAAACATTTTCAAATTCCAAATTGGTCTTTCATCGAATACAGAAAATCCCGATGTAATATCTCGAACTTAATATCTCTACATAACTGAATATACGTAATTTATCACCCACTCTTCGTCCGGTGTATACTTATTTGACTTGAAGCATGTAAACACATCCTTGTGTTCCTCCTCACACTTCTCTACTACTTTAGGTTCCCATAAAAGCCGAACTTCCTTAACTCTCAACTTTTTTCCAGTTGGAAGACATTGTTCCGAACACATTCCTTAAGGTACTCTCGTCCATTCAAGACACCATAGCGACCTTAGAAACTGAAATACCACTACCTATCTCACTCCCGGACCTTACGTCACACGTTCCATAAAACAACTTTTCTTTTCTACGGAATGAGATTACTTGAAATTCTTACCTATAACAGTGGTCAATCTAGCTCTACTAGCGACTTTACATATTCCTTGATACCTTATCCAAACGTCCAATAGAGATCCTTAACTTTCGGACTCCATCCATTCCAAAGGATTACTTGAACAACACACCACTCTTTAATTTCCATGCTACCCAAAACACAACTTATACTAAGATCTCAACTGAGCTGACCAAAACTCCACACTACTAACTCTTGGCTTGAGCCTACCCTCACAGCACAAGTTTCGACAACACTACAGAGTCCCCGTGGTCGCTCAACCATGATTCTACCAATCACATACATAGTATTAGGTTGATCAGGCCCAACACTACATAGTATGATATTAAGTTTCATGATGACAAGACACACTTAAGAGGAAGGCACTATGCCAAAAATATGTTTAGACGGCACCTAAAAGACAGCGCTTTTATACAAAAGCGCTGCTAAAAAGAATAAAAAAATTTCGCTAAAAAAAGCGCCTTAAAAGAAAGGCTTTAGAAAGCGCTTTTCAAAAGCGCTGTAAAAGACTGCCACCTTAGACCACCTTAGAAAGCGCTTTCCAAAAAGCGCTGCTATAGGTATTACTTTAGAGAGCGCTTTTAAAAAGCGCTGTCTAAAGGCTACCTTAGAAAGCGCTTTCAGAAAGCGCTCTTATAGGGCTCTAATTATTTTCACTTTAGAAAGCGCTTTCTAAGGAAAAGCGACCTCTAAAGTCCTTTACTAATTAAAATATAAAACAATTCTAAACATTTTCAGAGACACTTCTATTCATTTTCTCTCTCGACCGTTTCTCTAAACCCTTGCCGTCGTTCTTGCATGTCATTATTGTTGTCGTTCTTTGCCGTTGCCGTTACCGTCACTGTTGCCATTATCGTCGTTCTTTGTTCTTCTAAACTTGTCGTCATTCTTGCATTCAGTTCCCGTTCGAAACTCTCATTTGTTCTTCAGTTCAGGTATTCTTCAGTTCCCATTATCGTCCTTCGTTCTTCTTTGTGAACAATATTTAACAACTCTAGCTTATTGAATGTCATTGTTAGAAAAATAATAATAATATTGTCGAAAAATGTTCTGTTTGTTCTCAATATTCAGTTTACATTACTTCCTTTGTAGAAAAATTTTCAAGATACTGTTGTTGCTTCTCAGTAACTTGGACGATAAGCATATCACATGTTTGATGTAATGCCACACAGAGAATGACTTGTTCTATAATCAGTCATATATATTAATAGTATTTTTCATTCTATTTTTCTATAATATGCAACCTTGTTTTGTTTAAATTATAGAATCAGAGAAAATTAGGGGAATTCTTAGGGTATTTACTGTGATATGAATAGAGTTTTAAGAATGTAACCAATGTCTAGTTTTTAATCAAGAATGAGTCACTATTCTTTGATAACAATTATGTTGCATTTGTTGTGGTTGCATATTTTTCCAGTGTGATTCGTTGGCTGCAATGTTGCTGAGTCAATGTGACTAATTCTTTTGTTGCTTTTAAATGTTGGTATTTGACTGTTATTCCTTTTTTGGTTAGAATGTGATTCAAACATTTGGTTACCACTTATACAAGTGATACTACTTATTTTCGAAATAGATTCTTCATAGATGAAGGATGATAGCTGGGTCAATTTGACTAATTCTTTTGTTACTTTTAAATGTTGGTATTGGTCTGTTATTCCTTTTTTGGTTAGAATGTGATTCAAACATTTGTTAGAATGTAATTTACATCTCTAAAGGTAATTAGTTGTTCTCTCTCGCCACTGTAATTATATATAACTTATATCATTCAATGGATTATGGATTTTTATATTTGTCATTTAATTTTTGTTTTTTTCTTTCTTACAGGTAAAATGTCTAATAACCAGGAAGACACCCACGAGACATATGATACACAGGAAGCTCAGAATGAAGCTTCGAATGTAGAACATGAAATAAAAAGAGGAAAAACCATTATGAAGAGAATCATCCGTGCTAGAAATAAAGGGATGAGATTTGATGTACATTGGAGTGACCAGAACCAACTAGTTGAGCCTAACGGTTCAATGTTGGCTTCATACATTGGTTCACTCGTCCGTCAGCACATTCCAATCACTTGTGATAATTGGAGGAGTAAAGCGTTGGATGCCGGTAAAGAAAAGATATGGACCGAGATAAAGGTACTTACCAAATATGATTGATGTTATTAGATTTTTGTTGACGATTAAGTCTTTAATTTACTTATACTAACACACTTTATGTTTATATGTGTATGTTTTTTTGTAGAGGTCCTTTAATATTGAAGAAAGCCGGAAAAAGTATTGTCTTCAATTGGCCGGAAAGAGACACAGAGGGTTTAGAGCCTTGTTATCAAACAAGTATCTTAGGGATGAAGACAAAAATTTTGTTGAAGGAGAACTTCCACCGTTGTATGCGGATGTGATTACACCGGAAGAATGGAGCCTTTTAGTAGACAAACGGAAAACCGAAGAATTCAATGTAATGTTATCTTGTCATGTCTATTGATTGTATTATATATTTGTTTCATTAATAGTTTGTTTTGATATGACTTAAACTTGTTTATCCAGAAATTGAGTGCCATTAACCGCGAAAGAGCATCAAAGCCCGCGTATCCATACAGAAAAGGGCGTTGGGATATGCACGGTTACAACAAAAATTGGTAAGTATATATTAATACTATGATTTTATTAATTGTATTATTGTGTTATAATTGATGAATTATTATTTAACTAAATGTATAGTTAGAAGAGAGTCAAAGTGAATAATCATCACTTCCGGCACATGTTTTGTGGAAGGAAGCTCGTGTGGGTAAGGGTGGAGCTGTTACAGAAGATGTTCAGCATGTTTATGAAGAATGTGTAAGTATAACATTATGTATCAAAGTTAATTAAAATTTTATTAAATTATAATTAATTTTTAATCCCCACTAATAATTTTCGATATGTCAATGAATTTCAGGAGAATCTATCTAAATCCATACCCGCAGATGAGGATGATTGCATGAGCATTCTTAGTCGAGTGCTAAATGTTCCTGAGTATCCCGGTCGGGTGAGAGGGAAAGGATTTTTTGTGACTCCATCATCCTTGTATAAGCAATCAAAGAAAAAAAATCCCACCACCCAAGAAATCATGCAAACTGTGATGGCACTACAAGCGCAAGTCCAAGCATTGCAACAGGATAAAGAGAGATATGAGGCGGAAAGGCGCGGTTTCGGTTTGAAAGATGCTAGTGACAAAGCTAGTATCAATTCTCCAAATAAAATTCCCGAGGTAATTAGCACATATTTATTTTAATTAAATTAACACATTTATTTTAATTGACCTTTATACATATTAACAATTACAAATTTATTATTGCTTCAGGGCATTTCATCTTGCCAGCTGTATTTGTCGTTTCCGACTTATCGCATGGTTGGCAAGGGAAAAGTGCATAACTTTGTGGGAGCGTTACTTCACCATCATCCGCTTCCACAAGGTTATCTGAAAGTGTCGGTTGATATCGCTTTAGATACGGATGCGTTACTACCGATACCAGACTCGGTTTCAGAGGTTACATTGCTGCGGGATGCAATAGGTTCGTTTGTTGCATGGCCGTTAGACCTCATTTCCATAGGTGATGAGGTATGTTGAAAACCATTACGAATCTCTTAGTATTCAAATGTCAATTCTGAACGATTATGAAAATCATTCTGAACCATTACTTACATTTTTTTACATGGTAATGTTAGACTCCTACAAAACCCGCAGCAAAGAATAAAGGGGTTTTGCGGCAAAACGAGTCTGTTGAATCACACAGAGAGGTAGCTTTTAAGTGTTATTCTATTATCCGAATTCAAAAGTTTCATGATTTTCTACTTTACCTAACTTATATGATTGTTAGGTTCCTGCTCAACCTTCACAACAGACCGGCAAGAAAAAACTCCTACAAGGACCGTGAAGGAAAAAAGACCTCACTTTCAGACGTGTCTAGAAACACTTATGTCAATGTCAGATTTGATACAAGGTACTATTCGTCAAATCAACATGGACGAAGGTGTTTTTAGTTTTCCTCATTCCGAGATAATCGGAAAAGAGGACATGGAGCAGGTTTTCAATCATACTGAATTAGGCATCGGTGTTATGCATTCATACATTTGGTACTCCAATCAATCTATTATTTATTTAGTTGAACAATTTATTTACACATTTCAATGATAATAGTCTAATGTTTATTATGTTTTTATTTAAGGTGCATGTATGAAAAATTCATGTGGGGGACGGATTTGTCAAACAAATTCCGTTTCTTCTGTTGCAACATTGTTAATGCACCCAGAATTGATATGAATGTAGCAGAAGTAAGAGGCCACTTACTTGACAGATTTATGGCCAGCAACACAGAAAGTCTGTTTCTTTTACCGTATAATACTGGAAACGGGTAAGATTTTCATTCTAATCTTTAATTTGTATCTTTTGCGTAGAAATTATCCATCTAAACTTTTGTTATATTTTACAGTGGACACTGGTTGTTGGTTTCCATTAATCCTGTAAGAGAAGTGGTATATTATCTTAATTCATTGGATACCGATTGGTCCACGTATCAAAATATGAAGGATGTGGTTGACACGTAAGTGAGATTGTTCGAAATATTCGTGTGTATTTGTATATTTAATTATTTCTGTGACATTGTTCTAAGTTTACGTTTTTCTTTTATAGAGCTATACTAGTGTACCGCGCACAAAGAGAGATTCGAGTAGCATGGGCTAGAGCAACCAATGTTACATGGGTCAAAGTGGAGGTATATTAATTTTCACAATGTTGCTTATTAGTGATGCTACTTGATAACACAAAACATTTATATATTATTTCTTATTTAATTTGTTTGTCTATGTGTAGTGCCCTCGTCAGTGTAATGGCATAGACTGCGGGTACTTCGTTTTGAGGTTCATGAGAGAAATCATTCAAATGGAACAATTGGAGATTCCTATCATGGTATGTATGGATTTATAACTTAGGATTTATTTTAATATTTATCGGATATGTCATATAATTTATTATTTTTAACTAAATAATGTGTATTTTGTTTTGTTATGTAGTATTTCGAAGATATGGCGTGTTCTTGTTACACAAGGAAACAATTGAATTATATTACGGAAGAATTGTGCGAATTCTTTCTTCTAAGAAGAATTCTTTGAATGTATAGTTTTGTGAATGTAAATTTTAGTTTTGTGAATATAAGGAAATTCTGTTGCAAGAAGAATTCTGTTGTAAATTCTAGTTTTGTGAATAGAAGGAAATTCTGTTGTAAATTCTGTTGCAAGAATTCTGTTGTAAATTCTAGTTTTGTGAATAGAAGGAAATTCTGTGTTTATTGAAATGTATATAAATTATGTTGTTGCAAGAATTCTATTTATTGAAATGTATAAGAATTCTGTTGTTGCAAGAAATTCTATAAGAAATGCAGGTTTGAAACTATGCAGGTTTCTGCATAAAAAAAAATGGCTAAAATGGGATTTTTTTATACGTAGAAAAAATCAATAAAATTATAGGTATACTTTAGAGAGCGCTTTTAAAGAAAAAGCGCTCTCTAAAGGTATATAAAAAAAATCATTTTCCATATACATTAGACAGCGCTTTTCGAAAGCGCTGTCTAAAGTCCCATTTAAAGAGCTCTTTTAGGAAAAAAGCGCTCTCCAAAGGTATATAAAAAAATCATTTTTCGTATACATTAGACAGCGCTTTCAAAAGTGCTGTCTAAAAGCACCTTTAGAGAGCGCTTTTGAAGGAAAAAGCACTTTCTAAAGTATATAACAAAAAAATTTTAAATTTTAAACGTATACTTTAGACAGCGCTTTTAAAAGCGCTGTCTAAAGTCCCCTTTTAGAGAGCGCTTTTTCATAAATAAAAAAGCGTCGTCTTTACCTACGACAACGCAGGCTTAGACAGCGCTTTTAAGCGCTTTTATAGGGCAAAAAAAACGCCCACTTTTCCCTCTTTTCCCGTAGTGAGGAATAGATTTACTTATGATGTTTCAAGGCTAGGTCCAGGACACAACCTGCTCTGATACCAACTGTAAATGCCCTGTATAATATTTATCTAGAATAATACAATACAAGCATTTTATTTGGTACTGACACCATCATAAGTGCCTAATGGCGTAATTCACATACTTAACCATTCTAAACATAATACAATCTATGGTACAAGATATGGAAACTAGCCAAAAATATAAAATCTAAGAGCAATATACAATATCCTTAATTGTATACTACAAATACACAGCGGAAATATGCTCAACTAAGCTTCTCTTGAAACATCCCGGCATAGCTCCACTTGTAAATCAAACCTGTACTCAATACCTGAAAATAATCAACAATATTGGGGTGATATACATCAAATCTCAGTGAGTTCCCTATCCTATGGATTCTCTCGGCTTTACAAGATTCTAACCAATCCTAACTCAAGTCAAGGGGAAGGAAAATGACCTTGAGTTTACAATCTCACAATCTCACACTATATGGAAACATGTCATGAGTTCATCAACTCAAAATATCACTAATCGATACCCTGTACCAAGGCATCCCATTTTCCGTCCGCTTCTACGTCTATAAGTCAACCCGAGTCATGGATCCTTGTAGTTACTTGGCATACAAAATGGATTCGGAAATAAGGGATATATTATCACCTTAAATCGTCACTTCGCACGGTCCGTACACCGTCACAAGTCTCTTTACCCGTAGGCTAAATTCGTACTACACACGAGAATCAAACCTGCCAAGTAATTGTGCCATGTTTCAGAGGAGCTCGAGACCCATGAAACGCACTCACATGAAACGGTTACGATTACGTGATCATACACACAAATGTGATTGTATTCGACAATCACAAGGCCATATTAGCCCTAAGGCCACATTCGCCTTTTCTAAAAAAATCACAAAGGTTAACACATGTTCTATACTAGTGTTTACTCTCTCCTAGACCATTACTCATCACGGATGCATCTTTCTACATCAAGTGCACGAGCATCGCCATCTAGGTTATCTACTCCAGGCCAGAACTCGCCAATGAATGCACGAGCGTCGCCATCCAGAGTTTCTATCACAATTTTATTCACAACCTAGAATTATAACAATCTTAACTATGCCATTTGTTTTGGGGTAAAGTTTCCTCACTCTTCCTAATTTATTTTAAGCATGCATATTCTCTTATCATGTTAACATTAATATTAGGCAAAGCATATAACAAATTGCATAATAGAATCATATAACCACACATGATAGCATAACATGTCAAACATAATTCACATAGTAGTTCACACACATTTTCAAGGCATATAAGCCACTACTGTCCTCTACCAAGCATCCTTGGTTAAATCATGGTCTCATATACTATTTAATAGCACATTAGATTCTCTTTCCAAGGCTTTAAGTCTCATATCAATCGGCTTCCCGATTCGTGAATTTCGATGGAAACGAGGACTACCATACTCACACATACATTACTTTTCCATATTTATCTTATCAATTCATAGCATATAACTATGTTTCTACCTCACCATCACATAGAGCATCGAAACAGCTTTCCAACGCTTCTGACCGTGCGTCAATCCGAGTTACAGATCAAAAGTTATGACGAAAATACGAAAACAAAGTTTTGCTGTCCCAGCCAAATTCGCCCCGCGAATCCCTGGCGAAGCAGACTCGCCTCTAGCTCGCCTGACGAATCTGGACGAACCAGAATTCTCCCAAAACGTGTTTGGGACCTAAAAATGACCAAAACCTTCAACCCATATGATATTATTGCACCCAATGACCCAAAATAACATGTTATAACACATTTAGACATGCATTTCATCAAATCATCCGTTAGATTTCATTGATTTATCCATTTAATCATTTTCTCTCAAATCTAACCTAAGTTCTAAATCCTTAATTCTAGAACTTATAGCTTCTAACTAGAACTTAGATACTCATTCTAGAACTTAGAGCTTCTAACGAAGAGGAGTTTGAAGAAGATGGTGAATTGATGATGATGATCCAACTTCTCTTTCTTTTTCCCTTCTTCCTTCTCTTCCTTCTCTTTTTCTCTTCTTTCCTCATACTATCTTTTTCTTCTTCTTCTTTCTAACATATATATATATATATATATATATATATATATATATATATATATATATATATATATATATATATATATAATACTATTATTATATAATATAATCCAATAGGATAAAATATCTCCAATTGATATTTTGTCGTCTCAACCCAATTGATCAATTATTAGAGTTACCATAAAATACTCTCTCGTACTAATAAATATCAATCTGTCTCTTTAATAAAATACTTAATCTCTTCAGCGTTCATCAGTTGCTCTATTGATCTCAAATGTCAATACTTAAAGTACTTAGAGGATTCAATTAATCCAATTTACCAAAGATAGAGCACATAAATACTCATCTGATCTCATCTAATATCCAATTGAGCATTTAAATAATATGGGGTATTACACTTGAATTCCTTACTCATTACCTAATTCATGACAGAGAGTTCTGACCCACTGTTGTGTAGGCACGGGCTCTGGAAATCGGCTAGGTGTAGAGTGACATTGTGGAAATCGGATGCCAGGTATTGATCTCTTTTGATTTAAGGTGATCACAAACTTTCCTTTAAGAGTTAGTTTTTGGAGATCTTGGCATATAGGATTGAAGTTGTTCTTAACTTTCCTTTGACTACACTCATTCTCAATCCAGTTTCTATATCTAATATGCAGATTGCTACTTTTCTATACCACCAAGAGAAAAAGAATGTAATTGTGGAACATGATATACGTGTATTCTAGCTTATGCTATATACACAATGAAAAAACTATGAAGTTCTAGGCTCCTGAGTTTAAGATATTTGGCTTCCTAAAGTATGTTATTTAACATAACTAGAATTCTATTGGTTGGTAGTTTACTTAATCAATTTATACTCCTTGCCATGTAAAGTTCTCAGTTATGCTTTCTCCCGTATGCCTTCAATCAACAACAACATTGTTTTCCTCATTCTTCTGGATCACACACATATATGATTTTTAATAGAGAGATAAACTTTCAGACACATTTAACTATTTTTATGAGATATTTTACAAATTAACATCGATCTCAACAAAATATGATTTTCAATAGTGTTTGTTGAGATGGTTATTCTTAATATTTTTGAATTCATATTCTTTGGAGTTTTCTATCAAAAGTCAAACATCTATAAAAATTTAACGGCTATGATTAATTGACTATGTAAAACTTCTTTACAATGTTAGTGTATTTCAATTTAAATTCAATAATTAATATCTTCAAATATTTGTGTAGTATATATAGATATTTTTCAAGTTTTTGTATAGCTAATTAGAAAAATAATATTTATTTAAAACTTTAATAAATTTTATTTTTTCCTAATATAGAAATTATATGAAACGGGGAAAATCAAGTTATTGATCCAAATATTGAATGATAACGGAACAATTTTCTATTGATTCAATTTTTTTTATAAATAATGTCAAAACAAAAATAATATGTATATATGAAAAAAATACATTGTTAATTCAAATTTTGTTATATATGAAAAAAATTATATTTTTATAAATGAGCGCAACTTTAATTTTGATTAAAAAATGTTTATATACGAAAAATACTATTGTTATAAACGGGCACAACTTTAATTTTGATACAAATTTTTTTATATACAAAAAAATATTATTATTATAAACGGGCACAACTTTACTTTTGATTCAATTTTTTTTTATATACAAAAAAATACTATTGTTATAAACGGGCACAACTTTAATTTTGATACAAATTTTTTTATATACGAAAAAAATATTATTGTTATAAACGGATACAACTTTACTTTTGATTCAATTTTTTTATATACGAAAAAAATACTATTGTTATAAACGAGAATAATTTTACTATTGATTCAATTTTTTTTATATACGGGAACAACTTTATTATTAATTCAAATTTTTTAATAAATAGTGTCAAAACAAAATTCATATATATATATATATGGGGAAAAATACATTGTTAATTAAAATATTTTTATATAGGAGAGAAATTATTTATGTATGGAGCAACTCTACTATTGATTCAAATACATTTATAAATAATGGCAAAACAAAAATAATATTTGAATTTAAATGTTGCTGTAAACGGGAACAACTTTACTATTGATTCAAATATACGTATAAATAATGTCAAAAAAAAATTTATATATGGAAAAAATATATTATTGATTAAAATATTTTTATATACGAAAATAAATAATATTGTTATAAACGTGATCAACTTTACTACTGATCCAAATATTGAATAATAAAAATTTATCGACCATTGTATTCTCTTTTATAATAATAATTGTTTTAATTATTCAAAAAAACTTAAACGATTAATTTATCTAATACAAGTTTCAATAGGTTTTTTAATCATATTATTATTGATAATTTTGTTTACCTTTTATCTTCTATATGTATTACTATTTCAACTTAAATTTATTATCATTCTTAATTTTTTGTCACTTTCAATTTTTATGACAGTCTCCCACTCACAAACGTACCCGTGGGTAGGCACGGGTTTATTACTAATATATATATATATATATATATATATATATATATATATATATATATATATATATATATATATATATATATATATATATATATATATAATATAATTATAGTGTTAAATAATTTATTAACTTATTTTTGAATATTTATATATACAGTATAATTATTCTATAAAATTTTCATATTTACAAAAAATTAATGCTAACATATCCCTGGACACATGTTAAAAACTAAATAAAAAATTTATCTAAATAATTATTTTTTCAAGAAAAATTTTCGACATATGTGTTTTTTTAACATATATCATTAAGGCACAAATTAATATTACCCGTAAATAATAGATTTTATTTTATTTTATTGTAAGTAAAATAATTACTCTATATAAATAATTAAAAAAACATGAGAATAATGAGAATTACAATGCATTTTTTTCTTAATAGAAAACTATTTTAATTTGTAAATACGTGATGTTGTTACTTAATTCTTAATTACATTGATTTACAAATACACCTTTAATATTTTTTATGAATAATTTATGGAGTCAAATGATAATTCAAAAATATATAAGATGACTAAAATAAATTATATAATTACTTATTATTTTTTAAGTATGGGCAATCTAATCATCAATCAAAAAATATTTAAAATAATTATTTAATTTTACAGTACATTCAAATAATCTACAAACAATAGTGGAAACTCTAGGCCACACAATTATTAGCATAGCTGCGACCTTATATATAAAAATTTAAAATCTTCCAATCACTTAAAAATAAATAAATATCATTTGAAATAATTAAATGTAAAAAAATATTATTGCAAGCTAAAAGTTGTAAAAATGATAGAGAACTAAAGCATTTATAACATTCCCTTTCATATACAATATACGACCATACATGAGGATGAAGATCGTAGAATGAATTCACATGATACATATAAAATTAAAGTGGTAAATAAAGCAAACTTTAACATAGGTATGAATATATGACCCCAACTACTTTAATACATGAAGATGATAGATAATAAATTATCGTGCAACATATCAAATTAAGTGGTTAGATAAAGCAATCTTGAACATATGTATGAATTGAATTGAAAAAATTCTCATGATTCCATTTTTTTATTTAAATTTATTTTCAATATACGTAATGATAGACTAAAATGTTTTTTTTTTATCATTTAAATTCTAAATTACTGCTTTAAAATTTTTGATTCAATTTAAAAAAAAATTCTATCAAGAGTATGTGAGTTTTATTTATTGGTATATATTTATTCGAAGACGTGTCTCAAGATTTCGGAGGTCATGTGTAAATTAGCCACAATTTAATCATGGTAAAATAAATAGAAAATATATTTAATCACGATTTAACTTGACAAATATTTTATGAGGTCCTATATGTTAGGAAAAATGTGAGTTGTTGATAATCAAGTGTGAGTTCTAAGTCCCACATTGCTTAGAAAAGTGGAGGTTGAGCACTTTATAAGTAAGAGGACCAATACACCTATCACCTTAAAATTTTTGATGAATATGTGGTGTCTCTCTCACTTATTTAGGTGAGTTTTTGGCCTTTAGGTGAGTGTTTGACCCAAAGTGAATGCTTCTCCCTCATGATAACCCATCAGTGGTATCAGAGCCTGGTTCGAGTAAGGGACCGGCTCCTTGTGTCGAAAGTCTTCCTGACATGTTGGTCAGGCGGCGTGTTTCGTTGAAGGGGGAGCATAGTGGATGGACTCACACTTGAGGGGGAGATTGTTAGGAAAAATGTGAGTTGTTGATAATCAAGTGTGAGTTCTAAGTCCCACATTGCTTAGAAAAGTGGAGATTGAGCACTTTATAAGTAAGAGGACCCATACACTTATCACCTTAAGGTTTTTGGTGAATATGTGTTGTCTCTCTCACTTATTTAGGTGAGTCTTTGGCCTTTAGGTGAGCAGTATCCAAAGATGCATATTCGGACACACCCCAACACACACTCAACACATGTCATTCTGAGTGGCACCCCATAAGTTGAGTTTTTCTTATTCCAGAGATACATCTCCGGAATATTTTAAGAAATATATTCTTAATTGATCAGTTCAGTTGAAATTCCAGAGCCACAACTCCGGAAGTTTGGGTGAGATTTTGAAATATTTTGTCACATTTGCATCTCAGATATTTCTAGAGATGCATCTTCTAAATAATCTGATAAAAGACAAAGCTACATGATCACACAACCATTGTTGCCATTGTTGTTTTCCAACACAAACCCTCACCAAAAGCCCCTTCATTCTCAGCACAACAAAGACAGCGCTTTCTGGCAGTATCAGGAATAATATATGTCAGAAAGACGTGGTTCAGAGTTTAATGATACTAGTGACAAAGGTAGTATCAGTTGTCAACAGAAACTTCCCGAGGTAATTATATATGCTTATTATGAAATTAATTTAGCACAAATTTTTCAATATATACACATTAAAAGTGTTAATTCTATATTCAAATGTTTTACTAACTTATATGATTTTTAGATTCATGCCCAAGAGTTGCAAATAACAGGAAGTCAGAATAGGAAGCCAGAATTAGGCAACACGTCCAACCAAAAAAAGACTCTTGCAAGGACGGGGGAAAAAAAAAAGCAATTGTATCTCGATTTAGGTCATCTTTTGAAACACTTGTAGAAACATCGAATTTGATGGACGGTGGTATTCGTGAAATACCTATGGAGTAAGGTATTTTCGGTTATTCCCATTCAGAAACAATTTCTAAAGAGTATTTGGATCAGATTTTTAATCATTCTGAATTAGGCATCGGTGTTATGCATACATACATCAGGTATTCCGATTAACTCTCTTTAATTATTTAAACAATTTATTTACTCATTTCAACGAATAATCTAATGTTTATTATGTTTTTATTTAAGGTTCTTGTATGAGAAATTGGTGCGCCCACATCAATTGTCAGAAAGATCCAGTTTCTTATCTGCCAACTGTATCAATGCACCGTTAATTGCGATGAATCCAACTTCAGTATAATCTCACTTAGTCAAAAGATTTATGGCCAGCATAGATACAGAAAAGTTGTATCTTTTAACATATAATACTGGCAACGGGTTAGATTTGCATTCTTACTTCATTTATTATCATTTTACGTTTTTTGATGTTGCGTATAAAATGACTATATCAATACTTTTGTTTTATTTTACAGTGGATACTAGTTGTTGGTTGCGATAAATCCGATAAGAGAAATAATGTATTACGTGGATTTGTTAGATGGTGATGTAGATAAATACCCGGATATGAAGACGACGATTGATACGTAAGTGAAATTGTTCTAAATATTCGTGTGTATTTGTTTATTAATTTATTTAAGTGAGATTGTTCTAAATATTCGTTTATATTATGTTAGAGCTATACAAATATTTCGATCACAAAGAGGAGCCCAAGTATCAAAGAGTAAGTCAACCAACATTACATGGATCAGAGTGGAGGTATATTTTCACAATTTTGCTTATAATAGTGATGCTACTTGATAAAACAAGTTAGACTATATATCCTGATATATATTCTTTTTTTTTAGTGTGTAGTGTCCTCGTCAAAAAAATGGTATAGATTGCGGTTATTTCGTTTTGAGGTTTATGAAAGAAATCATTCATTTGGATCAAATAGAGATTCCAATCATGGTATGGATTTATAACATAGGAGTTATTTTAATATTTATCGGATATTTGATATAATTAATTACTTTTAACTAAATCATGCATATTATGTTATATTATGTAGTATTTTGATGAATTCAAGTGTGCTACTTACTCCAAAGTACAATTGGAAGAAATTAAGGAGGATTAGTGTCAATACCTTATTGAGCAAAGAATCATATAAGGTATGGAAGTTGGAAGTTGTTGTATATACTTTGTATAGTTTTGGAAGTTGTTGTATATGGTTATTAGAATGGTTATTTTATTTTGGAAGTGGAATGGTTATTAGAATGGTTATTTGGTGTATGAATAATTGTTATTAGAATGGTTAATTAATTTGGAAGTTGCCGACCTTAAGTTGAATATTAGAATGGTTAATTGATAAAGTCTTGTGTATAATTATGAAATATAAGGCCTATATATGGTGATTAAAGTATATAATTATGTAGTATTGTGAATTGAAGTATATAAGGCCTATGTTGAATAAAGGCTTGTGAATTGAAGTATATAATTATGATAAGTTTTGATAAAAAATGTTATACAAGTTTGTTAATATACAGGTCTATTATAAGGTTTTTTTAAAAAAAGTTTTCTTAAAAAAAGGAATTTTAGCAGCGCGTTTGACAAAAAACACATGCAAAACAAATAATTTTTAAAACAATTTATGTGTACAAAAGACATTGATTTTACTGAAAAAGCGCTGCCAAAAGTGGAACTAAAGAAAACGTTTTTGCAAAAAAGCGATGCTTAAAGTATTAAGCAGAGACACATTAGAAAGCGCTTTAAAAAGTGCTGTCTAAGGGGGGAAAACCAGCGCTTTTTCCAAAAAAAGCGCTGCCTAAAGTTGGAAAATAATACACATTAGGCAGCGCTTTAAAAAGCGCTGGCTAAAGGGGAACAAAAGACAACACTTTTAGTGGAAAAACGCTGCCTAAAGGGGACCTAAGGCAGCGCTTTTGCATTTATAAAAGCGCTGTCTTTACCTTTAGCAGCAGGAGAAAAAAAAGCGCTGCTAAAGGTCTTCTTTGGCGTAGTGACAAACCCTCACCAAAAGCCCCTTCATTCTCAATCCATTGTTTCACTCCAAATCTCCAATCTTGTGGTTCATCACATCAAAGGGAGTAAAATAAGTTAGAATTTCAGGTAAAGATCCTTTATTTCACACTGCATTGCTCATATTAATCATGTTTTTTTCTGAAAAAACGAGCGTTGTGTCCGAAAATGTATCTCCGGAACGAGTATGAATTTTTTCGAAAATGCATTTTCGGAACTTGTTTGTGTTCATTTTCCAACTCTATTTTCAGCAGTGGCGTTTATATATTGTTATGTTGTAATTATTTTCATTAGATATGGTTAACCCCGTTGTTTTTCCAAAACAAGTCGTTTCTCCGAATGTCCAACGTGTTGTTTGGAGGCGATAAATATTGACAATCAATTTAAAAACAAGCAAGAGTTTGAATCTTGTGATCAAATGCTTCAATGGATTCATATGGAGGCCTCTAAACATGGATTTGGTGTGGTTGTTGGAAGGTCCGATAATGGTTCGGATAGAAGATGCACTTTTGTGACAATGACGTGCGAAAGAAGCGAAAAATATATAACAGTTCTCCGGAATTTTAAAAAAGACGACACCGGTTCAAGAAAATGTGAGTGTCCGTTTAAGGTGCGTGGTTACATGTTGGCAAACAAAAAATGGAGATTTAATGTCATATGTGGTTTGCATAACCATGATTTATGTGAAAAATTAGCCGACCATCCTAGTGTGTGTCGACTCATGCCGGAAGAGAAGGAATGCATTGCTAACATGACATTGAATTTGGTTCAACCGAAAAGTATACTTGCAACATTGAAATGGAAAAGACCCGAATATATATCAAATATCAAGCAAGTGTATAATATTCGGTACCAAACTAACAAGGCGCTTATGAGGGATAGAACTAAAATGCAACAACTCTTGAAACTGTTGGATGATAACAGTTACATGTCTAGGTGCCAAATGTGCGAGGATGGAGTTACTGTTAGAGATATATTTTGGACTCATCCTGATTCCATAAAGTTTTTCAACACGTTTCCTACTATGTTCATACTTGATTCAACCTACAAGACCAACAAGTATAGACTTCCATTATTAGATATGGTTGGTGTTACCCCAATTGAGAAGACATATTCAGTTGGGTTTGTATTTCTTGAGTGTGAAAAAAGGACAATTTTACTTGGGTCATAGAGGTGTTCCAGACGCTGTTGAAGGACTAAGGTGAGATTCCTAAAGTGATTATTACCGACCATGATACCACCTTGATGAATTCGGCTGCAAAGGTATTTCCTTTTTCTATTGCATTACTTCGTAGGTATTGTAGCTCCGGTTTTGTGACGCGACCACTTCCGCATTTATTGCTACTTTCTGATTTATAATATTTATCCTATGATGCTTAAAAGGAAGGGGAAGATATCGTAAACTAACCCTGCTCGCAAATGTTTTCCTTACAAATGCTAAGAGATCTAGAATCGGGGGTTGGTTATACTGAGGGAAGCTACTAACACCCTGAGTATCTATAGTAATATATAGGAACCTTTATTTGCATATATTTCTGCTGTTGAATTGGGAAAATTTCTCTTTTGTGAAAGTTGTAGAAATGTTTTCATTGTTTTTGGATTTTCTATTGTTTTTGGGAAGATACTTGACCTAAGGTTTTTTATTAGTGCGCTCGCTAAGATATCTCAATCTTATGCTTACGTATTCCCATAAAGAGATTTGGGAAAATTATAGCGTTCGTAGTTCCTCCTATTCTATGGGAGGAGGAAGTTTGTTTGGTGTCTTATTAAAAGCCCAAGATTGAAGCTAAAAGAGTATATATGTCTTGATTAAAGCCCAAGATTGAAGTTAAAAGTTTGACTGAGAGAATTAGTCATCTCTAAAGGGAGATATCTCACCTATTCATCACAAACACTGAAGAGTAAAATCATAAAGGAAGAAGCTTTAAACTTGGATCTTTGTCATCCTAAGCAATGCCACATCTTTCTTTATGGGAGAAGTGAAATGTCATGAAGGAAGAAGCCTTTAAACTTGGATTTTGAAAGATCCAGAGCAATGCCACATCCTCCTTTATGTAAAACAGTTTGATTAAAAATTTGATTTTATTTGAAATGTGATGTATAGAAGGGATGTCCTCCTATAGAGAGGACTCAAAGTCTTATCTGTGGGGAAGTTGAATTTAGTGCCTTGATCAAAGCCCAAGGTTGAAGCTAAAAAATTTGAAAACTGAGTCAACTGGGGAGAGTGTGATATGTCTTGTACAAAGCCCAAGATTGAGGCTGACTGATTTGAGAAATTATTGGTATAGCCTGAGAGATGGCTAATAATTGTTGAGTAAGCCTGAAATGATTGGCTCAATACTGATGATTTAACTTAATCTTTTGGGGATTTTATTGGTATCCTGTACAAAGCCCAAGATGAATGAGGCTAAAAGAGTTTATTTGTATCCTATACAAAGCCCAGGATAGTGAGGCTAAAAGAATCTATTGCATAGATGACTAAGACTTGACTTATGCTTTTAAGAAGCCTGAGGGTCCTTGTATGAAGCCCAAGAGGAAGCTATGATGCTTGGATAAAGCCCGAGAGGTGGTTGGTGGATTGAATGATACTTCCCAAGTCTCCTTGTATGAAGCCCAAGAGGAGGCTATCTTCTGAGGAGATTCTGTGTATGATGCCCAAGATGAGGCAATGATGCTTGGATAAAGCCCAAGAGGAGGCTAACTGTACTAGGGAAATTCCATGTGTATAGGAGGGAACTAGTTTTATAAGTTTGTAATCAACTATTTTCTCCAGCCGCCTCACATTCACCACAAATTGTCTCCACATTTTCACAATAGCCTCATGAGTGAAAGATTTGATAACCTGGTTACTTACATCTAACTCTTTTATAATTACCATCCCCTAGAAAAAGAGAAAAAGACAAGTAGAAAAAATAAGTTCAATAACTGACTAGGGTTCAATAATAGTGGTGAGTGAAAAATCAAACTTGGAGATGAGATAGTTGGAAAAGATGGTTTTCTTAGGAAATATGATGAGTTTGTATGCAAGACTATAGAAAGAGGTTGTTATTCATATATTTATAAAGCCAAAATCCTAGGTTGAGTATGCATCATTGTCAAATCGCAGGATTGCATCTGCTAGTAAGTGGTAGGACATTTGTGGGCCAAATTAGATGCATGCAGATAAATCAACAACTTACGATGAATGTACCTAGGGGTGGAAAACATGCATGTCCACCCCGTTAATGTCTCCCCTGCAAAATCTTGCAAAAAATAGGGTGGGGCAGGCCAGACATAGTTAAGGGTGCAATCTTAAAACATAGGCTCGCTTCGTAAAAAAATTGAAGGTGGGGCGAGGCAGGCCCGCAAGTACTGCACTTTTTAAGCCTAAAAATAAAATTTTTAGATAAGTGTTTGTGTGCACAAAACATCTGGGCAAGCACATTTTAAGATGAGGGCCTAAAACCTTGGTTCGCCTCGTGAAAAAATACTGGCAAAACAGGCATGTCCAACAAGACAGGCCCATTTTACAATCCCTAGATGCACCTTCCCAAGAGAAAATTCATCATTCCTAAGCATTAAATGTCACACATGTTACTTGCTCAATATTTGAGAGACTCGCCCCAAGCAACACTTAAGAGACGTGCACCAAGCAGTGCTTGAGGGACTTTTCTTAAGCAACGTTTGTCAGAATCATTCCAATGGACTTGTCATGAGAAAGGCTTGAAGGACTCTTCCTCTATCAACGCTTGAGGATTTGTCCTGTAGCAACACTTGAGGAACTCGCCCCAAAGAAATGCTTGAAAGACTCAACCTAAGTAACGCTTAAGGAAATAGATCATCGTCCCATAGATTAAATCACCTCGCTATGCTCGTGCTTGAGAGATTTTGAACAAAGATAACTTTGATTGGACCCTAAGAGGACAACACATAAGTCAGTCGACCCAAGAAGCATCACAAAGAGACATTGGACTTCTGGGTGAGTGTGACCTACCAGGTCATATGCCTCCAGTTCTGATCCATTGCGCCCACGAAGAAGAACAATTGGCCCATTTACGTGTCCATTCAGAGATAACTTAATAGTTATGTGTCAAACCACGTGACCCTGAAAGGGTCGTAATTTGTCGTTCTCCCAAAGAAGAAAATTGTTTCTTTCTATTAACGTGGAAAGCTGGTCTTCTAATTCCTATTAATAGGGAGAACCAGTCTCCCCATCCCTATGTTCTAGCCATGTGTTGGGAGGGAACCGGTTCCTCGCACATCAACTTGACTCATAAGTTAAACATATAAATATCCCAACTCTAAAGGTCGAAAAGGATCATTCCCTTTTAACAGTGAACACATTTAAACTCTTTTGCAATCATTCTCGTAAACGATGTCATATTTTCTACTAACCAACCATGTAAAAATTAATTTTACATTTTTAAAATTAATTATATACATATATTTAAAATTATTATTACTAACAACAAACTATTAACATTTAAAAGTGAAAGTTTAATTATTATAGGTTAGTATAAAATATTTTACAATATTCACACATTATAAATAACTCCCTCCAGTCCTTTTTATAAGGAACATTTTACCTTTTTAGATTCATTAAATAATTAATGTACCTAGTATGCATTGCAGACTAAATACATTAATTATTTAATAAATCTAAAAAAGTGAAGTGTTCCTTATAAAAAGGACCAGAGGTAATAATAAACATATTTTTATAGATAGTTATTATAAAAGCAATATATATATATATATATAATGTAAAGAAAATAACACCGATAATAATTATAAGTTAAACTATTAAAAATATTTTTTCTTGCAGTATATATAAACAAATTTTAATAGGGCGTGTTTGTTTGACAGATTAAAATTATAATTTTAGAAATAGCATTTTCAGAAATATTATTGACACGAATTTTATTCTTATCAATATATTTGACAAATTAATAAAATTTCTAAAAATATTTTTAAGTTTTATTTTAATTAAAATTTTAAAATTAAAAATTAAAAAATAAATATATTAAAATAATATAAAAGTGAAAAATTACATCTTTCATATTAAAAGAACGAAAGAATATATAAATTTCAATTCACATTCCAAAAAATTATATTTGTATTGTTGAAACAACCACCCCCAAGCACTATCCTTTTCTTCGTAACGATTTATAAGAAGAAAAAAAACATTCATTTTTTTAAACAAATTATAAAAAAAAAAAAAGGACTTTATTTCATTTAGGCATTTCTAAAAAAAAGTACATTTTTTCTAAAATGAAATTAAATACAAATTACATTTAATTTATTTTATCTCATTCTTTTTATAAACAAAAATCAATCAAACTTATTTGTACATATTTTCATAAAACATATTTTAAAAAATACAAAAATTTACTTTTTTAATAAACGTAAAATATTATTATTTTTTTTTTATAAATTGTTAAGGAGTAGTAGTAAGTTAAGCAAAATAAAAATTCTGATTTGGTGTTCATTAACTAGAGAGAGAGAGAAAGAAATAGACATATTTACCACAAGGTGACTACTATTTATGTTCCACGTGCACTTCTAATCTTGATTAGTTCCAAGAATACGTATCTTTAGGTTCTAGATAAGAAAGTAAAAACAAAAAACTCTCTCACCAACTATATATGCTTTAGAAACTGCCAACAATTATGAGTACAGTTCATGTTTGTTGGATGTTTAAAGCTGTGAAAAACCCTGGCTTTTTATAGAAGAGGGAGAAACGTAAGGGATTAGTAAGTTCCAATATTTGGAACTTTCACAAAGGCGGTTGAGTGGTTTCTTCACAACCTATTAATGATGACTAACTTTTAATATCAATCATAGGAGGCTCACTAGACGCCCAAAATTTGGATCTTTCACAAAGGCGGTTGAATGGTTAATGATTAACTTTCCTTTTTAATAGGAGTATATAAGGCTTCATTATAAAAATGGTTAATTTTTTTTTATTCTATAAATAAGTACTGTTCAATTTTAGTTTCTATAAAAAAAATCGAATCATTGTTCTATAAATGTTTTTGGTCCTTAAATTTGGTTATCTCGCTAATTTGCACCAAAGAAGCTAACTTGACAGACTTAATTTTTGCATCTCGGCATGTATTGACTTGTTCAACATGAAATAAAAAACAAATTATTTCTATTAAGTTAATAAATCAAAAGTCATAAAGGATTCTTCATTAATCATATTAGGTTACTGTTTGAATTGTAGTTAAATAGGGTTATTGTTATCGTCTCTATATGAATTGCAGATATTTTGATGTTTGTCTTTCAACAGTTTATCGTTTATAAAAAAGGTTTTTAAAGTTTTATTCATAAAATTGTCACGTTTTTAGTATTAAAGCTTATAAATTCTAAAGAGTTTGATTAACAAAGTATATCAAAAGTAGTTTTTATCTATTCTAACTTATACGTATTCTTTCAATCTTACATGTGAAGTCGGATCCGATTAATATTGTCACGCATTCTCTCAACACCGTCTATCTGTAGAGCGGCGTCGTGAGAAATACCGTATTCATTGCTACACGATTTTTCCATATAACAACCAATATAGTAAGCTTTAAGTTCAACATAAAGCAACTATCGACCATAGACCGATCTCTCCAATCTATAAACCGATAGATAAATATTTTAGGTCAAGTTTCACAAAATCTATGTCTAAAGTTTTACAAAACAAGAATGGATCATTAAGAACAAAAATATTCATCAAATATTAATCCTCATTTGTTCACATACAAGGCCAATCAAAAGAAATACATACAAGTTAATGGTAGACTACTTCTACCTTTGATACATAGGAAATTAGCTACCTATAACCATGGTAGTTTGCTTTACAAGTTTTGGAAGAAGATGAATAAGCATCAACGTCGAAGAATCGAACTCGGATGCGAATCCGGCTTCTATTTGCAAAATATCACCTTTTGGTGAAGAAATGCTGAGAAATGAAGTTTTTGTGTGTAAAAATGGGTTATGATCCCCAAAAATTGTGAAAAGTACTTATATAGTACTTTTGGGATCTGTCATTTGCGCACTGCGAACCATTTCTTCGTCCATCGAACTCACTTTTAGGCATTTATGTGCCTCTGAACAGTTAAACCACCCCTGAGAAATATTTGAAGTTCGTTGTGGGAGCAATTCTTCGCACTGAAATACCTCGCTACAATTTCGCACAGCAAACTTATGGTCCTTTAGCTACTGGCTCTAGTCTGGGATGGTTCGCTGAGACCTCGCAATAGCAAAAATTTGCTACCAATTCGCCCAGGCAACTTAGTGCCCTTTCCTTACTGACTCTCAATTAAGAGGGTTTGCTAGGATTTCGCCATGAGTTCGCCCAACGAACATTTGCTGCCACTCCTCGCTGCTGAAACTGTAAAGAAAACCTCCTATATTTAGAAGTTTAGAGAAATTGGTAAGTAAAATAACTTTAGAATTGTATTTACAAAAGAGTTTTTAAATCAAATTTATAGTGTACCTGTGTATCTGACTCCCATGTCATTGTCATTATATTGTGCAGCGTAGTTCTATTTTGAGTCATCCTCTTTTGAGGTGTCATATTTGAAAACTCAGTGATCGGAATCTTCTTTATTTCTAGCTGATCAATTGATGGACTGTATAATTTATACAAAATAAAAAGAGATAGTGAAAGAGTAACTTTAAATTTTAGTTATCTAAAATGATAATTAAAAATGTTAGCATTTAACGGATAAAGAATATTTGATGGGTACATTACTTTTTCAGGCGTTGGAATTCTGGATTTTCTAGATTGATGTAAATCCGGGTAGCTGAAGTTGAGTTGATCGAGTATTCATCTGTGGAATAAAAAATTAAATTTATTTGTGAAAATGGTAATCATTTGAGTGAATAAAATATGTATAACATTTAAATATATAGTTACCTCTAAACATCTACACTGTTGTAGAGGTGATTGCAACAATGGTGGTTTTTTCTGGTTGACTTATCATCAAAATTTCAAACTCAATAGCTATTTTTGTCCACAACGTGACCTTAACAATTTTATTCCTATGAATAAATTATATTTATAATGTTTAGATTAATTTTAATGTAATATACTTAACTTATATAATATACTTCATTTATATATGAATATATGAATAAGCAAGTATGCGCAGTTGAAATCTTACTCTTGTAGCATCAACTCAAATCTGAGAATTTTTGCAGGTTTTCCTTGTACGTAAACATGTTCTTCATGTCCAATAGCACGAAGCACTCCAACTATGTCTGAAAAGAAATATAAATATAGTTATATAATATAATTTATATTGTTGCAGGGTAACTTGTGTATAACACTACCGGAAAGAACATTGTTGTTTCTAATTATTTCTGAAATTGTTTCTACGGTAACAAATTCAAAATAATGGCGTGGAATTGTGGATCCTGAGTCTTGAATATTTGTTACAGCAGTCGTTCGCAAAAACCATGTCTTTTTTAAGCCTTTGACTGGTTTGTATGTTTCATTAGCGGGAACTATTTTTATATTTTTTATGGTATATAAATTTCTCTCTTTTATCAATTCTCTAAATTATGGTATAAGATATTTGTTTATCGTTGCATGTAAAGGAGTTCCCTGAAGAAAAAAAAATATAGCAATAAAATATTAAAATCAATAATTTTATAAAGAAAAATAATAATGTTAAACATTTAGAATATAAAAATATATTTGTTAACAACAAATTCAAAATTTTGGATAAAGAATTAATACCTTCTCATCTAACAAAATCATTTCTACGAATGTTTGTTCTTCACCATTTCGCAGATTATAAGCGTCCCACAATCGAACAACTCTGACTCGAAGTAACCAATCATCACGATCAGTGTTAAAATCTAAGATTAAATTTTCCATTGCTGATTGTCTGGTAATATTGAAATATAGTTAATATGATCGTTGTTATCGTGTGATATTAAAAAAGTTAACAGATGGTTGTTTATATACGACAATGTGTTCCTATAACTTTTCCTACTGACTGTAACATATGTATTTTTTATGTTTAAGATTTTTAAATGGATAAATGAATGCAATTGTGATAATAATAAATGAATATTATATGCAACGGTTAAACACTTAATATAAAATTCAAATTCAATTAATTCTTAATTATAACAAAATTGAAATTGTCAATAATTAAATACGTAAAAAAAACTCAAGTCAATAAATTCATCAGTTATGTGTTGTGAGCTGTTTTAAAAATCTGTTTTTTTGAAAATTCAGCAAGCGTAATCGATTACCCAATTGTTGCTAATCGGTTACAGCTATTGTTTTTCCAAAAATAACAGAATTTAACAGCATGGCACTTTAGTTGGTTTTGTTATTAGTTGTACTATTCTCTCATGTGTATATATACATTGTTGTAATCCCAATTCAAAGTTAATGCCATTTTTTTTATTCATCAATATTACTCTCTACCCTAACTCTCTCTCTCTCTCTCTCTCAATTCATCTTCTTCCCCATGTTTCTTTTCACCATTGTTACTACCTTCAAAATTCTGGTTTTATGTTTTATGATTGTTCTAACATTTGGCATCAAGAGCTCTGGTTACTGATCCTAATCCGCTGCAACAACAATGGCTACCGTTTCCAATGATCGAATTCCCACCAATCTCCCAATTCTTGATTCGAAGAACTACGACAAATGGGCGAAACAAATGAAGGTGTTGTTTGGTTATCAAGAGGTTCTTGAGATCGTCATCAATGGAGTTACACCGTTAGGGGCAGATGCTACCGATGCTCGTAGGGCTACACACAAGGAAGAAAAGAAGAAGGATTACAAAGCTCTATTCTTGATTCATTCGTGTGTTGATAACGACAATTTTGAGAAGGTTGGTGATTGTGAATCCACGAAGCAAGCATGGGAAATCTTGGAGAAAGCGTATGTCGGTGCCGTCAAAGCGAAGGTGGTAAGGTTACAAACTTACAAACGTCAATTCGATTTAACGCAAATGGAGGACAAAGAAACGATCAACAATTACATCACGCGCATTACCCGATTAGTCAACCAAATCAAGTCATGTGGCGAAACGATCCTTGAGCAAAATGTTGTATCGAAAGTGTTGCGTTCATTAACATCACGTTTCGATAACATTGTTGTGGCTATTGAGGAGTCAAAGGATCTAACAACTTTGAGCAAATATGAGTTGCAAAGTTCGTTAGAGGCGCATGAACAAAGGATGGATGAGAGAGGTGCCGACAAAGCCAAAGCGGAGATCGCTTTGCAAGCGCTTACATGAGAAGAACAAGAGATCGAAAGGGAAGTGGACTTCTAAAAGTAAGAAGAATCTTGGTGGAAAAGATCCACAAAATTCAAAGGGTGAAGGAAGCTCCAAAGAGGGTAATCAAAGCGCCTACAAACTGTTTGACAAAAGTTCCGTGAAGTGTTATAATTGTCAAAAGCTTGGGCATTTTGCGAAAGAATGTCGCTCAAAACGCAAGGAAAAGGATGCGGATAAGGCTAAGGTTGCTAGGGAAGAGGTAGATGATGAAGATACACTTCTTGTGATGATTACGGAGAAGAATTATGGCATTGTTGATGTTCCGGGCAGCAGCTACTATGGTGATAGTCTGCGGGACAGCAGCTGTACTGTTTCGGAAAGTGGTGGAAAAATGCGTTCGGATCGAAATGCATTACTTACCATGCGTGATGGAGTTCACAGTAAAGATGAGTGGTACTTGGATTCTGGTTGTTCAACACATATGACGGGTCAAAAGGATTGGTTTGTGCAAATCAATCAAGCGGCAAAGAGTAAAGTCAAGTTTGTCGACGACACCACTTTAAGAGCCGAAGGGGTAGGAGATGTTTTGATCAGAAGAAAGAATGGTGGACATTCTAGAATCAAAGATGTCTTATACATACCGGGAATTAAGTGTAATATTTTAAGCATTGGCCAATTACTTGAAAGAGGTTACTTAATTCGGTTGGAGAACAAGATGTTACGCGTTTTAGATTCAAATGGTGTGTTGATTCTAAAAGTGCCGATGGCTGCCAATAGAACTTTTAAGGTTGAGTTAAAGGTTATGGAGCATCGTTGTTTAGCTACCGCGACAAGTAGAGATGAGTGGTTATGGCATTACCGTCTTGGTCACCTTAATTTTAGAGATCTCAAAATGTTGCAACAAAGTGAAATGGTAACGGGTCTGCCACATATTAGTGTTCCGACAGAATTGTGTGAGGAAAGTGTGACGAGTAAGCAACACAAGAATGTGTTTAGCAAGGATGCGGGTCGAAGAACCAAAGGCTTACTTGAGGTGGTGTATTCCAATGTTTGTGGACCGATGCAAGTAGAGACTTATGGCGGCAATCGATATTTTGTTACGTTTATTGACGACTTTAGTAGGAAGCTTTGGACATATCTTATCAAGAGGAAGGATGAGGTATTTGGAGTGTTCAAGAGTTTCAAATCCATGGTGGAGCGTCAAAGCGGTCGGAAGCTCAAAATTCTCAAAACGGATGGTGGAGGTGAATATACCTCTAGTGAGTTTGGGAAGTTTTGTGATCTTGAGGGTATTGTGCGTGAGGTGGTGCCTCCATATATGCCTCAACAAAACGGGGCTGCCAAGAGGAAAAATCGTACAATAATGAACATGGAGCGTAGTATGCTTTGTGGGAAGAAGTTTCCTAAGGAATTATGGGGTGAGGCCGTGTCTACAGTCACCTACTTGTTGAATAGGTGTCCTACTAAGAAGCTGGAGAAGATTACACCAGAAGAGGTTTGGAGTGGTTTCAAACCGAGTGTGAATCATTTGCGCGTTTTTGGATCGATTGCATATCGTCATGTACCGAATCAACTTAGAAAGAAGTTGGATGATAAAGGTGAGAAATTGATATTTGTTGGATATCACTCTACTGGAGGTTACAAGCTATTTGATGAGAGGAATCGGAAAATTGTGATAACCCGGGATGTGCAGTTTGATGAAATAAAAACTGCTGAAACAGCAGGTGTAATCGATTACCCAATTGTTGCTAATTGGTTACACCCTGCTGAATAGCAGCAGTTTGTTGATTTGTTTGATCCGGAGAATTCCGATGTCGCTGTACCTGCACCTACTGAAGCGGAAAATGATGTTGTGAATAATGGTAGACCAGTGAGGCAAAGAGCCTTGCCTCATAGACTCCGAGATTATGAGAGGTTCCAAGATAATGAAGTGAATAATGATGGTGATTTTGTTCATTTCGCACTTATGGCCGAATCTGAACCGGTAAATGAGGAGGAAGCCTTAAGTGATCCTAAATGGATATGTGCAATGAAAGAGGAGCTGGAATCTATTGAAAAAAATGGTACTTGGGAGCTGGTCGATTTACCACATGGAAAGAAACCGATTGGTGTGCGATGGGTCTATAAAGTCAAAGCAAATCCTAAAGGTGAAGTAATCAAGTACAAAGCTCGATTAGTTGCCAAAGGGTTCTTGCAACGTGAGGGGATAGACTACGAGGAGGTATTCGCACCGGTGGCTAGATTAGAGACTATTCGTTTGGTTGTTGGAATTGTGCATAGCAACAATTGGGTGATTTACCAAATGGATGTGAAATCTGCGTTTTTGAATGGTCCTCTTGATGAGGAGGTTTATGTGGGGCAGCCACCCGGTTTCGTGATTAAAATTCAAGAGAAGAAGTACTACAAGCTATACAAGGCATTGTATTGTTTGAAACAAGCTCCGAGAGCTTGGAACAAACGTATAGACGGCTTTCTTATTGACATCGATTTCAAACGGTGTGTATCCGAACATGGTGTTTATGTGAGATCGGATACTATTGATGGTGTTATTATACTTTGCTTGTATGTTGATGATCTCTTGATTACGGGCAGCAATGACAAGAGTATTTCAAGGTTCAAAGTGGAGCTCATGAGTGAGTTTGAGATGACGGACCTTGGTGTCATGAGATACTTTCTTGGCATAGAGTTTCACAAGTCAAAAGTGGGGCTGCTTATGCATCAAAGAAGGTATGCTCTAGATATCTTAAAAAGGTGTGAAATGGAACATTGTAATGCTTCTAATACACCTTGTGAGGCTAGAGTTCAGCTGTCCAAAAGTGATGATGAGGATGATGTGGATCCAACACTTTACCGGAGTTTGATTGGATCGTTACGGTATTTGTGCAATACTCGACCGGATTTGGCTTTTAGTGTCGGTATTGCGAGTAGATTCATGGAGAGACCTAAGGTGTCTCACTTGGCGGCGGTCAAGAGAATCCTTAGATATGTGAAAGGTACTCTTGGTTGTGGTATTTTGTTTCCCACATCGGATATGGGCCGCAAATGTACTTTACTTGGCTACACCGATTCTAATTGGTGCAGAGATAAAGATGATCGAAAATCTACGGCGGGTTACATCTTTATGTTCGGTAGTACACCAATCTCATGGTGTTCTAAGAAGGAACCGGTTGTAGCACTCTCTTCTTGTGTGGCCAAGTACATTGCGGCATCATTGAGTGCTTGCCAAGCTATGTGGTTAGTGAATCTTATGAAGGAATTGGGATGTGGTGATGATGATGCCACCACACTGTTTGTGGATAATGTTTCCGCGATAAATCTTGCGAAGAATCCGATTGCACACGGAAGGAGCAAGCATATTGAGATGCGGTTTCATTACTTGAGAGAATTGGTCGGTGATGGAAAGCTTAGATTGAGCTATTGCCGAAGCGAGGACCAAGTTGCAGATTTGTTGACCAAGGGTGTGACAAATGAGGTGTTCAAGAGACTGTTGAAGAGCTTGTGCATGATGAACTTGGAGCAACTAAAGTGAGGTGGTGTGTTGTGAGCTATTTTAAAAATCTGTTTTTTTGAAAATTCAGCAAGCGTAATCGATTACCCAATTGTTGCTAATCGGTTACAGCTGTTGTTTTTCCAAAAATAACAGAATTTAACGGCATGGCACTTTAGTTGGTTTTGTTATTAGTTGTACTATTCTCTCATGTGTATATATACATTGTTGTAATCCCAATTCAAAGTTAATGCCATTTTTTTTATTCATCAATATTACTCTCTACCCTAACTCTCTCTCTCTCTCAATTCATCTTCTTCCCCAAGTTTCTTTTCACCATTGTTACTACCTTCAAAATTTTGGTTTTATGTTTTATGATTGTTCTAACATTATGTTTCATAATTTAAAAAATAGTTTAATTTTTTATTGTCATTATTGTATGTGTTATATTTTTTAAAAAATGGTATAAATATTCATAATAATAATTATTTTATACGTATTTATTAAGGTATTTATAAAAAAAAATATTTTATTTTTGTAACATTTTATTATATATGGTATTAATATTATATATATATATATATATATATATGGGTTATGCTAATGCACACCCATGTAGGTGTGCATTAGCAACATACACCTTAGTGTATTTTTGTGTTGGGCCCACTAATTTTGGGTGTGACCCACATTAAAAAGATGAAGAAAAAAATAGAAAGAAAATAGATGTAGTGTATTTTTGTGTGGGACCTGTCATACCCCAAATTTTGACCACTAAGATTTCCCATCATTTTGCAAAGGGTTAAATATGTTTTTAGTCCCTATAAAGTTTGAAATTTCATTTTTAGTCCCTCCTGGGTTTTGGCAACGGTTTTAGCTGGTTTTGGCAACGATTTTTTTGTAAAAACCGTTGCCAAAAGGTAGGGAAGGACTAAAAATGAAATTTCAAACTTTATAGGGAATAAAAACATATTTAACCCTTTTGCAAATCATCAGCACAATATGGATGGACCATCATACCTCATTAGTCTCCCCAAAGGTGGGTGAGCATTCACTACAAACAGGATTTAGGGTTTCAAGCCCTCGCAGAGCTCTTAGACAAAGGATCAATCAAGGAATGACATGATCTTCAACTTGTCTAGCCTCTCAAATATCCACAATGGATCAAGAGGACTCCCACTTCAAGGATTAAGCACAAGGCTGCTCCCTTCTAGGTGGATCAAGCCTCAGGATCGCCACTGTCACCAAATTAGGGTTTGGTCGACTAGGGCCTCCAGATGGAAAATTTCCTCTGGGCATGAGCCAATGCTTCAAAGCATAACCTAAAATGCTCCATGGAACATCATAAACCCCATCATCAATTCAATTTAGCCTCAGGGGATGCATACATCAAAAATCAGGAATTAGGGTTTCTTGACCTAATTCACCCCTAAGTTGACTTTTGGGACAAATCATGAGCCAAGACCTCAAGACATGATTTGAGGGTCTCCAACATACCACGTTGATCCATTTGCAATAATGGATTGACCCAAGAAGCTTGAGCAACAAGTTTCAATTTCATCTGAACCATAGTTAGGGTTTCGCGAGAAAAGTCAACTGTAGCTTTGACTTTTGACCAGGACATGCTCCCAAGCCGTGGGACACGATTAAATACACCCTATAACACCCATGGAACATGTCCATTAATTTTGATTTAGGTCAAGGACATGATTTCCTAAAGGATCGCACAGTTTGGAATTCATCTGATAAAAAGTCAACTGTGCACAAAAGTCAAACTTTGAATTTTTGAGATTTTTCATAAAAATGGTTTTTTAACCCTAAAATGATGTTAATGTGTGATTGGAATCATCATTCATCAAGAAAAATCAAAGAAAGTGGGATAACTTGTAAAAGGGGTAACCATAAAAACTTAGAAATTTTTCTAAGTTATGGAATAAAGTGGCAAGGGTACCAACTTTGGAGGATCATAACTCCTAAACCACAAAACCATTTTTTCCCATCCAAAGCTTGATTTGTAGCCCTCATGGCCCTCTACAAAAGTGTCAACTACACTTCATCCCAATTCATCATGGATTTTGAGTTATGGTTGGATCAAAATGGCTAATAACTTAAAATTGACATTTTTCAGCACTTAGCCAAAATCTGCCTTGTAATTTCAGCACAATGTCCCAACTTCAAGGCTATTTTTCTCCATGATCCAAGTTGAACCAGGTCTAGGGCCAAACATCAAAGTTGAAGTACGTCATATAAGCTTTCCGGAAAGTCCTAGAACGTCCATGTGGCATACTCGAGCAGGGAGTTATGGATCTTACAAAAAGGCTTGCTGCAGCTGAATTTTTCAGGGCAGATTTGCACATTTTTTGTGCCACACGAATTTTCAAGCCTTGTTATCATTTTGGACACATCTAAGGATCAAATCCAAGTGGGATGATCTGATCCATGAACCTCCCAAGTCCAAGGAACCAAAAAAAGCATGCCAAAACCTAGAAATCCCTAAAAGAGGGACAAAACTCCAATTTTGGTTTGGAGCATTTAATGGATGCTTAGAGGTGGCATGAACTGATCTTCCTCCAACTGAATTCAGTCAAGATTCCTCCAACAACTAGGGAACCAGCAGCCTGTGCTCTAACCTCTAGTCAATGGCTAGAGGAGACTTGGATTTTCATTGGCCAAACCTCTGCTGCAGCCACCATTCACTATTGCTTGCAAAACAAACTTGCTCTACTATAAATAGAGCTCATTTGTGCTCAGTTTGAGTACACCAAAGCCATCAAACAGATGCTTTCCTCAAATTCTCTCTTTCACTCCAAAATGCCTTCTTTAGTAAGGAAATTCTGAGTTTTTGAGTTAGAGAGCATTTCCATCACAACTCCTGAACCTAACACCTCATAAACATCATATATAGGTGATCCAAACTCTCACAAGTGACCTATAACACCAACATCACAAAGTCACCCCTCAAAACCTCAAAATGGCACTTTTTTGCATTTTTCAAGCCATGTCTTGATTCAGTCACTTTCCAAACCAGATAAAATCTCAAACGCACTCTAAATATCATCCTTGAACTGTCCCAAATGGTGCCACACATCTGGAACACCATTTGAGAGAGTTGGCATTTTGGCCACTTTTGACCATTTTGCGAGAAAGTGCTCAAACTTGCTCCAGAGGTTTCCAGCTGATTCCAACCATCCTAAAAGCTTCTAAGAGGTCATTTGAGGTTGTCCAAAGCATCAAATCATTTCTGAAACAAAGCACTTGGTAGGTTGCCCAAAATCTCCAAAAAAGAGGTAAAATTCACAACTTGAATTCTTTGAATCATGTTTTCCTTTGTTGTCCACATACATGCATCATATTGAACAATTCTTGAGGCAAAAATGTAGTCCTTAATGTGTATGTTGTGATCCTCCCACTGTTTGCATTTTAACATGTTTATATGTGGAATTTTGGTTGTTTTAAAATCATGTCCAGTTCTGGTTTTTTTTTATTGATGTGTTCTGTACATTAAGTTTTAGTGTGCATGAGTAACACCATTAGATTCCTTGCGAAAAATCGGTCAAGATAGGTTTTTACGGATTTCAATTCTGATAAAAATTGAGAGAGTTACGCGCGTTGGAAATTTGACGCGAAACGACGTCGAATTAACGATAGCAGTTCTGGTTTTTTTAATTGTTGCGTTTGTGTGTTAATTTTCCGTGTGTGTGAGTAATACCATTGGATTCCTTGCGAAAAATTGGTCAAGATAAGTTTTTACGGATTTCAATTCGGATAAAAATCGAGAGAGTTACGCGTGTTGGAAATTCGACGCGGAACGATGTTTTCAATCGATAACAGTTCTGGTTTTTTTATTTCTGCGTTTTGTGTGTTGATTTTCCATGTACGTGAGTAATATCATTGGATTCCTTGCGAAAAATCGGTCAAGATAGGTTTTTACGGATTTCAATTCGGAAAAAAATCGAGAGAGTTACGCGTGTTGGAAATTCGACGCGGAACGATGTTTTCAATCGATAACAGTTCTGGTTTTTTTATTTCTGCATTTTGTGTGTTGATTTTCCATGTGCGTGAGTAATACCATTGGATTCCTTACGAAAAATCGGTCAAGATAGGTTTTTACGGATTTCAATTCGGATAAAAATCGAGAGAGTTACGCGTGTTGGAAATTCGACGGGGAACGATGTTTTCAAAACAGTGCAGTTCTGGTTTTTTATTTCTGCGTTTTGTGTGTTGATTTTCCATGTGCGTGAGTAATACCATTGGATTCCTTGCGAAAAATCGGTCAAGATAGGTTTTTACGGATTTCAATTCGGATAAAAATCGAGAGAGTTACGCGTGTTGGAAATTCGACGCGGAACGATGTTTTCAATCGATAACAGTTCTGGTTTTTTTATTTCTGCGTTTTGTGTGTTGATTTTCCATGTACGTGAGTAATATCATTGGATTCCTTGCGAAAAATCGGTCAAGATAGGTTTTTACGGATTTCAATTCGGAAAAAAATCGAGAGAGTTACGCGTGTTGGAAATTCGACGCGGAACGATGTTTTCAATCGATAACAGTTCTGGTTTTTTTATTTCTGCATTTTGTGTGTTGATTTTCCATGTGCGTGAGTAATACCATTGGATTCCTTACGAAAAATCGGTCAAGATAGGTTTTTACGGATTTCAATTCGGATAAAAATCGAGAGAGTTACGCGTGTTGGAAATTCGACGGGGAACGATGTTTTCAAAACAGTGCAGTTCTGGTTTTTTATTTCTGCGTTTTGTGTGTTGATTTTCCATGTGCGTGAGTAATACCATTGGATTCCTTGCGAAAAATCGGTCAAGATAGGTTTTTACGGATTTCAATTCGGATAAAAATCGAGAGAGTTACGCGTGTTGGAAATTCGACGCGGAACGATGTTTTCAATCGATAACAGTTCTGGTTTTTTTATTTCTGCATTTTGTGTGTTGATTTTCCATGTGCGTGAGTAATACCATTGGATTCCTTGCGAAAAATTGGTCAAGATAGGTTTTTACGGATTTCAATTCGGATAAAAATCGAGAGTTACGCGTGTTGGAAATTCGACGCGGAACGACGTTTTCAATTAGTAGCAGTTCTGGTTTTTTAATTGCTGCGTTTTGTACGTTGAGTTTCAACATGCATGTGTGATACCATTGGATTCTTTGCGAAAAATCGGTCAAGATAGGTTTTTACGGATTTCAATTCGGATAAAAATCGAGAGAGTTACGCGTGTTGGAAATTCGACGCGGAACGATGTTTTCAATCGATAACAGTTCTGGTTTTTTTAATTTCTGCGTTTTGTGTGTTAATTTTCCATGTGCGTGAGTAATACCATTGGATTCCTTGCGAAAAATCGGTCAAGATAGGTACTTCCTGATTTTGATTCCGATAAAAATTGAGAGAGTTATGAGTGTTTGAAATTGGATAAAAAACGTGTTGAAAATTAAAGTTTCGGTATTAGTTTTTACTCCATAAGAGATGTCGGAGATGAAGTTGTGACATCTTTCCTCTTTTTCTTATTTTTTATTTTCAAAACTCAACCAATTTTTTTTACATAGCAAAAATCATCATTTCCCAATTCATACCCCATAATATTTTAATCCACAAAAAATCACAAAAAAAGTATTATTTTTAATATATTTAAAAATAGTGTTTTAAATTGTTTTAAATGTTTTTAAAATGATTTCTTTTTTCTTGATTTTTAAAACCAAAATGATTTTAAATATTTATGTGGATAAAATATTTTTTTCATAAACTTTAATCATTATTTAATGATTTTATTTGATATTTTTATCATTTTTTACTTAATTTTTCTTGGAAAAATGCCTTAAAAAATGAAATTGGGGTTTTCTTTGATTTTCACCCTAACAAATCTTTTTCAAACACTTTGGGCCTCTATTAGAGTGTAAGACCCAATCCCCTTTTAACCAAAACAATTTTGGGTCTCACTTATTGTATAAGTCCCTCTGCGTTAAAAGAAAACCTCGGCGCGATCGCCATTTTCAAACGAAAATCAACTGGGCTTCTCTTTGAGCTGTAAGTCTCATTTCTTTCCATTTTTAAACACTTGGGCCTCTATTAGAGTGTAAGACCCAACTCTTTTTTAACAAAACAATTTTGGGCCTCAGTTATTGTATAAGTCCCGATACGTTAAAAATCTCGGCGCGATCGCCATTTTCAAACTGAAAATATTTTGGGCCTCTCCCTGAGTTGTAAGCCCCATCTTTTGTACAAAAATACATTTTGGGCCTCTAATAGAGTGTAAGACCCAAACCCCCTTTTTTTTATCACTTTTTCATATTTTCTCATTTTTCATATTATTTTTTTATGATTTGGAAAATTAATAACTCCCTCAATTTTGATTATTTTTTATTGGTTCTTTTTCTGAAAAATCACAAAAATAGTAAAATATTTTATTCTACAAAAAAATCAAATTTATATTATTTATTTAATATAGTTGGTATTTTTGTGAATAAATTCATTTTTAATTGTTTTTAAACATTTTAAAAGTGAATATTCATCTTGAAAATCAAAACTAAATAAGTTTTAAATCATCTTGTGATTAAAACCTCATTTTTAAAACCTTAACCAAAAATCACAAGTGGTTTGTTTAAACTTATTTGATTTTTTGTCATTTTTTATTAATTTTCTTTGAAAAATTACTTTTAAAAAGTGAAAATTAGGGTTTCTTTGATTTTTAATCATACTCAAATGTTTCAAGACTCTTTGGGCCTCTAATAGAGTGTAAGACCCAATCCCTTTGTAAATACCAAAATTTTGGGCCTCAGTCACTTGTATAAGTCCCACGGTGTGTCCAAAACCTCGGCGCGATCGTCGCCCTTTTTAAAATTAACCATTGGGCCTATCCTCGAGTAGTAAGACCCATTTCTTTTCTTAAAACTCATTTGGGCCTCTAATAGAGTGTAAGACCCATCCCTTTGTACAGAAAACCTTTCTTGGGCCTCAGTCACTTGTATAAGTCCCTCTGTACAAATTCAACAGTGCGCTCACTGATAAAACTCTGGGCCTCTCCTTGAGCTGTAAGCCCCAAATCTTTTTATTTCAAAGCACTTTCTCCTTTGATTTTGAAATATACTGTTGTTTTCAATCTTTCTTTGTTGAACAACTAACCAAACAGCATGGAAGCTCTACAATCGAGTAAGTGGTTATTGCTTTCATTTACCGCTTTCATATACATATAATTGTATTGTGGGGCTGTTTCACTGTAAGTCTTCTTTCATAAACTCATATCAACTGTGTAATAATAGTATAGATATTTAGAGTTTCCCCGGCAACTACGTCTAGCATTAAGCCCGTTGATCACTCTTAGAAATAGTCTAAACTAGATCCCCATAGGATTACCAGACACAGTCTTCCCTCCTCTTGGGGTTAAACAATATGGAGATATGAAAGGCAACATTCTCTGTGAACCCTTTCATAGACTGTCACTCATAGAAGTTGTCAAGAAACTCTATTTCCCAGAGATGATCTCTTCTCCGTGAATTGCATCTCTTGAGTTTCTTCCAAATTCTCGAACTTTCCTGACTTTGATCTATTCTCGGTGAATAGCGTTGCCTTGAATTTCTCGGGGTTTGGGGACCCACAGGCTTCTTAAAAGCATTTGTCAAGAAGCTCTACTCCCTAGAGATGATCTTTTCTCCGTGAATGGCATCTCTTGAGTTTCTTCCAAATTCTCGAACTTTCCTGACTTGATCTATTCCTTGTGAATAGCTTGCCTTGAATTTCTCGGGGTTTGGGGACCCATCGGCTTCCTAAAAGCAATCGGCCTCCTCTTGGGCATCGTACAAGGACCCACAGGCTTCCTAAAAGCAACCCCGCCTCCTCTTGGGCTTAGTACAAGGACCCTTCGGCTTCTTAGAAGTGTTCACCGCCTCCTCTTAGGCTTCGTATAATGATCTCTTCCTCCGGGAATGATAACCTCCTCTTGGGCTTAGTACAAGGACCCGTCGGCTTCTTAAAAGTTTTCAGCCTCCTCTTGGGCTTCGTACAAATTATCCCAACGACCTCCTACAGGTATAGGAATAGAACCTAGTCATCTTCATAGAACAGTCCTTTCATAGAGTCTACTACTGTTTCTCAAAGCATAGTACAAAAGATGAAACTCTAGACTTGGACAATCTAATTTCCTTGAGTCCCAAAGACATTCTCAAGTGACCCCTTCGTTAAATAGGAAGGAAACCCGTAGACTCGGACAGTCTCAATACCCTTCGGATTTCCCGCTTCCTTAAAGAACAGGAATAACCCGGATCCTTGAATCAAATACATGAGTACAGTGTTGCTCATATAAGAACTGGCTTTCTCTTTCAAAATCAGTATACTGGACCTGTCACTTAAACAGTTACCTTAGCCTCCTCTTGGCTTTGTACAATGATTCTCCCCAGCAGAGTCAAACAACGTTTAGCCTCTCTCTCGGGCTTTGTACGAGACACATAAGAGACTCCCTCGTTGAGTCAATCACCCCTTTAGCCTCTATCTCGGGCTTTGTACGAGATACAAAAGGGTTCTTATTGAGCCAAACAAACAATAGCCTCCATCTCGGGCTTTATACGAGATACGAAAAGATTCCCTCGTTGAGTCAAAACCTTTTCGCCTCTCTCTCGGGCTTTGTACGAGACACATATTAGCCTCCTCTTAGGCTTTGTATAAGAAAACCACTGGTTGATCCAATCAACCTTTTAGCATCAAAGCTGTGCCTCGTTCATAGTACACAAACATCAACAACTCCTTCCCCTTCATCTAATCATTGTAAGCGGCAAGCCTCTGGATTATTTACATCCACGCCACTGTCCCTCTTTTAGCATGAGAAATTCCTAAGGAAAGATATCATTGCTCTACACTGAGTTAAAGTCTTCTTCTTCAGGTTAAAATCCCCTATAAGGAAATTATGGCGTTGCCGGATTCACAAATCCCGGTTAAAGTAATTCCCCTTTATAAACAGTTGTGACATAAAACCCCCTCTTTAGAGATGACAAATTCTCTCTAAAGTCCAACCCTTTTAGCTTCACATCTTGGGCTTTGAACAAGATACAAATCACCTTCAGCTTCACATCTTGGGCTTTGAACAAGATACAAATCACCTTTCGCTTCACATCTTGGGCTTTGAACAAGACACCAAAGACACTTATTTCCTCCCATAGAATAGGAGGAACTACGAACACTCTGATTTCCCTGTTTCGGTAAACGGGAATACGTAGGCATAAGATCGAAAGAAAAGATCTTAGCGAGCACACTAAACAAAAACCCAAAATCCCATACTCTCACATCAAAAAACATCAGTCCTAACATCCTAATCCTTGTTCCCCGCCAGAAACCTTCTGTCAAGGTAAAAAGAGAGAAACCAATATTGGCGAAAATATAAATAACCAGTACAAAGGCCCCCCCACATTGATAGCATTCGTAACCTAACAGACCGCTGTTTAAACTCAGTATGCAAAGCAGGGTTAATTGGAGACATCTATTTCCCTTCCTTATTCAGCTCACAATAGGATAAAAAATGAATCGACCTGTAGTAAGCTCAAACCGCAGAGAGCGACCAACGCTTAAGAACCGCGTCCAAAATCGATCGCTACAGAAAAATGGCGCCCACCATGGGGTAAAATCTTTCTTTCTTACAAGTTAAGGTGAAAACCTTGGACAAATCCTTTTCATGGCGGTGGCCGCCACAGAAAAGTGGCGCCCACCGTGGGGTCGTTCAAAGTTAGATCTAGGCACGGTCTTCCTTTTCACCTCTTGTGTGAATACCACAGATTGGGGCTTCCGCCGGGGAACCCAATTTCTGTCAGGAACTTAGGATTCATAGCTTCAAAGGTCTATGATGTTTAGGACAAATATATATACTGCTTTTCCTAATTGCTATACGTGTTTATTTTTCTGCTAATGGGAATGCGTGTGATGCCGCATGTGGAAAGATTGAGTATACACTTAAGATAAGTGATGGCGACGAGATCGACCATCAACCTCAGTGGAGGCTGACCAATGCAACCCATTCTCTCACCTAGACAATGGGCCGATTGTTAAGTCTGAGAAGCTGAGGAGCCAAACCCTTTTGTAGTGCGGAAACTATCAGGAATAGTTGTTACGCGATACTACCCTCATTTGAGGTTGGTGATCTATTCTCGGTGAATGGCACTTACTCTAAGATTGCTCTACAACTCGCTGGCGATCCGCTTGTTGTTTTGCTTTCCTGGGAGGAGCTGATGATAATGAGTACATGTACAAAAAAACACCTTAGTATAAACCTTTGGGGATGGGTAGAGCCTTGACTTCATCACAACGACCCTTTGACCCCATGTTTTTTCTATGTTTTTGTGTGCTGCATTCATGCATTCATTAAAAAAAACATTAAAACATTCAAAAAACTTCTCTTCTAGTCTCTCTGTTTTTCAAATTAAACTAAGACTGTGATTGCAAATATCAGAGAAGAGAATTACGCTAATGGATTTCGGTAGAAGGAGAACTCATACGTACACCTTCAAGGTTCCAAAACTTGAGGATTTGAGAAGGTTAGCGAGGATGATCACTAACCCTGAGGCTTTCAGAGCCAAGTACGGAGAGGTCTGCTACCTCTGTTAAGAATCCATGTGATTGAGGGAATCATGGATGCGCTCATTCAATTCTACGATCCGGTTTATCACTGTTTCACATTCTCTGATTACCAGTTATCACCAACGCTGGAGGAGTATTCTTATCTGATTGATCTACATATCACCGATCGAGCTCCATTTTCTGGACTGGAAGAAATTCCAAAGAATCAGACCATTGCAAGAGCAATTCATTTGGACGAGTCTGAGGTCAGGACTCACATGACCGCTAAGGGTGGCATCCAAGGTTTGCCAGCCCAGTTCTTGACAAAGAAAGCCCTGTACTTCGCCAGTATCGGGAACATGACTGCTTTTGAAAGCATCTTTGTCTTGCTCACCTACGGGTTATTTTTGTTTCCCAACATCAATAACTTCGTCGATATTAACTCCATTAAGGTTTTTCTCATTGGAAACCCTGTACCAACTTTGCTCGCAGATGCGTATCATTCTGTACACTTGGGGAATTTGTACAGCGGAGGGGAGATCACATGCTGTGTACCTCTGCTTTATTAATGGTTTATTTCCCACTTGCCCAAGTCTGCTGCTTTTTGGGATTGCAAGAGTGCCTTACGTTGGTCACAGAAGATCATGTCTCTTACCAACTCTGATATAGATTGGTGTAATAGGATTTATGAGGGAATCAGAATCATTGATCGTTGCGGAAACTTCCCCAACGTACCCCTCATAGGAACTAAAGGAGGAATCAACTACCATCCGATATTGGTTCTTCGTCAATTTGGATACCCGATGAGACACGTCCCACGGGGTGTTCATCTAGAAGGTCTTTTCTTCAAGGAAGGAGAAAATGACAGAGCACTGAAGATGGAAATAGTGCACGCTTGGAAGCATGTTCATAAGAAAGGACGGGAGTCTCTGGGAAAACCAGATTGTGTCTCGGTGGAGCCTTATCTCCATTGGGTACAAACTAGAGCTCTCAAGCTAAAGATGCCTTATCCTCGTTACGGAATTCTTCCGCCAAGGGAATCTATCATGTACTTCATGACGGAAACTGAAAAGCTTCAGGTTATTCTCAACAAAGTTCAAAAGGAGAGAAGGTTTTGGAAAAACAAGTACCGCACCCTCTACATAGAGTGCATCAAAATACAACAATTACTGAAAGAGAAAGATGCTCTGATTGAAATTTTGGAGCAACATGCTGTAGAGAATCAAGATGACCAAAGAAATTTGCTCGCTCCTTTCACTTGGCAAAGGAATGACAACCCGACAACGACTCAAGAGCCCCGGTCAAAGAAAAGGAAGATATCAGAATCAGCACCCGATTTCTCTTCAGAGAGGACTCGGGATTCATTAGTTTAGGTTTCTGTTTCTGCACCTTGTAATCTACTGTATTTCCATTTCTGTAATCCTTTGAATTCAATAAAAAGGGGTTTCCCCACTGTTTGATATTTGCAATCTAATTGTCGAAGTTTATTTTGATTAAACCATAAACAATTAATATAATCATTGCATTCATCATTCTCACATCGCGTATTCTTCTTATCTACGAATCTCACGTTTGTGTCTCGGTTCTAGAGTCAAACTGTCTCATTCGTATAATACTCGGGCCAATCGTCAGAAAAGGATGGATGATCTTGAGAAAGAAAACAGAGAGTTGAAAGAAGAGATCGACGCTCTGAGAGAGGATATGAGGAAGCTTCGTAACGACATGCAAGCCATGGCAGAAGCTCAGCTATAAAGAACTGTGATCTCAGAGATCACCTCAACGCCCATCGTGGAGAAGTATGATCCTAGGAATCAAATGCCGAAAGATTGTCCTTGGGGCATGCCTGTTAACTATATCCCAGAAGGATATGTTCCGCCGATCACTGAAGATCAGGGAATCACAACAGAAGCCGCTGGGCCTGAAGGTTACAAACTTCGGGAAAGCGAAGATGCCAGAGACATACTAAAGACTCCTGAAGGTTACAAACTTCGGGAAACGCCAAGACTCACTACCGTAGTCACGGTACCACCCCATGTGGTGCACACTGTCCCGGAAGGACAGATTCCACAGACACCTTCTGGTAAGAAGGAAACTATGTTTGACAGAATGGAGGAATTCCAGGAGCAGTTCTTGGAAATGCAGAAGGAGCTGCAAGCCATTAGCGGTCAGGATCTATTTGGAAAGGACACCGCAGATCTCCGCTTGGTCCCCAATGTGAAAGTCCCGCACAAATTCCAAGTGCCCGACTTTGAAAAATACAAGGGTAACTCTTACCCTCAGAGCCATCTGGTGATGTACGCTCGGCGAATGTCAGCTCAGACGGAGAATCAGGACCTACTGATTCACTACTTCCAGGATAGTTTAACTGGTGCCGCACTCAAATGGTACATGGGTTTAAACCGTACTACGATCAGCACATTCAGAGATCTTGGTACTGCCTTCGTCTAACAATACAAATACAATTTGGACATGACACCGAACAGAGATCAACTCAGATCAATGTCGCAAAAGGAAAAGGAAACCTTTAAGGAGTATGCTCAAAGGTGGCGTGAAATTGCCGCTCAAATTTGTCCACCTCTTGAGGAAAAAGAGATGACAAAGATATTCTTAAAGACCTTAAGCTCATTTTACTATGACCGAATGGTTGCCAGTGCGCCTAGTGATTTCACCGAGATGGTCGGCATGGGCGTACGTCTTGAGGAAGCCGTCCGAGAAGGACGTTTGGCAAAAGACACTGGATCGACGAGCGGTACTAAAAAATACGGTAGTGCTCTCCCTAAGAAAAAAGAGCAAGATATTGGGAATATCTCTCTAGGAAAGCAAAGGCGTCGGTATCAACCAGTAGCAGTTGTAACTCCTGCTATCAGCCCTGCGCCTATTCCTACATATCAACCTCAGGTTACGCAGAGCCAACCTGATTAGCAAAGGACACAACAACCTCTTCAGCAGACTCGTCCTCCATATAACAGCAACCGTATAACACGGCCACCAGGATTTGATCCTATACCCATGTTGTACGCAGAATTATTTTCGTTACTACTGGCTAAGAGGTACATCCAGACTAAGTCTCCTCTTACAGTACCGGAAAATCTGCCTTTTTGGTTTAAGGTGGATCAGACATGCCCTTATCATCAAGGAGGTTCAGGGCATAACATTGAGACTTGTCTCAATTTCAAGTCCGACGTGCAAAAGCTTGTTATGAGCGGGCTCTTATCTTTCAAAGATACGAATCCCAATGTTCTCACGAACCCGCTGCCTCAACACGAGAAAGCTGCAGTCAATCTGATTGAGAGAGAATCTAACGATGTCTATCAAATTCACGATGTACTCTTGTTAAAGACCAATCTGGTCAAGATGCATTGTAGACAGAGCGGATATGGCCATGTGCCACCTCATAACTATCACCAGTGTGATATCTGCTCTAAAGACAACCAAGGATGTTTTGTGGTGCAAGCAGCTCTACAGGAACAAATGGATCTCGGATGGATCCAAGAGCACCGAGTACGTGGAGTTAACATGGTCTATACGAATTCTAACGTCATTCAAAACCACGACATCCGTGCGATGAATGCCAACTTGGTGGTGATGCACTCAAGGCAAAGCCAGTATCATAATCTGCCGCGACACGATTATAGTTCCTGTCTGACTTGCTCGGTAAACAAACAGGGATGCTCTTTCATACAAGAGGCCCTCCAGCGTCAGATGGATCTTGGATGGATCCAAGACTACCATGATAGGAATTCCTATCAGATCAACATGGTTCAGATCTTTGACATTCCCGTGATGAATACCATCCTGGTAGAGTTACATGCTGAGCAGGTCCAACTCGGATTCTTAATATCACATGACTATCAAAGCTGTAAAGCGGGTTGCGAAAACGATAAGGGTTGTACCCTTGTCCAGGAGGCACTTTAGCACTTGTTAAATCATTGGTGGATGCCAATCTACATGGACGAAGATACTCAGCAAATTAGTATCAGTAACAGGAATCCTACTCGTCGTCAAAGTCAGGATGTCCGATCTATGGAAGCTAACCTAGTGAGGTTACATTGTATTCAAAGTGGGCGTGGCCAGGTGCCACCACACAATTACGATCGTTGTAGCGTCTGTTCGGAAAGTAACCAAGGGTGCTACCTTGTGCGAGCAGCTCTCCAGGGGCAGGTGGGTTGTGGAGAAATTCGTCCATATCCGGGTTCTGGACCCATCAACTGGACACCGAACTACCTTGCCGATCAAATTGAAGATGTTGTCACAATCTCTGGTCATCACAGGACCAGGGATGTTTTTGCCATTATCCCTCTACTTGACGAATCTAAGGTTCCCAAACGGGAACAGATCGAGATTACTTATGATGGTCAGAAAAATCAGAAGGTTCCCATAGTCATCTATCTACCGGGACCACTACCGTATGAATCAACTAAGGTTATCCCTTACAAATACGGTGTAACAATAATTGATAATGGAAAGGAAATTCCATTACCCTCCGTCGTGAATATTGCAGACATCAGTCGTGTAACACGTAGCGGTCGAATCTTCAACCGAGGAGTTGGAGAACCTAACAAGGAAAAGGAACTTCAGACAGAAGCTCCCAATCCATCAGTCGATCAATCCAGTAATCCCGACCTTTCAAAAAATAATGATGAGATGCTGAAGCTCATCCAAAGGAGTGAATATAACATTGTTGATCAGCTGTTACAAACTCCTTCAAAGATCTCGGTATTATCACTGTTACTCAGTTCAGAAGCCCACAGGGAGACTCTACAAAAAGTCTTAGAGCAAGCCTTTGTGGAACAGGATGTAACCATCAGACAGTTCGATAGTATTGTCTCTAACATCACTTCCTGTAATAATTTGGGATTTAGTGATGAGGAATTACCTGAAGAGGGTCATCGTCATAACATGGCGCTCAATATCACAGTTAACTGCCAGGACGATGCTTTAGCCAGCGTACTGGTAGACACAGGGTCAACCCTGAATGTTATGTCGAAGTCCACTTTGATGCAATTATCATTCAAAGGCCCTCTGATGAGAACCAGCGAGGTCGTCGTCAAAGCATTCGACGGATCCAGAAAAATGGTTATTGGCGAAGTTGATCTTCCCATAACTATTGGTCCTCACACTTTCCAAGTCACTTTCCAGGTCATGGACATCCGGGCAACATACAGTTGTTTATTAGGAAGACCTTGGATACATCAGGCTGGAGCGGTTACGTCGACCCTCCACCAAAAGCTAAAGTTCATCAAGAATGATCAACTTGTCACGGTTTGTGGGGAACAAGCCTTGCTTGTGAGTAACTTGTCATCATCTACTGGTATAGAACCCGAGGAGGTTATTGGAACACAGTTCCAAGCACTGTCGGTGAGCAAGGAGAATCATTTCAAAGGAAGAACCTCGATTTCCTCATATAAAGATGCTATTAAAGCGGTCGAGAGTACCAATACGACAGGATGGGGACAGCTTGTCATTCCCACTGACAATAAAACAAAGAAGGGTCTTGGTTTTTCTGCAACCTGTACCCAGACAGCTGCCAACGACGAAAGTCTTCATCCCCTTCAAAACTTCTTCCACAGTGGAGGTTTTCTTCACCCAGTGTCTCAGACAGTTCATGCTATCAATGAGGAAGATCCCTCTGACACAGATGAAGAATGGAAGTCCTACCTTAACGAGGACGGTTATATGTCTCAGGAAGAGGTGCCTATGCCTTTTTGCTTTCCTACAGAAAGTCCGAGATTTATACCAAGATCAGATGTCGAATGATCTACGGGGATTGTGATCCGGAAGGATGTCGTGCTCCACCGAATTCATTAGAGGAAGACACTCCGATGAAAGACAATTTTGACTATAATTACTATGGCCTAATGGATGGTCTGCCAATGTGGCAACCTTACCCAGGAAACTTGGGGCAAGAAAGTCAGCCGAGTAATGAAACTCAGCTGACCGTCATTGAACAGAATACATGTATCCCCACCATGTCATGGGATCAACACTCAGGTCATCCTGAAACTGCTCAACATGAAGATGAATTCGCAACGTTTGCAGGACTTAAATTCATCAACTATGCTTTTCCCGAGGTCAAAGTCATCGAGAGGGATGACTCCTCCAGTTCGAAAGAAGTGTGGGACACCCTGGGAGAACCAAGTGGAAAATACGACTATATGGTCAAATACACCGCTCCCGAAAGCTCTCGTATCAGGCTCGAAGATATCCAGCCAACTGGATGGGGAGATACAGCTAAGAGCACAACTACTCTGCAAAATGCAACTGATGAATTCTCCTACGACAATTCTGCCTGGGAGACAGATTCCAATGATCCTACTCCACCAGAAATCAGCGTCATTTCTGAAGACAAATCAAGGAAGGTGCCAGACTTTGTGATTCACCGAGGAGTTCGCCGCCAATGGGTTGCCGTTGAGGTTCCGAAGGTCGTTTATCAGTCAAAGTAATTGCCATCTTTAGTCTTTCACCCTGCCCAGGTGAAACAGATGTTTTGATAGGGCTCGCTTTCTGTAAAATTTCCCTCTTCGCTTTGGCCAAAGCGACAGAGTTTTGTTTTATAGGGCTGTAGTTTCAAGAATCGACTGATCATAAATAAAATAACGTCGTTCTGTAATTTCCGCATTTATTGCTGTTTTCTCTTTTCGTTTTCTCAGAAAATGGTAATCCTAAAAAACAATTTCAAATAAAAACAAGCAGTAAAAATAAAAACACTGCACACACTCTTGCATTTTCTCTATCTCTTCTAAACACGAATCATCACGTCATGCAGATTGCTTGTTTTAAACCCCGTTGAAACATACGATCCGATGCCTTCTCCCAACTTTGAGTTCCCGGTATTCGAAGCTGAAGAAGAAAATAACAACGAAATTCCAGAAGAGATCTCCCGACTACTCAGACAAGAGAAAAGGTCCATTGAACCTCACAAAGAGCCGTTGGAAACGGTAAACTTGGGTTCGGAAAGAGAGAGAAAAGAAATCAGGATTGGGGCACTGCTCAGTCCAACTGCCAAAGAGAGTTTGATAAAGCTTCTCAAAGAATTCCCCGATGTATTCGCTTGGTCCTATCAGGATATGCCAGGGTTGGATACCAGCATCGTGGAACATCACTTACCGTTGAGATCGGAATATCCGCCAGTAAAGCAGAGGTTGAGACGGACTCACCCGGACATGGCTATCAAAATCAAAGAGGAGGTACAGAAATAGATTAACGCGGGTTTCCTCGCTACATCAGAATACCCTCAATGGTTAGCCAACATAGTACCTGTTCCCAAAAAGGACGGAAAGGTCAGAATGTGTGTCGACTACAGAGATCTAAACAAGGCAAGTCCAAAGGACGACTTTCCTTTACCACACATTGACATGCTGGTTGACAGTACAAGAAAGTTCAAAGTTTTCTCCTTCATGGATGGATTCTCGGGCTATAATCAACTCAAAATGGCGCCAGAAGACATGGAGAAAACTTCATTTATCACCCCGTGGGGTACCTTTTGCTACAAGGTAATGTCGTTCGGTTTGAAGAATGCCGGGGCAACCTATCAAAGGGCCATGACTACTCTGTTTCATGACATGATACACAAAGAAATCGAGGTATATGTCGATGATATGATTGCTAAATCTATAACAGAAGAGGAGCATGTGACCCACCTGTCAAAACTATTCTAGCGGTTGAGAAAGTAAAAACTCCGCTTGAATCCCAACAAATGCACGTTCGGTGTCCATTCAGGGAAACTACTAGGGTTCATCGTCAGCCAGAAGGGAATTGAGGTTGATCCTGACAAGGTCAAGGCCATTCAAGAAATGCCTTCTCCGAAAACTAAAAAACAAGTCAGAGGATTCCTGGGACGTTTGAACTACATCTCCAGATTCATATTCCTTATGACCGCGACATGTGCGCCAATTTTCAAATTACTGAAAAAGAACCAGGATTGCGTTTGGTCAGAAGATTTCCAAACCGCCTTCGATAGTATTAAGGAATATCTGTTGAATCCGCCGATTCTATCACCTTCAGTGGAAGGAAGACCACTGATCATTTACCTCACAGTCCTAGAGGACTCGATGGGATGTGTACTTGGCCAACAAGACGAAACTAAAAGGAAAGAGTCTGCCATCTACTATCTAAGCAAGAAATTCACCGACTGCGAGACTTGGTACACGATGCTCGAGAAAACTTGTTGTGTTTTGGCTTAGGCAGCCAAACGTTTTCGCCAGTACATGATTCGTCATACTACTTGGCTGGTCTCCGAAATGGATCCAATCAAGTACGTTTTCGAGAAACCTGCTCTCACGGGAAGAATTGCCCGTTGGCAAATGTTGTTATCAGAGTACGACATCGAGTACCACACTTAGAAAGTCGTTAAAGGAAGTATTTTAGCCGATCATTTGGCTCATCAACCGATTGACGATCAAGAATCAACCGGGTTTGACTTCCCATACGAAGATGTCATGTATCTAAAATGAAAGATTGCGATGAACCGTTACCCAGTGAAGGGCCAGAACCAGGTTCCCAATGGGGACTAATTTTTGACGGAGCAGATAATCATTATGGAAACGGAATTGGGGCAATCATTGTTACCCCTCAGGGTACCCACATTCCTTTCACCGCTCGACTTACGTTCAAGTGTACGAACAACGAGGCCGAATACGAAGCTTGTATTATGGGTCTCGAAGAAGCGATTGATTTAAGGATCAAAAACTTGGACGTATACGGCGATTCAGCTTTGGTCATCAATCAGATAAAAGGAGATTGGAACACATACCAATCAGGATTGATTCCTTACAAAGACTATGCAAGAAGGTTGTTACCCTTCTTCAACAGAGTTGAGTTTCATCACATCCCTCGTGAAGAGAATCACATGGCTGATGCCTTAGCCACTCTCTCTTCCATGATTAGCGTAGGTCAATGGAATGACCTACCTAAGATCGACATAATGCGCCTTAAACGACCTGCCTACATCTTCACGATTGAAGCAGTCATATACGACAAACCTTGGTATCTCGATATCAAATGCTTCCTTCAGAAACAAGAGTACCCACCTGGGGCATCCAGGAAAGATAGAAAGACCCTCAGAAGATTGGCTGGAAACTTCTTCCTGAGCGGTGACACTCTCTATAAGAGAAATTTTGACATGGTCTTGCTCCGATGCGTAGACAGACCAGAAGCAGATATGCTGATAAAAGAAATTCACGAAGGATCCTTTGGCACTCATGCCAACGGATACACAATGGTGAGAAAAATTCTAAGAGCAGGGTACTATTGGTTGACCATGGAATCCGACTGCTACAAGTACATGAGGAAGTGTCACAAGTGTCAGATATACTCCGACAAAACTCATGTACCGCCATCACATCTCAAAGTTCTTTCTTCCCCGTGGCCTTTTTCCATATAGGGGATCGACATGATTAGCTTGATCGAACCTAAGGCTTCAAACGGACATCGGTTCATCTTGGTAGCCATTGATTACTTCACTAAGTGGGTCGAAGCAGCGTCATACGCCAATGTGACCCGACAAGTGGTGGTCCGATTTATCAAAAACAATATCATCTGCCGTTATGGTGTTCCAAGCCAGATCATTACTGATAATGGATCTAACTTGAATAATAAGATGATGAAAGAGTTATGTGCTGAATTGAAGATTGAACACCATAACTCATCTCCCTACCGACCCAAGATGAACGGAGTGGTAGAAGCGGCTAACAAGAACATCAAGACGATCGTTCAAAAGATGGTTGTAACCTACAAAGATTGGCACGACATGCTACCCTTTGATCTTCACGGTTATCGTACATCTGTCCGCACTTCAACAGGGGCAACCCCTTTCTCTCTAGTATATGGCATAGAGGCAGTTCTCCCCATAGAAGTAGAGATCCCATCAATCCGGGTATTGATGGAAGCGAAGCTCACCGAAGCTGAATGGTGTCAAAGTCGACACGACGAACTGAATTTGATTGAAGAAAAGCGAATCACGACACTATGCCACGGTCAGTTGTATCAGCAAAGAATGAAGAAAGCCTTTGGCAAAAGGGTTCGACCCCGTGTCTTTAGAAAAGGAGACCTCGTGCTCAAGAAGATACAATCGTTTCTCACTGACTCTCGGGGCAAGTGGGCCCCGAATTATGATGGCCCCTATGTGGTCACGAAAGCTTTCTCAGGCGGTGCCTTAAGACTTGCAACCATGGACGGAGAGGAATTTGCCTACCCCACGAATGTTGACGTAGTCAAGAAATACTTCGCCTAAAAAAAAACGTCTCGGTGGATTGAAAACCCGAAAGGGCGGTCCAGGCAAAAGTTAGAGACATATAAAAAATCATCCCGATGGATTGGAAATCTCATAGTACAATCCAGGCAAAAATTAGGGATAATGGCAAGTAACTATGTTCAACAGAGACAAGTCCCTCAGCAGCAGCAGCAGTTACATCGTCCATCGGAGGAAAACTCCAGTCAAGGTCATCTTCGACAGAAGCTCAGGATGTCCCGAATTCAAAGTTGGTAGAAGGACAGTGGTCGTTATGTTTCAACGTAGCCCTTTTCCCTGTAAATTGCCGTTTTCTAACTTTGTAAATACTATTTGGAATCACGCGTTTGGCTGATTTCCATCCTATCAATAAAATTTGAGCCCTTGTGCTTTTGTTTGTAATTCTTACTTGTTTTAGCTTTATAGAACGGCATTTTAACATGGTCAACGATTCTTGAAATAAAACAAAATTGAATTTACTTGATAAAATTTTTTCTGCTTTTTTAAAATAGAGATGGCAATTTCTTTTGACTGTTAAACATCGAAAGAACATCAATCACATCTCCAAAGGTGTTCGAACCTCAAAGTGCAGAATCAAAGTACTTCTTCTAGACCAGTACGCCTGAATGAAGGATCAACAATGTCAGAGACCATGTTTTGTCTGACATCCTCGGCCGAGTTCTCATCTCCTAAGCCCGACCAGCGTCACCCCCAACAGGGACCGTTTCTCCTAAGCAAGGCAGAATTGCTATCTTGAACCAGTGATATTTCTACATGCCCCACTGTGGCCGAGTATCCAGTCGTGTTCATCCTTTAACCTGTATGTTGCGCCAGTTTTGTCCGCATATACATACATACATCATGCATTATTGATTTGCATTCACATTCATATTGCATCACTATCACTCTAGTCGGTATTATCCCCTAGTGATAAAAGTCCTCTCAATCGAGTTGTCAGACCTTTCCTCGTTAGGAAGTGAATCATCTAAGCAATCTCTCTCCCGTTTATCTCTGGATTAGAGACGGTCCTTGACCACTTTGATAACTTAAACCTTTGAGAAACAAGAAAACTTTCAACAAATATCACTCTTCGCCATTGAAGATGATATCCTTGCTTTCCCGGATTAAGGAAAATCCCCAGAGAAAGCCTCTTAATCAGAGATTCGGCGGTACGGCAGTTTTTCTCCGAAAAAACCACTGATGAAAAGGTCATCGGCACCTCAAAATTGGATCCCATCATATGGCATTTCTCCAGAAAGATCCCGAGAAAAGTATGATGTAAGCCTCCAAACGAAAATAGTCTCTCAAGAGACTCGCTTTCCCCACTAGAATCGACAAATGGCGTCTCTAAAACAGAGAAGTTTGTGTACCTCTACAATTCAGACGAATGGGTTCCCCAGCAAGTCTAACATCAAAACTTTTTCCACTCAAATGGCATCTCCCCAGGAAAATTCGGCGAGAAGTTTGAAGGAAAACCGCTACTAACAGCGTTCCTTGTCAAGAAAGTTTATTGACAAAAGAAACTGAGACCAGTTCCTTGGTAGGAAACCAGGATCGAAGGGAAGTTTATTTCAGCGACTAAGACCAGGTCCTTGGTAGGAAACCAGGATCGAGGGGAAGTTTATATCAGAAACCGAGACCAGATCCTTGGTAGGAAACCAGGATCGAGGGGAAGTTTACTTTAGAAACTGAGATCAGTTCCTTGGTAGGAAACCAGGATCGAGGGGAAGTTGACAAAAGAAACTAAGATCAGTTCCTTGGTAGGAAACCAGGATCGAGGGGAAGTTTATTTCAAAAGAAAACTGAGACCAGCTCCTTGGCTGAAGACCAGGATCGAGGGGAAGTTTACCTTTTCTAAGCATCTTCGCTTAGCTAAAGAAGATGAATGCGTAAGCTACCATTCATAACCACCATCAAAATTTTGGGTATTCCGATATTTAATCCTCTTGCAACCCGAATGCCCGAATACCTTCGTCATTCACACCTTCGGGTCCAAGAAGATTAAATAAGGGCATCTGTCATACCCCAAATTTTGACCACTAAGATTTCCCATCATTGTGCAAATCATCAGCACAATATGGATGGACCATCACACCTTATTAGTCTCCCCAAAGGTGGGTGAGCATTCACTACAAACAGGATTTAGGGTTTCAAGCCCTCGCAGAGCTCTTAGACAAAGGATCAATCAAGGAATGACATGATCTTCAACTTTTCTAGCCTCTTAAATATCCACAATGGATCAAGAGGACTCCCACTTCAAGGATTAAGCACAAGGCTGCTCCCTTCTAGGTGGATCAAGCCTCAGGATCGCCAGTGTCACCAAATTAGGGTTTGGTCGACTAGGGCCTCCAGATGGAAAGTTTCCTCTGGGCATGAGCCAATGCTTCAAAGCATAACCTAAAATGCTCCATGGAATATCATAAACCCCATCATCAAGTCAATTTAGCCTCAGGGGATGCATACATCAAAAATCAGGAATTAGGGTTTCTTGACCTAATTCACCCCTAAGTTGACTTTTGGGATAAATCATGAGCCAAGACCTCAAGACATGATTTGAGGGTCTCCAACATACCACGTTGATCCATTTTCAATAATGGATTGACCCAAGAAGCTTGAGCAACAAGTTTCAATTTCATCTGAACCACAGTTAGGGTTTCGCGAGAAAAGTCAACCGTAGCTTTGACTTTTGACCAGGACATGCTCCCAAGCCGTGGGACACGATTAAATACACCCTATAACACCCATGGAACATGTCCATCAATTTTGATTTAGGTCAAGGACATGATTTCCTAAAGGATCGCACAGTTTGGAATTCATCTGATAAAAAGTCAACTGTGCACAAAAGTCAAACTTTGACTTTTTGAGATTTTTCATAAAAATGGTTTTTTAACCCTAAAATGATGTTAATGTGTGATTGGAATCATCATTCATCAAGGAAAATCAAAGAAAGTGGGATAACTTGTAAAAGGGGTAACCATAAAAACTTAGAAATTTTTCTAAGTTATGGAATAAAGTGGCAAGGGTACCAACTTTGGAGGATCATAACTCCTAAACCACAAAGCCATTTTTTTCCATCCAAAGCTTGATTTGTAGCCCTCATGGCCCTCTACAAAAGTGTCAACTACACTTCATCCCAATTCATCATGGATTTTGAGTTATGGTTGGATCAAAATGACTAAAAACTTAAAATTGACATTTTTCAGCACTTAGCCAAAATCTGCCTTGTAATTTCAGCACAATGTCCCAACTTCAAGGCTGTTTTTCTCCATTATCCAAGTTGAACCAGGTCTAGGGCCAAACATCAAAGTTGAAGTACGTCATTTAAGCTTTCCGGAAAGTCCTAGAACATCCATGTAGCATACTCGAGCAGGGAGTTATGGATCTTACAAAAAGGCTTGCTGCAGCTGAATTTTTCAGGGCAGATTTGCACATTTTTTGTGCCACACGAATTTTCAAGCCTTGTCATCATTTTGGACACATCTAAGGATCAAATCCAAGTGGGATGATCTGATCCATGAACCTCCCAAGTCCAAGGAACCAAAAAAAGCATGCCAAAACCTAGAAATCCCTAAAAGAGGGACAAAACTCCAATTTTGGTTTGGAGCATTTAATGGATGCTTAGAGGTGGCATGAACTGATCTTCCTCCAACTGAATTCAGTCAAGATTCCTCCAACAACTAGGGAACCAGCAGCCTATGCTCTAACCTCTAGTCAATGGCTAGAGGAGACTTGGATTTTCATTGGCCAACATTGGTCAAACCTCTGTTGCAGCCACCATTCACTTTTGCTTGCAAAACAAACTTGCTCTACTATAAATAGAGCTCATTTGTGCTCAGTTTGAGTACACCAAAGCCATCAAACAGATGCTTTCCTCAAATTCTCTCTTTCACTCCAAAATGCCTTCTTTAGTAAGGAAATTCTGAGTTTTTGAGTTAGAGAGCATTTCCATCACAGCTCATGATCCTAACACCTCATAAACATTATATATAGGTGATCCAAACTCTCACAAGTGACCTATAACACCAACATCACAAAGTCACCTCTCAAAACCTCAAAATGACACTTTTTTGCATTTTTCAAGTCATGTCTTAATTCAGTCACTTTTCAAACCAGATAAAACCTCAAACACACTCTAAATATCATCCTTGAACTGTCCCAAATGGTGCCACACATCTGGAACACCATTTGAGAGAGTTGGCATTTTGGCCACTTTTGACCATTTTGCGAGAAAGTGCTCAAACTTGCTCCAGAGGTTTTCAGCTGATTCCAACCATCCTAAAAGTTTCTAAGAGGTCATTTGAGGTTGTCCAAAGCATCAAATCATTTCTGGAACAAAGCACTTGGTAGGTTGCCCAAAATCTCCAAAAAAGAGGTAAAATTCACAACTTGAATTCTTTGAATCATGCTTTCCTTTGTTGTCCACATACATGCATCATATTGAACAATTCTTGAGGCAAAAATGTAGTCCTTAATGTGTATGTTGTGATCCTCCCACTGTTTGCATTTTAACATGTTTATATGTGGAATTTTGGTTGTTTTAAAATCATGTCCAGTTCTGTTTTTTTTATTGATGTGTTCTGTACATTAAGTTTTAGTGTGCATGAGTAAAACCATTGGATTCCTTGCGAAAAATCTGTCAAGATAGGTTCTTACGGATTTCAATTCCGATGAAAATTGAGAGAGTTACGCGCGTTGGAAATTTGACACGAAACGACGTCGAATTAACGATATTAGTTCTGGTTTTTTTAATTGCTGCGTTTTGTGTGTTGATTTTCCGTGTGCGTGAGTAATACCATTGGATTCCTTACGAAAAATTGGTCAAGATAGGTTTTTACGGATTTCAATTCGGATAAAAATCGAGAGAGTTACGCGTGTTGGAAATTCGACGCGGAACGATGTTTTCAAAACAGTGCAGTTCTGGTTTTTTTATTTTTGCGTTTTGTGTGTTGATTTTCCATGTGCGTGAGTAATACCATTGGATTCTTTGCGAAAAATCGGTCAAGATAGGTTTTTACGGATTTCAATTCGGATAAAAATCGAGAGAGTTACGCGTGTTGGAAATTCGACGCGGAACGATGTTTTCAATCGATAACAGTTCTGGTTTTTTTATTTCTGCGTTTTGTGTGTTGATTTTCCGTGTGCGTGAGTAATACCATTAGATTTCTTGCGAAAAATCGATCAAGATAGGTACTTCCGGATTTTGATTCCGATAAAAATTGAGAGAGTTATGAGTGTTTGAAATTGGATAAAAAACTTGTTGAAAATTAAAGTTTCGGTACTAGATTTTACCCCATAAGAGATGTCGGAGATGATGTTGTGACATCTTTCCTCTTTTTCTTATTTTTTATTTTCAAAACTCAACCAATTTTTTTTACATAGCAAAAAATCATCATTTTTCAATTCATACCCCATAATATTTTAATCCACAAAAAATCACAAAAAAAGTATTATTTTTAGATTATTTTTAATATATTTAAAAATAGTGTTTTAAATTGTTTTAAATGCTTTTAAAATGATTTCTTTTTTCTTAATTTTTAAAACCAAAATGATTTTAAATATTTATGTGGATAAAATATTTTTTTCATAAACTTTAATCATTATTTAATGATTTTATTTGATATTTTTATCATTTTTTACTTAATTTTTCTTGGAAAAATGCCTTAAAAAATGAAATTGGGGTTTTCTTTGATTTTCGCCCTAACAAATATTTTTCAAACACTTTGGGCCTCTATTAGAGTGTAAGACCCAATCCCCTTTTAACCAAAATAATTTTGGGCCTCACTTATTGTATAAGTCCCTCTGCGTTAAAAGAAAACCTCAGCACGATCGCAATTTTCAAACGAAAATCAACTGGGTTTCTCTTTGAACTGTAAGTCCCATTTCTTTTCATTTTTAAACACTTGGGCCTCTATTAGAGTGTAAGACCCAACTCTTTTTTAATAAAACAATTTTGGGCCTCAGTTATTGTATAAGTCCCGATACGTTAAAAATCTCGGCGCGATTGCCATTTTCAAACTGAAAATATTTTGGGCCTCTCCCTGAGTTGTAAGCCCCATCTTTTGTACAAAAATACATTTTGGGCCTCTAATAGAGTGTAAGACCCAAACCCCCTTTTTTTTTATCACTTTTTCATATTTTCTCATTTTTCATATTATTTTTTTATGATTTGGAAAATTAATAACTCCCTCAATTTTGATTATTTTTTATTAGTTCTTTTTCTGAAAAATCACAAAAATAGTAAAATATTTTATTCTACAAAAAAAAAAAATTTATATTATTTATTTAATATAGTTGGTATTTTTGTGAATAAATTCATTTTTAATTGTTTTTAAACATTTTAAAAGTGAATATTCATCTTGAAAATCAAAACTAAATAAGTTTTAAATCATCTTGTGATTAAAACCTCATTTTTCAAACCTTAACCAAAAATCACAAGTGGTTTATTTAAACTTATTTGATTTTTTGTCATTTTTTATTAATTTTCTTTGAAAAATTACTTTTAAAAAGTGAAAATTAGGGTTTCTTTGATTTTTAATCATACTCAAATGTTTCAAGACTCTTTGGGCCTCTAATAGAGTGTAAGACCCAATCCCTTTGTAAATACCAAAATTTTGGGCCTCAGTCACTTGTATAATTCCCACGGTGTTTCCAAAACCTCGGCGCGATCGTCGCCCTTTTTTAAATTAACCATTGGGCCTATCCTCGAGTAGTAAGACCCATTTCTTTTCTTAAAACTCATTTGGGCCTCTAATAGAGTGTAAACCCATCCCTTTGTACAGAAAACCTTTCTTGGGCCTCAGTCACTTGTATAAGTCCCTCTGTACAAATTCAACAGTGCGCTCACTGATAAAACCCTGGGCCTCTCCTTGAGCTGTAAGCCCCAAATCTTTTTATTTCAAAGCACTTTCTCCTTTGATTTTGAAATATACTGTTGTTTTCAATCTTTCTTTGTTGAACAACTAACCAAACAGCATGGAAGCTCTACAACCGAGTAAGTGGTTATTGCTTTCATTTACCGCTTTCATATACATATAACTGTATTGTGGGGCTGTTTCATTGTAAGTCTTCTTTCATAAACTCATATCAACTGTGTAATAATAGTATAGATATTTAGAGTTTCCCCGGCAACTACGTCTAGCATTAAGCCCGTTGGTCACTCTTAGAAATAGTCTAAACTAGATCCCCATAGGATTACCAGACACAGTCTTCCCTCCTCTTGGGGTTAAACAATATGGAGATATGAAAGGCAGCATTCTCTGTGAACCCTTTCATAGACTGTCACTCATAGAAGTTGTCAAGAAACTCTATTCCCCAGAGATGATCTCTTCTCCGTGAATTGCATCTCTTGAGTTTCTTCCAAATTCTCGAACTTTCCTGACTTTGATCTATTCTCAGTGAATAGCATTGCCTTGAATTTCTTGGGGTTTGGGGACCCACAGGCTTCTTAAAAGCATTTGTCAAGAAGCTCTACTCCCCAGAGATGATCTTTTCTCCGTGAATGGCATCTCTTGAGTTTCTTCCAAATTCTCTAACTTTCCTGACTTGATTTATTCCTTGTGAATAGCTTGCCTTGAATTTCTCGGGGTTTGGGGACCCATCGGCTTCCTAAAAGCAATCGCCCTCCTCTTGGGCATCGTACATGGACCCACAGGCTTCCTAAAAGCAACCCCGCCTCCTCTTGGGCTTAGTACAAGGACCCGTCGGCTTCTTAGAAGTATTCACCACCTCCTCTTAGGCTTCGTATAATGATCTCTTCCTCCGGGAATGATAGCCTCCTCTTGGGCTTAGTACAAGGACCCGTCGGCTTCTTAAAAGTTTTCAGCCTCCTCTTGGGCTTCGTACAAATTGTCCCGACGACCTCCTACAGGTATAGGAACAGAACCTAGTCATCTTCATAGAACAATCCTTTCATAGAGTCTACTACTGTTTCTCAAAGCATAGTACAAAAGATGAAACTCTAGACTTGGACAGTCTAATTTCCTTGAGTCCCAAAGGCATTCTCAAGTGACCCCTTCGTTAAATAGGAAGGAAACCCGTAGACTCGGACAGTCTCAATACCCTTCGGATTTCCCGCTTCCTTAAAGAACAGGAATAACCCGGATCCTTGA